>JAHRHZ010000088.1:2661411-2728347 GCA_024137785.1 Ginglymostoma cirratum
ACTGCTTCAAATCCCCCCACAGCAGGTCGTCAAATTTGAACACTAAATACGTTTAAATTATAAAGTTAGCCTCTGTAACATTGCTGTAAAACCAGTCATGGTCAATCAGCAATACAGTCTTAGTTCATGAACGCTCTTTGGGAAGGAAATCTTATCTGGTTTGGCATACATGTGACTCCAGACACAGTGTGATTGATCTTTAACTGACCTGAGAAATGGCCAATTAAACCACTCATGTCAAGGGAAATTATAACGAGCAACTAATGCTTACCTTGCCAACAATGCCCACAGAAGAATAAAGTACAACAGGTAATGAGAACAGGCCCTGGGCACCTGCATGGGCCAAGCTATGCATGCCTCTTTTGTAGGGTATGTGGAACAGTCCCTTTTCCGCTATTACACTGGCATTATCCCCCACCTCTTCCTCCGCTACATTGATGACTGTATCGGCGCTGCCTTGTGCTTCCATGAGGAGGTTGAACAGTTCGTCGACTTCACTAACACCTTTCATCCCAGCGTCACATTCACCTGGACCATCTCTGATACCTCCCTCTCCTTTCTGGACCTCTCTGTCTCCATCTCCGGTGACCGCCTCGAAAATGGCGTCTATTTCAAGCCCACCGACTCCCACAGCTACCTGGACTACACCACCTCTCACCCACCTTCCTGTAAGAATGTGATCCCATACTTCCAATTCCTCCACTTCCGCCGCATCTGCTCCCAAGATGGGGCGTTCCACTCCCGCACATCCCAGATGTCCTCATGTTTCAATGGCCGTAACATCTTCCCCCACCTCCGGTGATCAAAAATGCCCTCGACCGCATCTCTTGCATTTCCTGCACTTCTGCCCTCCCCCCCCCCCCCCCCAACAAGAACAAAGATAGAATCCCCTTGTTCTCACATATCACCCCAACAACCTTCACATCCAGCGTATCATTCTCCGCCACTTCCACCACCTGTAATCCGACCCCACAACCAAACATATATTTCCCTCCTCATCTCTATCTGCCTTTTGTAGGGATCGCTCTCTCTGCGACTCCCTCATTCGCTCCACACTCTCCACTAACCTCACCACCCTGGCACCTTTCCCTGCAACCGCAGGAAGTGCTACACCTGCCCCTACGCCTACCCCCTCATCTCCCCGCCTCACCTCCATCCCAGGCCCCAAAAAAACCTTCCACATTAAACAGATGTTCACCTGCACATCCGTCAACGTGGTCTATTGCGTCCACTGTTGCCAATGTGGCCTACTCTACATTGGTGAGATGAAGCCGAGGCTTGGAGACAGCTTTGTAGAGCATCTGTGCTCAGTTCATGACAAATGACGACACCTTCCAGTCACGAACCACTTCAACTCCCCCTCCCACTCCCTGGGTGACATGTCTATCCAGGGCTTCCTCCAATGTCACAATGCGCCACCCGGAAACTGGAGGAGCAGCACCTCATATTCCGCCTCGGGAGCCTACAGCCTGATGGCCT
The DNA here is from genome assembly GCA_024137785.1 of Ginglymostoma cirratum. Taxonomy (NCBI): domain Eukaryota; kingdom Metazoa; phylum Chordata; class Chondrichthyes; order Orectolobiformes; family Ginglymostomatidae; genus Ginglymostoma; species Ginglymostoma cirratum. The sequence goes on from JAHRHZ010000088.1 coordinate 2,662,891, forward strand.
AAACATAGAATTCACCATCTTTTAAATCTCCCCACTCCTGGCCTCATCCCATGTCCAACCCTCCCTCACATCCCCGCCTCCTTAACCTGACAAAACCTGTTCATCTTCTCTCCCAGAGGTAGTAGGAACTGCCGATGCTGGAGCAGAGGTAGTTAGGGAGGTAATCACTGATGCAGTGAAGAATGTCATTACTCACACCTGGAGATAGCAAGAACTGCCGATGCTGGAGTCCGAGATAACAGTGTGGAGCTGGAGGAGCACAGCCAGTCCGGCAACATCAGAGCAGATAAGTTGACATTTCAGTTTGGGATCCTTCTTCAGAATTGGGGGAGGGGGAAGGGAGCTCAGAAATAAATAGAGAGGAGCGGTGGGGCTGGAGAAGGTAGGCAGGATGGTGATAGGTGTGTGCAAGTAGGCAGTGGTGGGGATTGGTCAGTGACGTGGGAGGAGCGGATAGCTGGGAGAGAAGATGAGAAGGGTCCAGACCCGAAGCGCCCGCTTTGCTGCGCCTCCGATACTGCTTGGCCTGCTGTGTTCATCCAGCTCTACACCCTGTTATATCAGATTCTCCAGCATCTGCAGTTCCTACCATCTCTCTCCAGCAGAACAGTCAGCTGTGCAGATTCACTGCTGAGGCAGGCAGCAGTGCAGGTTTATTTCTCCATTTGATTCACCTCCCATGTGGTCATTGCCCTTTTCTGTCTTTCTCCTTTTTAAAGTGCTGTTGTTTGGATTTTGACGCCCTAAATTTCCAAAATGATGCGGCAGCTTAAAACAGTAATTACTGATCTTTGAATTTAAGGAAATTAGCTCCAACGCTGAAAAGTGCCTCAAAAAAGGAGCAGCTCTTGCAGCTGCAATTTTTCCCAGTCCTTCATCTTGGATTACCCAGGCTGATTCCCAATGGCACAAAAAAATGTTGGTCTAGCTAGTGGTGCCTGTATCACCTGAAAGTAATCTTTTCTAAAAAAAAAAATAGTCAAATCTATATCACCTATTGCAAAACACTTGGAAGGTGCAGGGTCTGCTTGTTATACTTAAGGAAGAGATTGAGGAAAGGAACTAAAGGAATTTCCTCAATAGGTGCGCAAATGATTTTGTCCAAAGACAATGGAAAGCATCTTACAATGAATGAATGTTTCAATGGGTTTTGTTGGGTAGCTAACAGCAGACTGTACCTCAATTCCTAACATCGCCAGGGCACTGCCAGAGGGCTGTGAAAAGACTTTGAAAAGATTTGATCAAACATGACCATTCTCCCAAAGATGTGAAAGCTCTTTGAAAGTGTTGTGCAATCAGTTTGGCAGCGCACACCCCCTGCATCCATCTTTCCCAAAAGCCTTGAAAAAGGTTCTTTTGTGATTTTTGACAGGGGAAACAATCTACCTGACCCTTTCAAGCCATGCACTCCAAATTACAACTTGCTGTGGAAAGAACTGTTCAACTCTGCCAAATTTGTCCCAACAAGTCCACACCATCCCTCCGAAGAGCATCCCACCCAAGCCCATCTCCCGTCTCTATCCCTGTAACCCTGCATTTCCCATGACTAGTGCAGCTAACCTGCACATCCCTGGAGAGTAGGGGTGGTTTAGCACAGACAATCCACCTAGTCTGCATGTCTTTGGACGGTGGGAGGAAACTGGAGCACCCGGAGGAAACCCACACAGCCATGGGAAGAATGTGCAAACTCCACACAGACAGTCGCCCGAGGGTGGGATCGAACCCAGGTCCCTGGTGCTGTGAGGCAGCAGTGGTAACCACTGAGCCACTATGCCACCCCTTTACCGAGCCTACGAAAACCTGAACTTTGAGAAGTAGGGCATAGGGGAGAGTAAGAGACAGTATATCTGACTTGGCCTTAAAAAAGAAATTTTGAGGCACACTACCAAGGTACAATGGGAGACTCTTGACTTATGTTTCAGCTTGATTTTCCCACCTTTGCTCCATATCCCTCGATACCTTTGTGGTGCGGTAATAAGTTCGCTGAAGGAATCTGAGTTGCTATAGTAACACAAAGTATATGTCACACTTTGGAACTATGGGCAGTGGTGGTAGAGTCTCCAATGGTCTTTTAGTCACATGGCTGACCAGGAATCTCTCCTACAAGCAACAATGTGATAATTACCAGACAATCTGTCTTTCTGTTGCTGACTAAGGGATAAATAGTGACCAGGATACCTGGGTAACTGTCCTGCGCTCTCTGGAAATAGTGAGGACTGTTGTGTCAATCTGAGAAGGAGCTGGGAAGCTGTTGTTACAGTCGGACCAACCTTCCTGAACAGTTGCTGACAGGAGTGCTATCTTTTGTGTTGAGCTTTATTGGTGGTCTGCCCCAACCCCACTTTTCCCATTGGCCCTGTTATTTCTATAACGCGATGTAGCGTTGGAACGCAACTATCACATTAGAGTAGAACCCCCTGTACACCTATTCTGAGAATTCAGAAATAACCCCTTCGTTGACTGCAACTACATCGATCTCCTTGCATGAGACTGTTTACCCTGTTTCCAGAACTCATCAGCCAGAGGAACCTCCTCTACGTCCAGCCCTGTAAGAATTTGGAAGTTTCAATGAGATCTCAGTCTTCGAAAGCGCAAACCCAATAACTTCAGTCTGTCCACATAAAGCAGTCTTGCCATCCCATTTTTAGTGTTGCCTGGCTAACATGCAAATAGCAGTCTGCTGTAAGAGGTTTTCATCCCCCTCCCCACGGTTCTAGCATTTTATATGTGTAGAGTTTGATTTTCAACTGCTGGTAAATGATTTGAAACTCTTTCTCTGAAGTTGTGAGGATTTGGAATGTTCTACCTGAAAAGTTAGAGGCACCTGATTTCGAGTCATAGAATCATACAGACTGGAAACAGACCCTTCAGTCTAACCCATCTGTGTCAAACAGACATCTTAATCTGTCCTAGTTCTGTTTGCCAGCATTTGGCCCATATCCCTCTAAACCCTTCTTTGCACCCAGATGCCTTTTTAATGTTGTAATTTTAATAGCTTTGAGAGTTGGACAGGTGCTCAAGGACAAGAAACTTAGTGTTGAAGACCAAGTGCAGTCATGTGGATGCAATTGTGTCAGCTTCCTCGTACAGCCAAAAGCAGCATTGCCAAATTTCAAATGAGAGAATACATTTACCAACCGAGCAACATTTTGATGTGATAACTTGGAATTTTGTTTTCTTGCATTTAGCCATGTCTCAACCAATCCAGGTGTATTTATTAATCAGTCAGCACAGTCATCTCAGCCAGGATATATTGTTGTTCCCTCTGAGACTTGGCATTCTTGTGTGTGTCCTGACGAGTACAGGACGAAAGGCTTCAGTGACAGGTTACTCTCTTTGCAGCGGTAGCAGCGCTCAAAGGTGATTTGAGAGGAGAAACAAGGTGGAGATGGTGGGAGCATTGGGAAAAACAAATACGCCGACACATTGATATTCCAGTATTGCAATATTTCTAATTATCGCTGCACTGTTTTCTCGTAGGTACTTATGCCTCCAGTTGCTGCAGATGAAGTTCTGCACAACAGCAGTCTTATTCAGCAGCTGACTGTGGCAGCAAAGGATGCAGCTCTTCTCCATGGAGTTCTCATGAGGACGAAAGAGGAACCGTCCAGCTCTGAGGTTGGTCCTTTTGAATATCTTTTTTAAAAAGCTGTACTTCCTCCTAATATTACACAATCCAAAAGCAAGACTATTAGCCTCAAACATCAACTTTGATTTGTCTTGTTGGCTCGCTCCCCACCCCTGCCACCTCCTGCCTCTCAAATCCCAGTTTGCTCATGAGAAAGAACCTGCATCTATGTAGCACCTTTCACAAACCCAAGAAATCCCAAAGCATTCTACGTACCATGATATTTTTTTTTTTTTTGTTTGATGTTGTAGTACTGTAACGTAAGAGGTTTGGCAGTCCGCTTGTGGACAATGACCAGATGAGCTGTGTTTTTAGACATTTTGGTTGATTGCCCCCAGTGGTTATGACATTCAGTTATGCAAATAAATGTAAAACTCAGTAAACATGGGTTCCAGTGTTATCCTTCACCACCTGACTTTCTGGATTAAAATGTTGTGCTCAGCTGTGTCCCAGTTTGAGGATGATGTCTATTCGAGGTCACTCTTTTCTGCCATTGGTTTCAGTGTGACAGAGCAGGCCAAGTCTTGACCCACAGATCCATGAGCATGTGTGGTAGTGTGACCCACTTGGTGGCTGGATCTGGAGTGTAGGCTTTGCTACCTCTGCAGTCTTCATTGTTGCTGTGTTGGCCTAAATTTGAAATTCTGTCATGTTGCAGGCAGTGGGAAAAGCATGCTGCTTGTGATTAAAGCATGACATGCAAAACAAAACCCACTTGTTTAGGTGCGTTATGATACAGACTTCCTATGGCCATCACATCCTGAGATTGGAGTGGACCCTGGACTTTCTAGGCCAGAGGTAGGGAGACTAAGCCCCTATCTGTGCTGACAACTTCACAGCAGTCTGATTATTATCACTGGATTAGTGACACTCTGCTTCCTGATTGATTAGAAGAGAATTTTCCTTGCTCCAATACCCTTCATTTATGGGAGGTGTTCAATTTTTAGCCACCAGGTCTTGAACGGTAATGGCTAAAAACAGAAATTAACTGTAACACACATATATAAAGGGAAAGAGGGCTGATGAACATGTTGATGTTAGATATGTTTTAAAGGTCTTCTTATTACCCGAAACACACAATTAGAGACGGTTTCACTTTTACCCTGTATTCCACAAGTCATCCTTAACCCTGATGTACCACTAAAAGTTGATCCACATACTCTCAAGTACTTTAATTTTTGAAATTTCATACCAATGTTCAGATTCTGGTGTGACCTATCCCTATTTTTCTTCTTTTCCAGCTTCAGGCCTCTAAGAACTCCGCAATCTCCCAGTTCTGGCTCTTCTGGCAACCTGCCCCAAACATTTCCTTTGTTCCATGACTGGTAGCTGTCTCCTCGGCTACGTAGCTCTGGAATTCCTCCTGAAATCTCTCTGCTGCCCTGCCTCTCATCGTATAGATGTTTGCTCCTTAAAACTGATCACTGTTTGGCTAGAACCTGATCAGTTGGTCCAAATATCTCTTCCTCTGGCTTTTCGATGTTTGTTCTGTGCTATGTGCTGTGGGATGCTTTGATACATTTTAAGATGCAATGTAAATGCACGTAAACAGAGCTTCCATTAGAATGAAGTCAGCACTCAAGATGCCTTTTCCTGTCACAGGAATTAATGGAACAGCTTCGTTGTTCTCTTTATTGTTTTTTTTTCTGATTCCCAGCATTTGTAGTGTTTTAGTTTTGTCTTTTTATTTGTTGATTTCTGAATGTGTGTCAGACACCAAAATTATTTGATCCACAATGTTTTTCTCTCTTCCTCAAAAGACAACTAGCTATGCACCGTTCAGTCTCTTCCCATCACCTGTACCGAAGAAACTGTTCATGCAGGCATGTGAGGTTCAACAAGACTTTAATTTGCTGGTTGACCGAATAAGCCAGGACTCTGAATTTCTAACAAAAGCGCTAGCAAGGTAAGGTAATTGTACTGTCTTGTATCAAGCTGCACTTATTAGTCTTGTAAGTCTGATTTCCGTTTGTTGGATTAAAGCTATTGTATGGTAAGTCACCATTTTGGGTTTTGCCCCGTCTTGTTTCACTTGAACAACTTGGATGTAATGGAGCCACTATTGTGTACTTGGAATGGGGGGTTTCTGTTTTTGCGATCTTTTTCAACGTCGCTATTTTGAAACAACTTCTCCCATCTGCCACTTCGCTCCCTACCCCCTTCTCATTTGCTGTGTCCCTTCCAGTGACGGTGCAGGGGAGGGTAGGGGCGAGCAGGAGATGCTTGCAAAGATTTAACTTGTTCCTCTTACATTTTAAAATTTATTTTATTTTGAGTTGTTTACAGAAACAGGAAACTAGGAATGTACCGTATTTCAACTTAAAAAGTAAAATTTTTAAACGTTTATTTTCTGATGAGAGTGTTCGAGCAGAACTTAACAGAAGCTTTTGTATCGGATACAATGAAAGAATTTGATTCACTTAAGTGATGAGAAGTATTTGATTATATTCACATCATTTTTAAGAGTTTGGAATTCAAACTAGTGACACATGGACGTTGGTTACTCTTGTGAAGGCATTAATAACAGCGATCTAGTGTAATATGTGACAGGAAGCAGACACCCCTGAAGTGTTAATGGAAGGTAGTTAATGTTGTGCTGGGTTTATGACTGAGAGGATAAAGGTTGTGCGTCAATAATTGTTTTTGGTTTAGGGTAATCAAAGATTGACAGTAGTTTGGGAAACTTTGAGATTGAAAGACTTTGAGCACTTTTATAGGATACTTGACTAGGGCCAGAAGCACAATATATTTTCTGTCCTAGAAAGGATAGAATAGTTCAGGGAGTAAGCTACCTTAGGAAGTTGGTTTGTGCAGCTTCCAGTCTAGAAGTGTCCGGTTAGACGTCTGCATATTATTGAAAGCTAAGGGAATCTAAGCTGTCAGCTTCATGAAAATTTTGCTCCTCACAGGAAAGAACTGGGAAGGATCAGATGAATCGAATATAAAGATTTGTCACAAAGGGGTTTTTTTTCTGGATGGTGGAAGCATAGTAATGATATTGTGGTGTAGGTTGAAATCTCTGTTTTTCTGTTAGTTTTAAGATTTTTCAAATTGTGTTCTATACTTAGATTGGTTTGCTTTATTATTTCCTCCTTTTGGTTTTTAAAAAATATCTGTTCCCTTGTTAAAAAGAAAACTTGCAGCCTTGTGTGCTTATAGCTTTGAATGACCATAACACTAAAACAAAAATACCTTTTAATCCACCACACCAGGTTTCATTCTGGGATCTGACTTGTCCCAGTCGATGGCATTACTGGACCGTAACACTGAACACGTTTGACAGTGTTTCGGTTCAAGTTATACGTATCAGGAACACAACTGCAATGTTAAGCAAGGAGTTACTGTACCAGGAAGCTCTCCCTTCTCTGTATTGTTCTGTTTTACATCACCTACTCTTTAGGAAGGCAGTTTTTAGAACTTTGTGTGTCTCCAAGTAAAGGTACGTAATGAAACTGCAAGTACTGAATGATTGTGAACTGCCAGCTGACAATGCTGAGCATGTTGCAAACTACAGAACGTTCTGGTCAAGCAGCACTGCATTGTAGCAAGGGCAGATTGTCCTTGAATGGAATGTCACTAGTTTGCTTAACAATCACCCTTAAGATTTGATATGTCACAGAATTTATTAATACAGGATATGTATTTGAACATGTAGAGCCTTTGCATAATGATTCTGTAGTCTGATGGAACATATTAAATTCACTGGGGATTTTGAATGGAATTAATTGTGTGAAGCTTTTCCTTATTAATGGGAGATCCTGCGACAATCTTGAAACTGTTCCACGTGAGACGTAGTTCAGAAATAGCACTTTGTTCAAAGGGTAATAGTAATGTGAAAGGTAATGTCACAAGCCTAGCAATCCAGAGGCCCAGGTTAATGTTGTTAGCCCTTGGGTTTGAATCCCACCTTGGGCAGATGGTGAAAATTAAATTCAATAAATTTCTGGGGTAAAAAGTTCGCCTAATGGTGACCGTATAAACGTTACTGACTGTTGTGAAGAACTATCTGGTTTACTAACATCCTTCAAGGGGGGAGAAACTGCCATCCTTACTTATTCTGGCCTTACACGTGGCTCCAGACTCTCAGCAATGTGGTTCACTCTTAACTACTCTCTGGCTAATTAGGGATGGGTAGTGGATGGCACTGCTGCCTCAGTGCCAGGGACCTGGGTTGGATTCTACTTTCCGACGACTGTGTGGAGTTTGCACATTCTCCCCGGGTTTGCACGGTTTCTACTGGAAACCGTGGCTCTGGTTTTCCCCCACAGTCCAAAGATGTGCAGGTTAGATGATTTGGCCATGCTAAATTGCCCATAGTGTCCAGGGATGTGCAGTCTAGGTGGATTAGCCATGGGAGGTGGGAGTGTTGGTGTTGGTCTGGGTGGGATGGTTAGGATGGTTGGTGCAGACATAATGGGCCTCTACTTGTATTGTAGGGTTTGATGATGAACTTTGGTTAAACCAGCAGACAGCCTCATTACACAAACAAATTTTACAGGTAGTAATGGATGTTAATTCAATAACTTTGCACTTTAATGATGAGCAGATTTTTGCTGACCAAGGGACAAAGGAATATGGAGTTGAAGCAGGCAGGTGGATATAGGATCATAGAATTCCTACGGTGTAGAAGCAGGCCATTCAGCCCATCGAGTCCACACGACCGTCCGAAGAGTGACCCACATAGACCTATCCCTGTAACCCTGCATTTCCCAGTCCACCTAGCCTGCACATCCCTGGACACTATGGGCAATTTTGTGTGGCTAATCTACGGAATCTGCCCATTTTTGGACCGTGGGAGGAAACCGGAGTACCCAGAAACCCACGCAGACACGGGGAGAACTTACAAACTTCACACACTAGCATTAGCGCGAGGGTGGAATCAAACCTAGCCCCTGGCGCTGTGAGGCAGTAGTGTTAACCACTGTGCCACCCAGTAGGACATGGGACAGCCTGTATCTGGGGGAGATGATCGCACTGTGGTAATGTAACTGGACTGGTAATCCTGAGGGCAGGCTGATACACTGAGGACATGGATTCAAATCTAGGCAGCTGGTGGAAATTAACTCAGTTAGTAAATCTGGAATTGAAAGCTAGTTTCCATAATGATGACCCTGAAACCTATTATTAATTGTCATTTGAAAACCCATCTGTTTCACTAAATCCTTTTCAGGGAAGGAAATCCGCCATCCTTACCTGGTCTGGCCTACATGCGACTCCAGACCCAGAGTAATGTGGTTGATTCTTGGTTGCCCTTTACACTCAGTTGAAGTGACAATTGGAGATGGGCGGTAAAGATGACAGCCCACACCCCTCAACAGGGCATAACAAGAACATGACTTTGCCGAATGGCAGAGCAGGTTGAAGGGATTGAAATCATGTTCCTAACTCAACTCGTGGGGGAACTTTGGCTAAATATACTACCCAAATAAGCGTTTTGGCCCTAGAAGGGTCAGGTTAGCTTAAACTCTATCGTTGCAGAATAGTGTGCTTAAACAGATGGTATGTCTTTCAAACAACAGGAAATTTGCTATTGTTAAAAATGTACAAACTTAAAAAATGAATTCAAAAACCTGTAAATTCATTCAGCACTTTGAAAAAAATAGTAAGTTGTCCATATGACTTTATACTGGCCAACGATGGGAATTCCAGAAAGATACAATTTTAAGCTGAGCTGAAGATTGTATATTGTGTTTCCAGCTATCCCAATGATCTATTGTAGACCGTTTTTAATTTAACAGTTGCACTCTGCTGATTCTTAGCTTCTGTTGGGAAGTGATTTCCAATAGTGGGGATTCTTGGACTTGGTCATACTTTATAAAATAATGGGGCACTCATTTAAAACTGAGAAGTGAAGGAATTCTCTTTGCTCAGAGGGTAGTAGATGTCCAGAATTCTCTACCCCAGAGAGTTGTGATGGTTGTTAGCTTTTTTCCAGTCTTCCAGAACTCTTGCTGACTCCAGTGATTCCTGAAAGATCACCACCAATGCCTCTGTGATCTCCTCTGCCATCTCTTTCAGACCCTATGGTGCAGTCCATTCCGTCCGTTCAGTCCAGGTGATTCATCCACCTTCAGACCTTTCGGCATCTCCCAGCACCTTCTCCTTAGTGATGGCCACTGCACTCAGCTCTGACCCCTGACTCTTGACGTTCTGGTGTGACTGACACTGTACCTATTTAGTTCCTCTGCCATTTCTTTGTTTCCCATTGTTACTTCTCCATTCTCATTTTCCAGTGATCCAGTAACCATTCTTGGTGGCTTCACCGTCTTCTCTGCTAGGCTCCCCTTCCGATCAACTCTGACCACCTCCTCCCTCATATCTTTGCAGTCAATTGTAGCACCATTACACTTGATTCAAGCTTCTCCCTCTCAAACTGCAATGTGAATTCTATCATATTGTGGTCACTGCCCCCGAAGGATTCCTTCACTTTAAGCTCCTTACTCATGTCTGCCTCGTTGCACATCACCAAACTCTGAATTGCCTGTTCCCTAGTGGGCTCTTCAATCTGCTCCAAAAAAATCTCGTTGATATTCCATGTACTCCTATCCCTGGGATCTGCTCTCAACCTGATTTTTCCAAGTCCATCTGCATATTGAAGTGCTCTGATTATTGTAGCAATGCCTTTCTTGCATGCCTTTTTTATCACCTAATTTTTGATTTCTTTCCCACATCCTGACTACTGTTAGGAAGCCTTTATATAGCTCCTGTCAGGGTCTTTGTTTTTTTCTTTGCAGTTCCTCAAATCTACCCGCACAGAGTCTGTGCCTTCCAAGGATATGTGGTTTCTTGCTGTCAGTTTAATTTCATTTCTTACTCATAACCTCATCTGCCTGTCCTTTTACTAGGATGCCTATCCTTGGATATTTAGTTTGCAGCCTTGATGCCCTTGCTGCCATGTCTCTAATGCCCACAACATCATACCCACCAATTTCCCTCTACACTTCAAACTTATTTATCTGCTTCTTATCCTGCACACATTTTAAATGCAACACCCTCAGTCCCGTGTTGACTGTCCCCCTTCTCATAGTTGTCCCCTTATCTGCTGTGCCTGAAGTTAGATTCTCGACACCTTCCAGAGTCCAATTACTTGTTCCGGAAACTTTAATAACGTTTGAGTACTCATCGCTTGACCTTTTCCACAATTTTCCTTGCAACTGAACCCCTACTTAGTTTAAAGCCCTATCCACGGCCCTAGTTATGTGAATCAACAGGACTCTGGTCCCAGCATGATTCAAGTGGAGCCTGTCCTATCAGAACAGCTCCCTCCTCTAGTACTGATGCCGGTGACCCATGAATTTCAACCTGTTTCCTCCACATCAAACTTTGAGCAATGTGTTTGCCTCTTTAATCTTGTTGACACTGTGCCAGTTAGTTTGTGGCTCAGGTAGTAATCCAGAAATTATTACTTGGGTTATTATTATTTGGTTTTGCCTTTCAATTTAGCCCCTAGCTGCTTGTATTCCTTCAGCAGAACCTCCTTTCCTCGTTCTCTGTATATCTTTGGTACATACATGGACCACAATAACTGGATCTCTCTCTTCCCCGCCGCCCCCCCCCCCCCCCCCCCAACTCCATGTTCCACTGCAGTCTGGATGAGAGATCCTGAACCTGGGCACCAGAGCCTTTGGGACTCTTGATCCTGACCACGGAGAACAGTGTCTTTCCCTAACTATACTATCCCTGATTACAACTACATTTCTCTTCTCCCACCAAACCCCCCACACCCACCCACCTCTGCTCTTGAATGGCTCTCTGTACCACAGTGCTATGGTCAGATAGCTCATCCTCCCTACAGCTCCTGCTCTTGTCCACACAGGGAGCACGAATCTTAAACCTGTTAGACAAGCATAAGGGCTGTGGCCCCTCTGCACTACCTCCTGGATCTCTCTACCTGCCTCACTCGTAGTCACACCCTCCTGTCCCTGACTGCCTCCTGAAACAGTGTCCAGGTAATTCTTTCCCCCCCTCCCTGAAGCTCAGACTCCAGCTCATCAACTCTGAGCTGGAGTTCCTTGAGCAACTAACACTTTGGTACAGATGTGGTCACTATAGCCCACCAGCTCCCACATCACATGGCTACAACACGTCACCTGGTGAGGCATCTATTTTGTTTACTTAATAATTAATTTTTTTTAAAGTTGCCTGCTGGTCTTTTAGTTGCAACCTGCAAATATTTCTCCTATTTACCTTCAATCTCTAAGCTTAAAAAGTCACATTAGCAACTAATACCAGTTAATGAAATTATAGTTTTCCTGTGATATCACTGTGTTTTGCGTTGGGCCCCTGATCCTGGGATTCAGTTTATCCTGATGAGCTGTGATGTGGAAAACCTCAGAAACCAAGTCCTTTGTTCGTGTGACTGAACGCCACTCGGTCCGCCAAATCAACGCACAATCACCACTGGCAACAGTGCTTGAAAAACTCTAGAGCATTAACGTGGCCGTGTTCTGTTTGCAGCACAGCCTCAAAGCTGCTCACTATACAATCGAGCCCTCACCACCCTGACTTGGAAACATATCACCGTTCCTTCACTGTCTCCGGGTCAAAATCCTGGAATTCCCTCCCTAAGGGCAGTGCGGGTCCACCTACAGCATACAGACTGTAACAGTGTAAGAAGGCAGCTCACCATCACCTCAATGGCAACTAGGGACAGGCAATAAATGCTGGCCCAGCCAATGCCACCCAGTAAATTGCCAAATAACTGTTCTCTGCCATTTCTCTTTCAGCACTGTGGAAGTGGATGATTTTACAGCAGGCCTCTTCAGGATCTATAAAGATGTGCTGAAAGAAGGTATTGCCCAGGTAGTGATCTTGTCTTATTGTAATGTAGCTGGACTGCATAGGCAAAGTGAATCTTTCCTTCTAAAAAAAAAAAAGAGATTATTCTAGTTTTGTTGGATTTGATTTGAGCATCTGCATATTGACTATTTTGTGAACGTAAAGTCCTCTTGGACTGTGGGACACTTTCAGTAATATCGTTTATAGGATCTGGCCTTTATCTCTGGGTCGTTGTTGGGAGGAATGTAAGCTGTGTCACCCCACTATAATGGCACCTTTTCAGCAATGAGCTGGGCAAAATGTGAACTTATGGAACAGGAGCGTAGTCCCTCTAAATTTGATATTCTGGGAATGCCTTGAACTTCTGTTACTGGGTTTATCATCTCTCCTTTTCCCTGGCACCATTGTGAGCTGAGCATTCTGACCATTCCAATCTCTGACCATCTTTCCTTGAAATCGTCATTGAGAGAGGTTTTGGGCCCCATATGTAAGGGATGAAGTGCTGGCCTTACATAAGTCCCTTATTATACTTACATATATCTGAGATTGCTCTACGTATTTGTTTCTCGATTTTCCTCTTGCTATTAGTGGGACTATAGTACAATCCCATTAAAGTGATCTTTCCATTCTTATTTGTAACTTCTACCCATATATTTTCACTGGATGATTTTTCAGAACTATCTTCCATAATTCAGCAGTAATGTATTTCTTAATGAAAAATGCCCCCCCCCAACACTTGCCTCCTTTTCTATCCTTCCTATAGCATCTAAAACACACAACTTCGAGCTGCCAGTCTTGTCCATCTCTCAGCCAAGTTTCTGTAATAGCTATGACATCCTATATACTCTGACTCTCTCTCTTGTCTTTCTTTCTAATTGACATTCTGTCCTCACATTCAGAACGTTCCCCATTAATCCTTCTGTTTACATGGCTATATCGAATTCTTTCACTCCCCCTCTCTATCAGTATAAAGTCTTCCTTAATGGAATGAGCAAGTCTCCCTGCTAAGGTATTGATTCTCTTCCAGTTCAGGTTAGACCCATCCTTTTTGAACAGGTTTTTTCTATCCCAAAAGACATTCCAATTGTCCAAAAACCCAAATCCCAGAACAATACACCAGCTCTTCAGCCATTGATTTATCTCCTCTATCTTTTTGTTCCTTCCCTCATTTGAGTTTGGCATGAGGAGTAAGCCAGAAATGACTACTTTCAAGGTTCTGTTTTTTAATCTTCTACCTAACCTGTTAAATTCACTGTGCACTGCTTTGATCTGTTCCCTAAAAATGTCATTTCTGCCAATGGGTACAATAACTTCTGGCTTCTCAATCTCACCTTTAACAATATGCCTGAAACGTTTAGAGACATCCTTAATCCTAGCACCAGGAAAGCAACAAACTATCCTAAATTCACACTCACTGCCACAATCTCCTGTCTATGCCCTGACAGGAGAGACCTCATAACAATAATTCTGTTAAATCTTGTCAAACGCTGCCTAACAAAAGAATCATTCCAAATGTCTAGTAATCGACTGGCGCTTCCATTTTCCTCAGAGTCTATTCTCGCTACGGTTCTAAAAACTGAATATCTATCTGATAGAGGAATAGCCACCAGAGACTTTTGAACTGCCTTCTTACCTTTCCTGGCAGTCACCCATCTATCTGACTGGTCCTGCTGTTTAATAACTTTTCCAAATCCACTAGCCATCTCATACTGTGCCTCATATATGCCCTTAATAACATAAAGCTGAAAAAGATTCAATAACACCTTTATAAAATAAACTACCTTTCATTACCTACAGAAAATAACGTTAAAATGGAAAAAATATAAAACGTAAATAAAACCTTACGATTGCTGAACCATAACCTGCGTAGCGTGGGATGGTGTCATACTTGACATGCTGAATAAGAAGGAGCAGGTAGGGCTGTTCTGCTGCTATCTGGTTTGATTAGGTTTAATTTTTGTCAACTCCATGCTTTACCATGCTTCTCTCCCCCTAACCTGACTGTATCAATGAGTTTTACGTTTGAGATATTCTCTTCAATTGCAACCCCCAATAAACTCAGCAGCTACAGGAGGGAATGAGCTCCAGATCATCACCACCACAGTGATGTGTGAAAATGTGCTTCCTGAAATCACCCCCAACCAACCCAGCTCCAATGTTAAGATTATGACCCCCTTTCTAGACTTACCAAGTAGTAGAAATGATTTCTTCCTTTATGTACCCCATTGTCCTAAATGCATGGTTATGTCACTCCTTCACTGTCTTCTATGTTCTTCAAAATATAACTGTATTCTATATAATCTTGCCACATAAATTAACCCTTTTTAGTCTGTGTATTGTTTTGGTGCAACTGTAGTATGCTCACTCCAATGTTAAGGAGTGCTTAAGGTGAGGTAGTGTCCAAAACTCTGCCCACTATAAAAGGGATCTGTATAATAAGTCAGAGCTTTAGTTAACTGTATCATAAGTTTGCCTCCCTTATGTCCCTATTGGGACAAAGGCAGAGCTCCAGCTACTTTTTTTTTTGGTAGCTATCCACAAACGTTAAGTCACTTTGTACGTGGATTCCCAAATTCTCACTGCTCCTTTGCAGTACCTGGCTTTTCATCATTTAGAAAATACCCTGATCTGTCTGTGGGAGCACAGGTGCCCTGCATTCTTTCAAGGTCTCACCCATGTGGGCCATTTTACGTGCCAGCACGGGGTAACACATCCTAGCCTGATACTGCCATCTTCTCAATTGTGCTTTTCCTCTCAAGTATTGAAGGAGGTACAGGTAGGATGTTGTTAAACATGAGATTTACAAGGATGTTGCTGGGACTGGAGGGTTTGAGCTATCGAGATGGGCTGTGTAGGCTAGGGCTTTTTTCAGTGGAGCATCGGAGGCTGAAGGGTGACCTTACAGAAGTTTATTCGGTCATGAGGGGCATGGTTAGGGTGAATGGCCAAGGTCTTTTCCCCAGGGTGGAGGAGTCCAAAACTAGAGGGCATATGTTTAAAAGGGACCTGAGAGGTCTCTCTTTTTTTTTTTTTTCACGCAGAGTGGTGCGTGTATGGAACAAGCTGCCAGAGGAGGTGGTGGGGGCTGGTGCAATTTTAAAGAAAAGGTTCAAAAGGCATCTGAATGGGTAGATGAATAGAAAGGGTTTAGAGGGATATGGGCGAAATGTTAGCACATGGTACTCTGTCAGATTGGGATGTCTGGTCAGGTTGGACCGAAGGGTCTGTTTCTGTGCTATATGACTCTGGAGTGCAACACAGCAGGTCTTTGTCATCGTTTAGCCGAGTGGGTGTGGGAAGGGGAATTTGGACCACCTGTAGTATCTTAATTACTATCACCTCTTGGTTCAGAGCAGGGTGGGAACTGAACTTTGGACACTCCCTAGTTTATAATGCCCAGCTAAGTGATGTGTCATTATGCACTCGGTCACAAGGGAACCTTTATCTCCGCCTTCCTGTTACATCCCACCCTGACTTGTTGCACTCAAACTCTTTCACTCTTAGTTGCCACAGTGATGTTCAACTCCATTTCAAAACTAGTAAACAGGTATGTAAACTGCAGAACTTGCAAATACCTTTCATCCTTAGTCCAGTTTAGTATACATATCACAAACTCCCATGAATGTAAATAACTATTTACAATCTACATTGCTGTTTCCTGACCCCCATTGTGTGGAGTATGGGGTTTGGTTGGCCATTGGCACGGTTTTGGTCTTTGCAATGCGGGAGCAATGTGCAGTGGAATTTTTAAAATTCTTTGTTGAGACGAGTGTTGTTGCTCAATGTTCCCTCTAATTTTCCTTCCGACTGAGCAGATCTCTAAGGTCAATGCGCAGTGTGGTGATTGACCTGTTCAGGGATTGCCCAATGGCTGGGCAGCTTAGAAGGAACATTCTTTTGTTGCCTCCTTAATTGCCCTTGTCAAAGTGAGGAAATTTTTTTTTTTTTTTTTTTGTTTTATTCGTTCATGTGGTGAAGGCTTTACCGGTGTTTATTGCCCGTCCCTAGTTGCCCCCTTGAGAAAGTGGTGGTGTACTGTCGTCTTGAACTGGTGTAGACCATGTGATAGGGGAGGGAATTCCAGGATTTTGACCCAATGACACTGAAGGATCAGTGATATTCCCATGTATCTACTTGTTCTCTGTGATAGTGGACGTGGGTTTGCAAGATGCTGCACTAGGAGTTTTTGTGAATTTTTGCAGTGCATTTCACAGATCATATGCATCAGTGATAGAGGGAATGAATGTTTGAAAAATGCGTTCCAGTTTTTCAGACTGGAGGCCTGTGACCAACGGGGTTTCACAGGGATCAGTGGTGGGTCTGCCGTTGTTTGTCATTTATATAAATGATTTGGATGAGAATATAAGAGGCATGGTTAGCAAGTTTGCGGATGATACCAAAATTGGTGGCACAGTAGACAGTGAAGAAGATTATGTAAGATTACAAAGAGATTTTGATCAAATGGGTCAATGGACTGAGGACTGGCAGATGGAGTTTAATTTGGAAAAATACGAGGTATTGCAGAGAAATCCAGAACAAGATGATATAGAATCAAAATGAGAGCCAGGCTATTTATGTCTAAAATCAAGATGCACTTTTTCATTGAGCCATGGAAATATAAAGTTCCCAGAGTGCTGTGGATGCTGGGTTAGTTGAAATTTTCTAAACTTAGATCGAAACTAACAAAAACTGAAATTGCTGGAGGACCTCAGCAGGTTTTGCAGCAACTGCACAGAGAGAAACAGAGTTAATGATTCAGGTTCAGTGACCCTTCTTTGGATAAATAGAATTCAGGTGTGAGATCAGCCATAATTCAAGTGAGTGATGGAACAGACTTGAGGGAATCAAATGAATAAATAAGTGCTGTTCCATTTCTGGGGGGGCCCCCCCCCCCCCCCTTGTCGTAATGGAGAGCTCCTGCTGATGGTTTGGAGCCTCACTACTTCTCTATAATATTTTGCCACAGTTTTCTATTTTGAAACTGAGTCTTTTTTTAAAAAATTGTGTCTCTAAAATATTTGAATATAAGAGGCATTGTATTGTGTCTTCCCATAATATACTTTTTTTTAAAAGCAGGGGGCTGAGATCCATATAAATCTTTCCCTTGCAGTTCAGACAGATGCTTCACAAATTGAACTTTTGAGATGTTTTGCTATGCTGAAGGTGTTATATAAATGGAGGGTGTTGTCAAAACACTTTTTTGGTTTTGATTACAATCAGTATGAAATTAGGCAACTTTAAGCATCAGGAAGGGTGTGCTATATTTGTCCTAGGTGCCTGTAGATGAGAGGAAAATAAAATAACCAGTTTGGTTGACGACTTAGGAAAGTGAGGTTGGGGGAGCAAAGATTAGGGACACGTGGGAGAACAAAATGGAACTGCATTAAATTCATAACGAGGTGTGCGTGTCTTAAAATTTCTGCTCTGTAATTAGTGGTGCTGTTAGAAAGGAAGCATTTTATGTTGAAGTGCCCCACCCTTTGCTTGTTCTTTATATCAACTAATATGTGTTTTTCTTTTCCCTTCCCTTTCCTTGTTCAGCCGATTACTTTAGGTATAAACAGATCTGACTACATGTTTGACAGAGGACTCGACCACAAAGTTTCCTTAAAACAAATAGAAATTAATACCATTGCTGCTAGTTACGCAGGACTGGCTGAGCGGGTCCCAGATGTGCATAGGTAAGAACTGAACAAGAAGTTTTGACAGATGAATTGAAATTGATCTTTTCTTTGTATGAGGGTGAGATGAGAGTACTTGAACGGATTGGCATTGAGGAGCCCGAGTCAAGCCAGAATCCATGGGAATTGGGGGGGGGTGGTGCGGGCAGACTCTCCAATGATTGGACTCATACCTGACACATAGGAACATGGTCGTGGTTGGAGGTCAGTCATCTCCGCTTCAGGGCATCTATGCAGGAGTTCCTTGGGGTAGTGTCCTAGGCCCAACCATCTTCAACTACAATGATCTTCTGTCCACCATAAGGTCAGAAGTGGGCATGTTCATTGTGCAGTCTTCTATGTTCAGCACCATTTGTGACTCCTCAGATACTGAAGCAGTCCATGTGCAAATGCAGCCAGACCTGGACAATGTCCAGTTTTGGTCTGGTAAGTGGCAAGTAACATTTGGGCTGCACAAATGCCAGGCACCAACCATCTCCACTAACAGACAATCTAATCACCACCACCGTGGCACAGTGGCTCAGTGGTTAGCACTGCTGCTTCACAGTGCCAGGGACCTGGGTTCGATTCCAGCCTCGGGTGTCTGTCTGTGTGGAGTTTGCACATTCTCCCCATGTCTGCGTGGGTTTCCTCCGGGTGCTCCGGTTTTCTCCCACAGTCCAAAGATGTGCAGGTTAGGTGGATTGGCCATGCTAAATTGCCCGTAGTGTTCAGGGAGGTGTAGGTTAGGTGGGTTGTTGGGGGGGTGGGTCTGGGTGGGATGCTCTGAGGTTTGGTGTGGACTTGTTGGGCCGAAGGGCCTGTTTCCACATTGTAGGGATTCTGTCTATCTATTCTATCTTCTACCTATCAACACTCAATGATATTACCGTCACTGAATCCTCCACTATCAACATCCAAAGAGTTGCCATTAACCAGAAACTGAACTGGACTTGGCGTTTATATATATACTGTGGTTAGAAGGGTAGGTTAGAGGTTAGGAATCCCACAGTGAGTAACTCACCACCTGACTCCTCCAAAGCCAGACCACATCTACAAGGCACAAGTCAGGAACCTGATGGAATACTCTCTCTATTTGCCGAGATGAGTGCAGCTCCGACAAGTCTGAAGGAGCTGGATATCATCCAGATCAAAGTCATTTCTCTCCCTCTCTGTGTGTGTCTCTTTCTCACTGTGTGTGTGTGTGTGTGTGTGTGCGCGCGTCTCTCTCTCTCTCTCGCTCGCTTGCTCTGTGTGTGTGTGCGCGTCTCGCTCACTTTTGCATAGAATCCCTACAGGTGTGGAAGCAAGCCATTTGGCCCATTGAGTCCACATTGATCATCCAAATAGCATCCACCCTGACCCACCCCCATCCTATCAGTGTAACCCTGCACTTCACCTGGCCTGCACATCCCGGGACACTATAGGCAATTTAGCATAGCCAATCCACCTAGCCTGCACATCTTTAGACTATGGGAGGAAACCGGAGCACCCGGAGGAAACCCACACAGACATGGGGGCTAATGTGCAAACTCCACACAGATAGTCGCCCGAGGGTGGAATCAAACTCGGGTCCCTGGTGCTGTGAGGCAGCAGTGCTTACCACTGAGTAATAAAGTTATTGTAATCCCCTTGCTTTTGTATTCCTGACTTCTCTAATGCCAGGTTGTCTGTATGTTTGCCTAAACAACCCTAATGACTTGCCCTTCAAAGGTTTGTGTATGTGAATTTCCAGATATTGTGTGTCCCTTAAAGTTGTTTTAAGCAACTTGATGAAAAAGTGGGCATTTATGTTCCTTTTTTTCTTCCTGCTTCATGCAGGCATGTTTTGAACTTCTGGGGAAAATCTGATGAAGCTGCTAAGATCTTGAGTAATCCTGCTGTAAAAGGCATTGCTGAAGGAATCGCAAAAGCATGGCAATTATATGGATCACCAGAGTAAGTAAAATTTAAACTTGAAGACTGACTGGAGTGCAAACCTAGTTACTCTATCAGTGATGAAGGAAGAAATTCGAGCTTTTAGAAACAGTGAATGTTGGTCAGTTGGGTACCTGCATCTACCTGTACCTACATATTACGTATATTAGTTTTAATTTTCACTTCTTTACTGATAGAACCACACTCGAGCATTTGTTAGCCTTTGGTATCTTGCTTGGAAGGCCTTTCATTTATGGGAACTTTGACAGTTAAACCTGATTTTACCTAATCTATGGCAATACCTGGTAACACACAGCTCAACCTTGAGGTTCACAAGGAGGAGGTGTTAGCAATTCTGGAAAGTGTGAAAATAGATAAGTCCCCTGGGCCAGATGGGATTTATCCTAGGATTCTCTGGGAAGCCAGGGAGGAGATTGCAGAGGCTTTGGCTTTGATCTTTATGTTGTCATTGTCTACAGGAATAGTGCCAGAAGACTGAAGGATAGCAAATGTTGTCCCCTAGTTCAAGAAGGGGAGTAGAGACAACCCTGGTAATTATAGACCAGTGAGCCTTACTTCAGTTGTGGGTAAACTGTTGGAAAGGATTATGAGAGAGAGAGAATTTAGAAACAACTAGAAAGGAATAATTTGACTAGGGATAGTCAACACGGTTTTGTGAAGGGTAGGTCGTGCCTCATAAACCTTATTGAGTTCTTTGAGAAGGTGACCAAACTGGTGGATGAGGGTAAAGCGGTTGATGTGATGGATATGGATTTCAGTAAAGCCTTTGATAAGGTCCCCCACGGTAGGCTATTGCAGAAAATTCGGAGGCATGGGATTGAGGGTGATTTAGCAGTTTGGATCAGAAATTGGCTAGCTGCGAGAAGACAGAGGGTGGTGGTTGATGGGAAATGTTCATCCTGGAGTTCAGTTACTAGTGGTGTACCGCAAGGATCTGTTTTGGGGCCGCTGCTGTTTGTCATTTTTATAAATGACCTGGATGACGGCATAGAAGGATGGGTTAGTAAATTTGCGGATGACACGAAAGTCGGTGGAGTTGTGGATAGTGCGGAAGGATGTTGCAGGTTACAGAGGGACATAGATAAGCTGCAGAGCTGGGCTGAGAGGTGGCAAATGGGGTTTAATGTGGAAACTTGTGAGGTGATTCACTTCGGAAGGAGTAACAGGAATACAGGGTACAGGGCTAATGGTAAGATTTTTGGTAGTGAGGATGAGCAGAGAGATCTCGGTGTCCATGTGCATAGATCCCTGAAAGCTGCCACCCAGGTTGATAGGGTTGTTAGGAAGGCGTTCGGTGTGTTAGGTTTTATTGGTAGAGGGATTGAGTTTCGGAGCCGTGAGGTCATGTTGCAGCTGTACAAAACTCTGGTGCGGCCGCACTTGGAGTATCGCGTACAGTTCTGGTCACCGCATTATAGGAAGGATGTGGAAGCATTGGAAAGGGTGCAGAGGAGATTTACTAGGTAGGGAGGGAAGGTCTTGTGAGGAAAGACTGAGGGACTTGAGGCTGTTTTCGTTGGAGAGAAGGTGGTTAAGAGGTGACTTAATAGAGACGTACAAGATGATCAGAGGATTAGATAGGGTGGACTGTGAGAGCCTTTTTCCTCGGATGGTGACGGCTAGCACGAGGGGACAAAGCTTTAAATTGAGGGTTGATAGATATAGGACAGATGTCAGAGGTAGGTTCTTTACTCGGAGAGTAGTAAAGGCGTGGAATGCCCTGCCTGCAACGGTAGTAGACGCGCCAACTTTAAGGGCATTTAAATGGTCATTGGATAAACATATGGATGATAAGGGAACAATGTAGGTTAGATGGGCTTCAGATTGGTTTCATGGGTCGGCGCAACATCTAGGGCCGAAGGGCCTGTACTGCGCTGTAATGTTCTATGTTCAATCAATAACACACTCGCCACCGGTTGAACAGGTGGTCCCACTTCAGGATGACAATGCAGCACTCCCTCAATACATTGCTGTAGTGTTGGAGGTGCTGTCTTTCAGATGACATGCCAACTGTTACGGAGGAGGAATAGCCAAACCCCTCTGATAGTCAAACCAAAACACAAGCCCCAAGCTGCAATGTCAGGAGTAGGGTATCCACTCTAATAATTACCCCTTAAACACCCAGAGAAGCGCTTTCCCCTCGTAATCTATTAAGAGTGGTTAAAAGAAAGAAAATTCCTGATCTCTACTTTACAAGTAACAAAAAACAATTTAATTACTTAACCCAACAATGAACAAATTAGCAGAATTACGAACAAACTGACAATTCCTCCCTAGACTACTAGCTACTTCCTAACTGGTCTAAATTCTACTGCAGTACTGTTCAAGTAAACACAAGTCTCACTTAATAAAACTAATTAATAAGAGAACAGTGAATTATAACTTAGTCTGTGCGAACTTGGGGAGATTGTCTTCTGGAATGTAGTCTTCTCCGCTCTCTCCACAAGTGACTTTCTTCCACTAATTCTTCTGTTGGGAGATGTTTTATCTCTATAATCTTTTCAATGGGTACCTTGAGCTAAAATACCATGGTACCTTTGATTAATTAGATGGGCTGTCTCTGAGAGCTGAACGGTGCTAACTCTGGCAGGTGGTGGATGGCTGTCCCCGATTTTACCAAATGCCCTTGTCTTATATACTCGTAATGACGTAATAAAATGATTGGCTTCAGGTTGTCAACACCATCCGATTTAAATTCAGTTGGCTTTCTGTTTCTAGGAGCTTCTTTTAAATTAACTGGCCAAATTCAAATATGTTGTCTTGGAAAAAAAGTACTGTTTGGCTGTTCTAAACAAAATGTTTCCTTTCGGGGCCTTCTTTTTGCACCTGCGTTTATGAACTTCCAAACACAGACAAAGCACAAGCTCTTAAAGGGACTACAGTACTCTTTTTTTTCCCACGATCATTTTTCCCAACAAATTCTAACTTCCTGCCCTCCAATTCCCGAACACTATGCCCAACTTTGTAACACTAACCCAAAACTGCTTGTGTGTTCTTAAGCAAACGTAAAAGATCCCATGGGACTCTGCCCGAGAGAAGGGAATTCCAGCAAACAGCATTATTAAATCAGATTATGGGGCCGTTACAATCTTGCTGTTTATGGGAGTTTACTGTGTACAGATTGGCTGCTGTCTCTGATGTGACAGCAGTAGATATTTGCAAACGGACGTATAAAGTGCGTTTGATAGCTTTATCTTAAGAACACTTTATAAATGCAAGTTGTTGTGGCCACCCTTCATTGACTAAAAAGCACCTTTGGGATGGAGTAATATAAATAGTTCTTACAGCAGAGAAAGAAGCCATTCAGCCCATCCAATCCAAGCATGCAAGATATTTTTCCCATTCCTTTACACATCTAACAAAAGTTTGCAATCTGGAGTGGGACTATGAGGAACATAGTCTCATTTAGAGAGTCATAGTTATACCACATGTAAGTGACCCCTATTCCAAGCTGACCGTATTCCCAAACCAAACTAGTCCCACTTGCTTGCATTGGAATATTGCGTGCAGTTTTGGTCTCCCTGCTATAGGAAGGATGTTGTGAAACTTGAAAGGGTTCAGAAAAGATTTACAATGAAGTTGCCAGGGTTGATGAAGGGTTGCCAGGGTTGATGAAGGGTTGCCATCTGATGAAGGGTTGCCATCTGATGAAGGGTTGCCATCTGATGAAGGGTCTAGGCCCGAAATGTCAAGCTTTCCTGCTCCTATGATGCTGCTTGGCCTGCTGTGTTCATCCAGCCCCACACCTTGTTATCTGCTGACAAATGGGACTAGATTTATTTGACGTATCTGTTTGGCTTGGACGAGTTGGACCGAAGGGTCTGTTTACATGATGTATATCTCTGAGTCTATGTATGCTGTAAATAAAGTCTAACAGTGATGCATTACGTCTCTATTATCCAGGGTTTGTTTTTTACATTGATTACGTGGACCACTTGATTATCCAGAATATTTGGTCAATTGGGGCACACTCCTGGTCCCATAGGTACCAGATACAGTAAGCATATTATTATAACCATTCTGGTTAAATGTTACCTATTATGATCAGTGGAGGAGTAGAACTTGAAAGGAATCCATGCATCCTCCAACCTCGAGCATAACACTATGGGTGGCCGTAGCTTGCTGCTTAAGGCTTGACATGACCTTCTCTGTGTAGCCAGCTGCGCAAATAACAAAAAAGCATGTACAGGTATTTCACCTATAACGTGATAGTTGTGTTCTTGTGGAACCTCGTGCTATAGAAAATCACCATAAAAAATTGCATTATAGGGAAATCGCTGTAGAAAATCACTATGCCTATACAGCAGAAAGTTCATGTTATCCAAAGTGTCCACTATTCATCAATCACATTACAGCCAATTTGCGTTAACAAAACACACGTTATAGCAGAACTACCTGTTTGTGAAATGAATTTTTCAGCCCTCAATCCATTTTCCCAATTTCAGTAGGACCTCTAAAGTTAGCTGGCAGCACCAACTGTTATTCTTGAATGCTTAAACCTTTGTCCTTTTTCATTTTAGAAACAAAGAGAAATTGCTGCAGAAACTCAGCAGTCTGGTGCTATCTGTGGAGAGAAATCAGTTAATGTTTCGGGTCCAGTGACCCTCCCGCAGAACCTTCGGAGAAAATATGGAACTTTCTGACCCGAAATATAAATTCTGATTTGTCTCCACAGATGCTGCCAGACCTGCTGTGCTTTTCTGTTTCTGTTTCCGATTTTACAACACCCACAGTTCTTTTGATTTTCCCTTTTGATATTATTTTGTTCAGCAATGGGTGGTATATTTACTCAACTACAGTGAAATGGTTGAGGCATAATATGGTTTAAGTTGGATGTAACGAGAAATGGAATTAACTTCCGTGGTCCTGCTGTGCTCTGTAGTCTCTGCTTTGAGTGTTCCACATGGCATCCTTGGTTTTTCCTTCCATGCAAAAGGTGAAACCAGCCAGTCAGAGACCATTGATGAATCCCACACAGTGTGAGTAAATGTGTTTGGCATCCTTTTCATAAGAACTAAATTTGGTCGCTGTCAACAAGGCTTCCTCTACATCGGGGAAACCAAGCGGAGGCTTGGGGACCGCTTTGCAGAACACCTGCGCTCAGTTCGCAACAAACAACTGCACCTCCCAATCACGAACTATTTCAACTCCCCCTCCCATTCCTCAGATGACATGTCCATCCTTGGCCTCCTGCAATGCCACAGTGATGCCACCCGAAGGCTGCAGGAACAGCAAATCATATTCAGCCTGGGAACCCTGCAGCCCAATGGCATCAATGTGGATTTCACAAGCTTCACAATCTCCCCTCCCCCAACTGCATCCCAAAACCAGCCCAGCTCATCTCCACCTCCCTAACCTGTTTTTCCTCTCCCCTCAAGCCACACCCCCATCTCCTATCTACTAACATCATCCCGCCCCCTTGACCTGTCCGTCCTCCCTGGACTGACCTATCTCCTCCCTACCCCCCTACCTACACTCACCTTTACTGGCTCCATCCCCGCCTCTTCGACTTGTCTGCCTCCTCTCCACCTATCCTCTCCTCTATCCATCCTCTATCCGCCTCTCCCTCTCTCCCTATTTATTTCAGAACCCTCTTCCCCTCCCCCATTTCTGATGAAGGGTTTAGGCCCGAAACGTCAAGTTTTCCTGCTCCTATGATGCTGCTTGACCTGCTGTGTTCATCCAGCCCCATGCTTGTTATCTCGGATTCTCCAGCATCTGCAGTACCTAATCAGTACATTTGGTTTCTTTAGACCACAATTTCAGACCAAGACTTCTGTTCATTGGTTGCCTTTGAATTGCTAATGATTACATGATGTGTAAACCCAAGCCTTACTGTACTTTTCTCCCTTTTCCTTCTCCAGGGCAGTGGTTCTCTTCCTCATTGAAAAGATCTCCAGGAATGTCTTTGACCAGCGCTGCTTGGAAATGGAGCTGTGGAATAAGTATGTGTCAGATGGGGTAGGTTAATTAGGTTCGGGTTTAGTTTGACAGAATGTCTCTCAACCGTTTCATTGTGAATACAGGTATGAACTTCATAGGGAAATGATTACTGTCGTCACTTATTCCCATTCTGATCAGAAATCGCTGAATGTACTTCCTTCTCACCATTTTTGGCAAAATCTCAAATCATTTCAAGTGCTTTTGTGATTTGGTCATAGGAAATGTTAACTTTTACTGCAGCAATACTACACCAGACCTGGCCCCACCAGTACCCTGTATAACACGGCAGACTCGTCTAATCAAGACTGCGTAACCCTTAAAAAATCCACAAGGCTTGTTAAGAATCATAGAATCCCGACAGTGAGGAAGCAGGCCATCCGGCCCATCAAGTCCACGTCTCTGAAGAGCGTCCTACCCTATCCCTTAACCCTGCATGTCCCAGGATATTCCACCTAGACTACAATCCCTAGTCACTATGGGGCAATCTAACCTATCCAATCCACCTAACCCGCACATCTTTGGACCGTGGGAGGAAACTGGAGCACCCGGAAAAAACCCACACAGACAAGTGGAGACGTGCAGACTCTGACAGTCACCCGAGGGTGGAATCGAACCCAGGTCCCTGGCGCTGTGAGGCAGCAGTGCGAACCACTGAGCCACCATGTCGCAAACTCGTGCCCTTTTAGGGAAGCATGGGTTCAAATCCCACTGAGGCAGCTGGTGAATCTTCAATTCCAGATTTACTAATTCACATTAAAGCTAGTCCTTACCCACTGTGGCCCTATGTGTGACTCGAGACCCACAGGTATGTAGTTGACCCTTAACTGCCTGCTGGGCAATTCGGGACAGCCAGCAACCACCAGTCTTTTGGCAGCAAGGAGAGAACCTAGTTTGCCTTGCAATCATGCAGGCTGTGCCACACAGTCGTACAGACCAAATACCTGGTGCTGAACCAGTGCTGAAACTGTCTTCGGGGCAGAAAGTCTTTTTGAACTGACAAAGTTTTTCTAATGGAAAATACCACGCTGTTGCATGTTAAGCAATGTTAAATACTTTGTGTTCAGCCTGTTTTACACTTCTTTTGTGAGATGCTTTGTCTTTCCAGAGTAATTTGCGTTTTCCAGATTGAAACTGCATTGCAGGGTGAAAAGCTTTTACGACCTGTCTCCCTTCAGCAATTTTTTCTTTGATCTTGTAAAATTTTTAGAATTATGTGTCTGTGCTATTTTCTCCTGTTTCACCTGTAGGAGAATTGCTGCAAAAAAAAAAAGTGGTGCAGATGCTCAATACAGTGTGGAGCTGGAGGAACGCGGCAGATCAGGCAGCATCAGAGGAGCAGGAAAGTCAAGCAGCCTTGATGAAGGGTCTCAACACAGGACTCGAAATGTTAACTGTTTCTGTCTCCACTGACACTGCCAGACCTTCCGAGTTTCTGCAGCACTTTGTTTTTACTTCGGATTACCAACGTCCTCAGTCTTTTGACTAATTATTTTTAACTTTTCTTTGTCCATACAGAAACATTCGTGTAATTAGGAGACAGACGGTGGACATACACGAGAGAGGGTCCCTGAATGAAGAGAAGAAACTTTTTGTGTAAGTTTTAATTCCTGTCTGTGATGTTAAGGATTTAGCCTAGCTGACTCAAGACAACCACTCGACAGGTCAGAAAGCAATATCTTGCCAAAATTAATCTAATTGACACTTTATTTAATATGTCACTTTTCTATTCCTGTATGGTATGAATAGAATCAAAGAATTATACAACGCAGAAACAGACCCTTTGGTCCAACTAATCCATGTCAACCACGTTCCCAAACTAAACTAGTCCCATTTGCTTGCATTTGGCCCATATCCCTCCCAACGCTTCCTATTCATGTTCCTATCCAAATCTCTGTTAAAATGTTGTAACTGTACCTGCATCCACCACTTGCTGTGGAAGTTCATTCCACACACCAACCGGTCTGTGTGTAATAAAAAAAAAAACAAAGTTGCCCCTCGTCCTTTTCTTTTTTAAAACTTTCTCTCCTCACCTTAACAAAAGTGCCTCCGACATTCACTTTAAGAGTTTAGTTTTCTCCCTGGGGAATTGTAGTGCTGGTGTATCTAGGCGAGTAATCCAGAGGCCCAGGTTAATGTTTTGGGGGCATGGGTTCACATCCCACTAAGGCAGCTGGTGAACCTTCAATTCCAGATTTACTAATTCACGTTAAAACTAGTCTGAGCAATAGTAGCCGTGACCACTGTCACCAATTGTTGTTAAAAACACAACCTGGTCTCTCCATGAAAAGACATTTGCTGTCTTTACCTGGCCTGGTTTATGTGTGACTCCAGTCCCACAGTCTCATTGACGGTGAATTGTCCTCTGAAGCAGCCGAGCAAGCTGTTAAGTTCAAGCGAAATTGGGATGGGCAACACATCCTTGTTGGGTACACCCTTGTCCCATGAAAGACTGAAAAAATAAAGATGGGCCCTTTCTTTAGACATGACAATTAATGGAACTAGAAGGATTTCTAAAAGGTGCTAATGCCTGACTTGAAAGCTATTATTTTAGGTAGTTTTGAAGCAATATTAATTGTCCTTTTGTGCTAATATTTAGAGATGGATATGAAGTTGCAGTGGCTTACTTTCGCACTGGATACAGTCCAGAAGATTACCACGATGAAGATGTGAGTGTGCAATTCCTTTT
Organism: Ginglymostoma cirratum; assembly: GCA_024137785.1. Classification (NCBI taxonomy): domain Eukaryota; kingdom Metazoa; phylum Chordata; class Chondrichthyes; order Orectolobiformes; family Ginglymostomatidae; genus Ginglymostoma; species Ginglymostoma cirratum. The sequence goes on from JAHRHZ010000088.1 coordinate 2,691,524, forward strand.
TTGTGCTTTCCGTTGACTTTTTTGCTCAATGGCCAGTTCATTGGTAACACCTTTGTTCGGATGATCTGATGCCGCACAAACCAGAGTTCAAATGTAGGACACCCTCGGTTTACATAGTCTGCTTTTGTCCCTGGATAAACACCCTGAACAAAGGGTTGGTGATGCAGATGCAGCACTTTTCAGGCTTTTGTCAAATACCGCCAGAACCCCCCCACTTTTGGTTCTTACCCACACTCTCTCGTATTTTTTTAAGGTTACTATTGAACCTGCTTTAAACCCCTTCAGGCCATGCTTGCCCAAGCATAACTGAGTTTCTGCCCTGAGGCCGGATAACTGGACCTGAAATGTTAACTGTGATTTCTCTCTACAGATGCTGGCAGACCTGCTGAGCTTTTTCCAGCAATTTCTGTTTTTGTTAGATTTCTAGAATCTGCAGTTCTTGCATGTTTTTGGGTTTCTATCTCATTTGTTATTTCTTTGGCAATTACCTTAAACCAGTCCAGTAGAATTACTGAGCTCTGTGTAAAGTTATACTAGAAAATAATTTCAGACATTATCTTTGAGTCAGTCTTAGCAGACAAGCTCGTTAGCAATTATACAAAATCCACAAGTAGTGAGGCACTTGCTTAATTTCCTGAGCGGAGGGTCCATTTTCAGACAGGTATTAGAACTGGTTTTGCTCGAGCCTTGCTCCACGGAGTGTGCAGATCAGAGGGGTTAAGGCCATGACTGGAGGCTTGAGGACAAAACCTAGGTTGACTCACTGATGCAGTGCTGCACTGTCAGAGGAGCTGCCCTTCAAATGAGAGATGAAACTATGTCTACCCTCACAGGTGGATGTAGAGAAGAGCAAGGACGTTTTCTGCAGTATAATTCCCAATTCATTCCCCTGCCCTCATAGCTATGAATTAATCTGGTCCTTATCATTGATTACTTGCACAGTTTTGAATGTTGCCTGCTGTCTTCCGAGCACTACAATGACAGAAGCACTTCACTCAGTGTAGAGAGGTGTTCTGAGGTTGCAAAAGGTGCTATGTCAACAATGTAGTCTGAGAAAGGCTTTCTTTATTTTCCTTGCCCTTCCAACACAATCAGTAGGTCAATTAATAAATAAAACAAAGATGCCGAAAATTTGGAACAAAAACAGAAATTGCTGGAGAAACTCAGCAGGTCTGGCAGCATCTGTGGAGAGAAAGCAGTGTTCAATGTTTCAGGTCCAGTGACCCTTCTTCTGAAATGTGATCTTGTAAAAAGCTGGTACATGGAGCCACCGGGTGCCCACAGCCTGCACCATTTCAGTTGATCGTGGCAGAATTGCATTGGAAATGTTGACCTAACTATTTGCAAACGGCAAGTCCTCTGGTACAACCCAGGTACAGCGCCCAAACTAGAGCTGGGTATTGAGGGGAGAAGTCGGGGGGAAATCTTTCCCCCATGTCACCTATGTTTCAACTGAGGCAAGAGCACTGACCGAAATTATGTCAACAGAGTGTAGTGTTTGTGAACAGTTTGGTGTGCGGTTCATACCTGATGAATGGTAATGTGCTGTGTTGAAAGGCAATGGCTGTACCTGTTGAAATTTCTTCTTCCTTTTTGCTTTACTCCAGTGCTGGGAAGCACGGTTATTGATTGAACTTTCCAAAGCGATTAAATGTCCCGATATTGCCACCCACCTCGTGGGAACGAAGAAGGTCCAGCAGGAGTTATCACGCAGTGGCGTGGTAGAGAAATACTTAGCCGAGTGTCCAAAATCTGCTGAGCGAATCCGTGCAACATTTGCCGGCCTGTACAGCATCGACGAGGTAAACAGAATATACATGCTAAGAACTCTAAATGATCTCTTTAAGGAGAGTTGTTAAGAAGCTCCCTGTGACCGGTTACACGTGCAGTAAATGCGGCCACCTACTGCTGGTTGGTATATCTTTAACAATATTTTCTGCAGTAAGACTTTTGCTGTACAAATATTGCCGTGTTATTTGAGACTAATGGCATGTATTTGATGCAGCAGCCCGCACTGCTTTTTGATGGGAACTCTCCGTCACATAGTTTACTTTAAACTGTGACACTGAGACTTGCCTGTTCATCTCATGGGAAAACAAAACTTGACGACAAGGTGCTGGCCAACATTGCAAAGCTACAAGCACTTGATTTGTTGTAATGAGAGATCCTGATGTTCTGAGTGGTTTATGGAAACATAAATATATCTTGAGAGCATTGGAAGGGAGGGTATGTTAATAAGAAGTGTTAGGTTCGTTTTTCAGAGACCCTCACAGACTTGATGCAAGAGCAAGACACTGACCTGGTTACAGAAACACAATCCTTTATTATTAAGCAAGTACAAGCTGTGGAGGATCGCTGTACGCAACCTGGCACAGAGTGCTGAGTATCGTGAGCGATTCTCTCCGAACAGGGGACAGTCCCCGCTTCTATACCCTTGGAATTGACGGATACATGAAACAATTACTACATCTGAAACATCACAAGTATGTGGTCACACAGCTTTGATCGTCACAAAGTGTATGATAACAGCAGGATGCGATTTCAAGTGGTGACAACTGTCTGGCTTGATCAAAGGTCACTGACCTGGCCATTTCAGCAGAAACAGGGGTAGGCAGCAGTGTTGGTAGAGCCATAAAGATTACAGAGCTTAATGCTTTTTGATGTTTACAAATGTTTCACACCCCTACAGATGTTTCACACCCAATCCTATTCGGGCAGGAAGTTGAGACGGTGTTCACGTACCCCTGTATAAGGAGATAAGGAGCATAAAAATTCATGGGATGTTAACCCATTAACATCTCATTTCCTCCTTTTATCATTCCATGATAACCTATATCGGGGCCAAGAAGGGAGCTACTAGTCTGTCGGTAATAATTCTGCAGCAAGAGTTCAATCATACCAGGAACACACAGCAAACAATTACGACAATCAATAAGACAACCAACCCATACAGTAGGTATAAGCCCCAAGAACACCCCAGAAGCCATCCCAACCATCCTTTCCCAGGTCGGGGTCCTTCTCTGTACTGGTCCAACTGACCCTGTATGGCTTGGATAGCTTGAGTAATATTATAGGATTCATCGGTAATATAGGTAATGCATTTGTCCCCTATAATCGTACATACTCCTCCTTGTTGAGCCAGCTGATAGTCCACTGCATACCGGGTTTGCTGAGCATAGAGCCGAAGTTCGGCTAATTTTCGATTTACTGCTTCCAATGCCAACATTGTACTATTTCCCAGGACGGCAAGTCCGCACATAAGGTAGTTTCGGTTTTTAGTGGACACTGTCCCTGAGGAGACTCCCAAAGTGACAGTTCCCAGGAAGCCATATCCCAAGGGAGAGCCTTGCTTGTGGAGCGTGTGACAATTCGTCGTTGAGTATGTGCTCGTTGAGGACAAGGGACCGTGAGAGGCCCAATGGTCCCAACAGCAAACAGCACTGGTACAGTTGGAGTAGCAGTAGAAAAGGTCCCATTGAGAAGGAAAACGAATCCCTTCTTAGCATGGTAGCGGGTAACGGACTCACGTACTATCTTGTAACTATTCCAGGAGGATTGACCCTTAAATGGTTGGAAGTGCGAGGAGTGAAACAGAAACATCCCATACCCAGTTTCTATATGGGTGCCATTCCAACTCCCACAAGTCCACTGTCTGCCTGAAGTCACATTAACCAGGCTTGATTCCAAACAGGGGCAGTTCAATAGCCCTCCTTTATATGTACAAGTTCATTTTACACACGGACGGGGCCAGGAAGCATCATGGGGATGGTTGGTGACGTTTACTAAGGCGTATACACAACAACTTCCAGTACCATTAGAACAAAGCGGATAGCTGGTAGGATCCGTACAGTTGGCCCCTTCCTTCCCAGACTTAGGTTTAGTACCTGTACAACTGGAGGGGCAGTTAACTATCAATTCCACACATCGACCCTGCACATCCCTCCAAGTTCCTCCCTCCCCTTGGCAAGGCTCACCAGAATAATCTATTTCATAGAGTTGGTGAGGGTTCTATCCTGGGGTTGCTACAAATAAAGCCTCTACAGACTGTGCTAACGGATAACAAACTGTTCGATTACCATGCAGTTGGATATGTGTCTTATAAAACAAATGGTCCTCCAACCCACACGTGGTCGGAACAATACGTAATCCAATGATTATTTTCAAGATGGTGAGGGAACCCATTGTTTACGGCCACTTAGGTGGATCCAGTGATTCTGCCCTTTGATTTTAAGAGCTGTCAGAGTCTGGAGAAGCGCTTGAAATGGCCCTTTCCACCTTGGTCCAAGCTTGGGACGATCCCAATCTCTAATGAGCACAAAATCTCCTATCTGTGGCCATGAAGAGCAATTCTGATCCTCAAGGTCTTGGTCTGATATCGGCGAAGGTGGTCCGAAGGCACACTTTACCTGTGAATGGAGAAACTTTAGAGACTATGTTAGCTACTGGAAGTACTTTTGCATTTCCTCACCCATAACATTCAAGTCTATTTGGGTGGGTGGGCTGATGTTGGCATCCCAGGGTGTCCTACTGGGTCGGCCATAGACTATCTCTGCCGCCGAGAGTCCAGTAGTGGAGTGGGATGTTATTCTCATGTGGTACAGAGCTAGGGGCCAAACCTTTAATCAGTTAAGGCCGGTTTTGGATGTTAGCTTAGTCAATTTAGCTTTGAGAGTTCCGTTAGCTCTTTCCACTATCCCTGCCGCCTGGGGGTGGTAGGCGCAGTGGAATTGTTGTTGGATGTGTAACACATCACACAATTCCTTATTAATCTTTCCTACAAAGTGGGGACCATTATCCGAACTAATTGGTCGAGGCACTCCAAACCTTGGTATTACCTTAGTTAATAACAATTTTACCACCATCGAGGCTTTGTTATTTGTTGTTGGGAAAGTCTCTATCCATCTACTGAATACATCAACTATCACGAGACAATACTTATAGCAATGTACACGCGGTAATTCAATAAAATCTAGCTGAATACATTCGAACGGTCCACCTGGCAAGGGTGTTCTTCCTGATGAGCATCTCACCCCCTGACCAACATTGTTTTGCTGGCATGTCAAACATGATACTATTCAAGACTGGGCTGCCTCAGCCAGTCCGGGGTGCCACCAGGTACGGAGCATGTTACCACTCATTCCCTCCTTGCCAATGTGGGTATCGGAATGAAGTCAACCAATGAGCAAAGGCAACAAAGCATCAGGTATACACACTTGGCTGAGTGGAGTAACCCAAAGGCCTGACGACGCAGAATGCGAACATCCATGCGCCTTCCAAATGTCCTTTTCAGAGGCAGGGGCATCCTCCTGCCAGTGCTGAACAGTGACAATATCTGGCATGCCTGTCATGTTTGAAGCAGGCGAGCAATTTATCGCCTGCTTGCTCATAGAGGGCACCATAAAAGTTTGATCTGTAGCAGCCTGTTTGCTAGCCCGAGCATTGCCCTGAGTAACTACAGAGTCATTGGAGGCATGGGCAGCACATTTGATAATAGCCAATTGTTTAGGGAGAAGGATTGCCTGGAGAAGGTTTTGGACATTCAAAGAATTCTGGATGGGCGTGCCCGAGGACGTTAAAAACCCACGCTGAGACCATAGCTGGCCAAAGTCATGGGAGATGCCAAAGGCATACCGAGAGTCAGTGTAAATATTCGCTGACTTCCCTGAGGCTAGAATGCAAGCACGGGTAAGGGCAAAAAGTTCTGCTTTCTGAGCAGCCACCAGGGGCTCAAATGCCACCGATTCTAATGTGGAGGCAGCATCAACAATTGCGTATCCAGAGAGGGGAGTACCCAAGGGGACATGGAGGAACTGCCGTCAACAAACAAGATAAGGTCCGGAGAAGGGAGTGGGACGTCAGTAAGCTCTGGGTGGGGAGAGGTTAGAAACTGGTTCCTTAGTAAGCAGTCATGTGGGGGTTCTAAGACCTCATCCGGGGTTGGGGGTGGGTGGGTGGGGGGCGCTCAAAAATGTGGCTGGGTTAATAGTGGAGCAGAAAGAGAATGTCAAAGGGATTGTGAAGGAGTGCTACTTCGTAGCGGCGTAAACGTGCTTGGGTAAGGTGTTGAGTCTGGTGGGAGGTGAGGAGGGCTACAGCAGCATGTGAGTTGTAGACAGTAAGAGGCTGGTGGGAGTAACATTAGAGGCCACAGTGACTAAAGAATAAATCGCAGGAAGAATCTGAGAACAAGGAGGTAATCCCAGAGCTACAGAGTCCAGGCGGGTAGAGTAGTAGGCGACCGGTCACTTGCGCTCGCCGTGAGTCTGTGTCAATACCCCAGTAGCGCACCCATCCAGAACATTAACATATAGCTGGAAAGGCCTGTCATATAAAGGTCTTCCCAAAGCCAGGGCCACAGCAAGGGCTGCTTTTAAGTCTGTAAAGGCTGACTTTTGTTCTTTAGAGAGGGTGAAGGTTTTTGGGGCTTTACAAGAAGCCAAAGGGGTCAGTAGTTTAGTGAGTAAAGTTACATTAGGGAGCCATGGCCAACAATAATTAACCAATCCTACAAAGGCCCTCATTTGTTTAGGGGTGGGGGGCAAGGGGGTCATAAGAATAGGTGAAATACGTTCGGGGTGAGCATTCACTCTGAGGCGCTGAGTAGAGTTGTGGAGGGGGTAGTGGTCCCGGTGGGGCAGAGGGGTGCCTTCTCCAGTCCTCCTTGTCTTGCTCGTCTGTGTCATTACTTTGGAACAACATCGGCAAGCCAGATATATCAGGAGGTACCTCCGGTTTGTTGTTTTTTTTTTCTCTTTTTCATCAATTTGGTCTGCCGCTCTAATCCCTGTTCTCTGTTTTGTCTTTCCCTTTCCAACCTTTCTTGTTTAACCCTTTCCCTTTCATTCATTTCATGATCCTCACACTGCAGCTTTAAAACCTCCCAGGTTTTTGGTTTCTCCTCATTATCGCAGGTGCTAATCCTTCTTCTACGTGTGTTATCCACCCAACTGGTCAGTTTTGCTTTCTCAGTCAGCTCCTCATCTCTTTTTCTCCAGGATGACATTAAACCTTCCCATTTGCTGCCCGCATTACGTTTCCAAATGGCCTCTTCGGCTTTAATACATCGATCTACATCCCACGTTCCCCCTATTGGCCAAATTTCATTTCCCAATTTCTGATTTAGGCATGCCGACAGACGTCTGAACCGTTCTTCATTTTCTGGGTCATCCCGACATAACTGATGCAAAGGGGTTCCAACACCCGACTTATCCAACGTCTGTCCTATTGTAACGCTTCAACTCCTTACTTATCTCTATATACTAGTCCAGTGTCCTTGGTCTCCACACCCACTTCAGGGTCCCGACCTTCATGTGGGGGATTTCCCCTCTTAACAACCAGGCTAAGGCAGGGTGGTTGAGACACACTGTAGTTATCCTTTACCTTAGGTACTACGTTCCAGGGACTCGAACCCCGGTATTGGAGGACTCTAACCTCCGAATTCCCGACACTTACAGTTGGGAGGACTCTAACCTCCATCTATACTGACCTGGGGACTCGGACCACGGTCACCGGGGGAACTCTAACCTCCCAGACTTACTTAGTCAGTCTGTACTGACCTGGGGACTCGAACCCTGGTCACCAGGGGACTCTGATCCTATGCCAGGAGGTTAATCGGCATACAGGATCGTGAGTCGTCTCAGGGTTCCATCAGTACAGAGCCACGTAGGGACGAGGAGTCGTACGGGTGGTAGGTTAGTGAGAGAGACCAAGGTGAATCATACCTTGTGGGCCCGTCTGCCTCACGACAACAACATTCGAACGATCACTTATTCAGTCCTCCACTTATTCAGACCTCTGTACATGTTGGAACCCTGCTCGCAGCGCCAAATGTTAGGTTGGTTTTTCAGAGACCCTCACGGACTTGATGCAAGAGCAAGACACTGACCTGGTTACAGAAACACAATCCTTTATTATTAAGCAAGTACAAGCTGCGGAGGATCGCTGTACACAACCTGGCACAGAGTGCTGAGTATCATGAGCGATTCTCTCCGAACAGGGGACAGTCCCCGCTTTTATACCCTTGGAATTGACGACTACATAAAACAATTACTACACCTGAAACATCATGAATTTATGGTCCCGCCACTATAAGAGAACAGGATACAGCTTTGATCGTCACAAAGTGTATGATAACAACAGGATGCGATTTCAAGTGGCGACAACTGCCTGGCTTGATCAAAGGTCACTGACCTGGCCATTTCAGCAGAAACAGGGGTAGGCGGCAGTGTTGGTGGAGCCATAAAGATTTCAGAGCTTAATGCTTTTTGTGTTTATAGATGTTTCACACCCCTACAGATGTTTCACACCCAATCCTATTCGGGCAGGAAGTTGAGACAGTGTTCACGTACCCCTGTATAAGGAGATAAGGAGCATAAAAGTTCATGGGATGTTAATCCATTAACCTCTCAGAAGTAGAAAATGTTATCTTTTACAGTGTTAGTTAAGGCATTGGCTAACTATTCCATGCATATTTACAGCCTGTCAAGCCTTTTCTGATGAATTAGACTAGGGTTGATCTATATGTTAACTCCTTCCGCTTCTGTTGCGTGTGTATCCTTCAAAACAGTCTTGAACAAGCATCTATTCATCTCCATCTTGAAATTTTTGATTGACCATCCCGCCCTCAAATGGCATTTTTGTTTTTGAAGCTGAGGGTTCCAGATTCTCTCTCCCTACTTTCTGCTGTTATCCCTTTTTAAGACTTCCTTGCTGCCTTAACCCCACACCCCCTGCAGAAAAACCCCAGATACTAGAAATCGGCACGAGTAGGCCATTCATCCCATCAAACCTGCTGTACTTGAGCAGATTATACTGATTGTCAGTCTCCACCTTATCTTTCTGTACAATCCCCGTATCACATGATATCTTCAGCTTCCAGAAATCTAACAATTTCTGTCTCAGACATGACAAAGGCAGAACCATTTCTCTTCACCTAAAGCAGCTGAAGGATTTGATTGGGAGCAGGGTAAACAGGTAAACTCTGTTCTATTTCCGTTTAATCACTTATGCTCGAGAGAATACGAACAAAGTTAAACCGTTGCCCACAGTCCAAGCTGTGGCACCTAAGTGGTAACAGGCTTAAGGGGCTGAATGACCTTCTGTTCCTATTTCTTAGACTTTTTAACAGCAAACATTTGGTTATTGACCTTGTACTCTACTCGCTATTCTCGAGGACAGAAGCAGACTCGATAGTGATGCCCCTCCAGGATCATGAAGCTTTTATAATGCACCACGTAAATGGTATGCCCTCTCGAGGGCAACTTAGGACAAATTGAACTGGTGTGAAGAAAGGGAAGGGGAGTCTCATTCACTGATGAAGATCCTGGAGGTCAGTTAGAGCACAGCTTCATTCTGAGTGAAGGAACAGAGGAGCAAGTCGTGATGTAGAATCATAGAATCCCTACGGTGTGGAAGCAGGCCATTCGGCCCATCAAGTCTACACTGATCCTTCAAAGAGCATCTCATCCAGACTCTCCCCTCCCCTGTAGTCTTGCATTTACCATAGCCAATCCACTTAACTTGCACATCCCAGTGGGGACCCATATAGACATAGAGAGAATGTGCAAACTCCACATAGGTAGTTGCCTAAGGCTGGAATCGAACCTGCGACTCTTGCACTATGAGGTAGCAGTGCTAACCACTGAGCCACCATGCAGCCCTGAATGCAATGAGTGTGAAGATAAAACTGGGGTATTCCCAACAGCAGTTGGCAGAAACATAGCTACCTGAAAGCAAATGGTCTTGTACATTAGATGATGAATACTTGAACAGAGGAGAAATGTCTTCACTCCAGAGAATGGTAAGCCTGAGGAATTCTTTGCCGGTTGTGGCCAAAATACTGAATGTGTTCAAGAAAAAGTTAGATATAGTTCTTGGAGCTAAAGAGATTGAAGGGTATGAGGAGAAATGGGACCAGGGTTGAATGGCAGAGCAGGCTTGAAGGGCTGAATGGCCCATTGCGGCTCCTATTCTCTGTTTAACTGGGACTTTCTCTGTGGTGACAGGGTCCTGAAGGTGATGAAATAATAAAGAAAGCGGTGGATGATCCGGAAGGTTTTGTGCTAAAGCCACAGCGGGAGGGAGGAGGTAAGGTGGTGATTTTAAACTCAGGAGCAAGTCCTCCTCTTGTATTTAGGCCTGATGGTTGCCCGTGAGGGGAGAACCTGGATAATACAGAGCCTGGCTGGTATTTCACAGTGGCCCAGAGGGCCAGTGAAGTTTCTTTAGAATGCTGGATGTCAGCCATGGCTCAGCAGGTAGATCAGGAGGTTACGGGATCAAGTCCCACTGTCATGAATGAAGCACAAAATCCAAAGTGACACTCAGTATCGCAACAGAGTTCAGATGACATCCTTCAGTTGAGACATTAAACTAAAGCCAGTTGACTCTGTATGTGTTTGCCCTATCTGCCACCTTCAGTCTAAACTATCCCTAAACTTTCCCACCTTCTAAACCCCTTCTTTGTTGCACTGTGAGCTTCCAAACACTGACTCAATGAGTATTCTATAAAAGCAATAAAGCAGTTTACATTTATTAACATCTTTAGCATCAGAATGTCCCAAAGTACCTCATAAAAGTGAAAACAGACTTGATGAGTGAAATGGTTGTTAGTTAAGGGTTATCAAGGTAATAGGCAAAGCTAGACAGAAATGAATAACCAGTGCTACATTTAGACTGTCATGGCTACTATAGCAGAAGCCACTCTAGGAGCCTTGGGTAAAAGATCAGACAATGGCTGTGGGAAAACTAAGATAATGACAGGCATTTGATATCATGCTGTGATCTGTGTAAAACTTGAAGGGGTTCTGTAACCTACCAGAGCAAGCTTTACTCTTCCTGGTGACAGGTTTCCTCTGTACATACATCCGCATGAAATAAAATTATCCTGTTTTCCTGTAGTCCTCTAATCAGTTTCTCAAGCTGACCTCATGACGAACAGTCATGTTAGGATGGGTCCGATGGAGACAATTAGGAAAGGCATTCCGGAGCTTCAGGTGTAAGCAGCTGTAAGTGCTACCAACAGTAGAGTGTTGAAAATCAGGAGAGTGGACATGGCCAGAATTGGAAGAGATCAGACACTTTGACAGGTTGTGCAGGTGGAGGCAATTACACAGCTGGGGCAGGACATGGATGGAATTGAAAAACAGGATATGAATTTTCAAGTGGAGGCATCAGCAGACTGGGTGCCAGTGGAGGTCAGCAAGCAGGAATGGGAACTGTGAGATGAGTTATGATAGAGCTGCCAGAGATCTGGTCGCCCCAGTCCATTCGCAGAGATGAAAATGATAGCGAGCAGTGGTGGAAACAACTGCAGGAATGGGGACTGAAACCTTTCAAAGAGTTTGCATTAAAGAGGGAGGTTGTTTCAAAGGTGGTGCATTATTTGTTAATTCATTCACTGGATACGCTCTTTGCTGCCCTGGCCGATGTTTGTCAGTTTCTAACTAACCAGAGGGCAGTTGAAAGTCAACCACATTGCTTGGGTCTGGTGTCTCATGTAGGCCAGACCTGGTAACGTCTAAAGAAATTGGACAGGTGGGCCTTTTCAACAATTGACAATGTTTTCATGGTCATCCCAGATTTTAATTGAATTCGAGTTCCACCATCTACCGTGGTGGGATTTGAACCTGGGTCCCTGTTATAAAGCCGAGGTCAACCCCCTTGCTGATAACTAAGACCAAAACACCCAGAGAGGCGCTCCTTGCCTTATTATTTTCAGCTAAAAAGGAGTGTGGAAAGTGGTGTAATGAGCCCCCAGTTTGTTATAAAGGAGTGGTTAAATATAAATAAATCCCTGACACCCACTTTACAATCAACAAATAACAAATTTTTTTATCTAACAGTGAACAAATTAACTAAATTATTAACGAATCGAATAAACCCCTTCTAACTACTAACTGTTCCCGAATTAGACAAGATTCTAATGGTGTCCTGTTCTGATGAAATCAAGACCCACTTCCTTTACAAAGCAAAATAATAAAAAAAAATTTAATTACAGCCAGGATATGTCTTCCAGAATGTTCTGTACCTTCTCCGCTGATCTTCAGTCAGGAACGCCTTCCTCCGACAAATTCTTGATTCAGGAACATTAACTGAGTGCTGCTGTACCTTTAGTTAGATGATGGTTACTCAGAGAGCTTAGAGAATTCTGTGAGAGCCAGTGATTTTTCTCTTCAGAGCTGATGCTCGATAACTCCTATCAGACAGCAGTTGCGCTCCCACTGATTTTCAAATGCTCTCTTCTTTTCTACCTTCAATGACATCAATTTCTTACACTAGGATTGTTTCAATGTTGTCAAAACCATCAGATTTAATTTAATTTTTTTTTTACAGTCTAAGTGCTTGGTTTAAATTAATTGGCTGATATTCAAACTGGTTGCCTTGCTAACAAAACAAAACTCCTGCCTGGATTGTTAACCGTACAGCCTTTAATACAAATGTTTCAATTTCGGGAGTTCTCTGTGCCCCTGCAGCCCACAAGTTGCCCGAGACACTTTTTTTGAATCTCTAAGCACAGAAAAAGCACATCGTCTTTTAATGGGGATGACGGACTCTTCCCCAACCCCCACCAATGATCTTACAAATATCAAATTCTAACTTCCTGCCTTCCAATCCACAAATACTCTACCTGACTCCGCAACAGTCCCCAAGACATTACGTGGGTCTCTGGATTAAATAGTCTCATGATAATTCTTATTGGATATCACCTGAATTGAGAATAGAAAGCTGTACTGTTGAAGTCGTGAAAGAAAACAGAGAGGAGACAAGAAGAAAGAGTGTGTCCATGAATGTGGGACTGATGGTGGCTGCAGAGCCAGAAGGGAAGGGGCAAAGACAGGGAACTTGCAAACCAATGCAGAGGGGATGAGAAAGCCCTTAAAGGATGGGCTGGACTGAAGTAATGGGCATTAGCACTCAGATTTGAATCTCGGCTCAGGGTTCACACTGAGGTTGTAGATTATTGGTCTGGGGAAGCTGTCTTAGAGTTGGAGGTTTATCGCAGAATATTTTGGCCAGCGATGAACGAGTGCAGTTTTATTCTTGTGGACGTTGTGTAGTGTGAACATTCTTGTTGATCCAGGCTTAACTCTGGTCTTAGCAGGACTTGTAACTTGGTATTTGAGCAGTATTCTGAGAAGTGAAATTTGGTTTTGGTGGTCCAAAGATCAGGACTAGGAGGGAGTCAGGAACCTATTTAGTTTGGACCACGCTGAATATAATCCTTTGGATCTCGATGAGAATACAGAGCGCGTTAACTATGTTAGGACAGGTGTACATAGCAGCTAGCTATGGTACTATCAGAGGAAGCTTACACTGTTTACTTCATTTGTGTTTTCAGTTACCGCCCTGAGTTTTTCCATGTTCATTTCTCACCTATCCATCCTCGCTCTGTCACTCTTGCGACAAAAAAAAGCAAGCAACTTTGAATGCTGGAAATGAGAAACTAAAGCAGGCATTGCTGGAAAGACTCAGCAGGTCTGCTAGCATCTGTGGAGAGAGAAAATAGAGTTAACATTTTGGGTCCAGTTCTGAAGAAGGATCACTGGACCTGAAACGTTAACTCTGCTTTCTCTCTACAGATGCTGCCAGACCTGCTGGGTCTTCCCAGTCATGTTCCTTTTTGTTTGTGAAGGCAATCCATTAGTTGGCAGGTCTTGATTTGCTGTCTTTACCTCCTGCTGGAAATATTGTCTTTGATCCTCGCTGTTTGTGCTTCCCCCATTAGGAAATAATATTTTTGGGGAAGAGCTCCGGCAGCTCCTTGGAGCCATTAAAGATGGACCAAAGAGATCAGCTTATATCCTGATGGATAGGATCAAGCCACAAACTGTGAAGAACTATCTACTATATCCAGGAGCACCTTTGAAACTGTCAGACTGTGTGGTTGAGCTGGGCATGTTTGGGGTCTACATCAGGTGAGTCAAGGCCATGATCTCTTCATCACATTGTCATCTTTCCCATGCCCCCCCCTTCCATGTTCTACTGAACGTGCTGACTCTATGAGCTCCTTCCCAAGATTGGAGTCCCCTAGTCTGTTCTGCAATTCAGTGCTGTGTGGCAGATGGCAGCAGCTATCAGGTAGGTCTGTTCCAGTGGGTCAGGGACATCAAGACAAGCAGAGAGCTCACTCTTTTCCCAGCACTTGTGGGATCTTACTCTGTGAAATAAATCAAATCCCCCTGAAAAAACTGCACAAAAGCCAGAATCCCCTCACTAAGTCATCCTTTATTTACACCTGTGTGGTACAGGACACTGACCCAGCTAGCTCAGAGCCAGCCCCGAGAGTGAGCAGGACCCTTGACGTTCCTGTTCATATCTGTTGTGCAAGGACTGCCTAACTGGGCTGTTAACCTGGTCCATTTGGGGAAGTCATGCTCACACATGGCTGATCTCGTTTCAGTCATTACACCCCTGACACTCTTAACACTTTAGAGTAATAATTAGAGGTGCCACGATATTCATTCAATTCTTTTAGTCTAAAGCTGGTGAAAGCAAAGTGTTGCTTGTGACGTTGAAGTAGATTTTTGGTGAGAAAGAGTGTGAAAGGTTATCAGTGACAGGTGGGAATGTGGAACCATCTGATTGGCCATGATCTTAGTAAGGAGCAGGCTTGAGGGGCCAAGTGGTGTTCTCCTGCTCCCAGTTTTATGTTGCCCCTGTGCTTTCTCCCCCACCCTCCATACCGCACCTCCAGCCTTGCTGTCCCATCCTCCATTCTTGGTTTTCTTCTCTACGCTGCGCACACTGCTCCTGGTCTCCATCTAGTAGCAGGCGTTGGTCATTGCAGGCAGTACTGGGAGCTCAGCTGGTACCAACATTGTGCAAAGCTAATGGAACCTGGTCAATATAAAAATACTACATTCTGATTATCTTTTATCACATGTTAAATTTTGGCAAAGTCTCCCTCACTTTGACCACCAGACTTACACTGACCATGCGTTTTGAACGGCCCTCTTGAATATAGTACTTTTGCGAGTCACTTTTTGTTTTAAACTTACTGCTATCAAAACCTTACCTCGGCAAAAAATTTCCGGTATTTGATAGGAGCCCATCACTGAGGCAGCTTTCTGTTTTAACTGGGCTATTTTACTTTCCTTAAATGCAATTGGTTTGAGGCCTAATCTGACTTTTATACTATAATTAATTAAACTACCACTTTAATTAAATTATTTAAATTCCCACGTTAACCCATATTCCCAATTACTTACTGACACCAGTGAAGTCTCCCTTATTCTGACTGTGGAGCTTGCTCTGAAAGGTTTTCAAAGAGTTATTGTTACGTCTTCTGGTGTGTTTCCTGAGTGAGAGAGAGAGAGGCAGCGAGAGCGAGCAAGGTGAGGAGCAAAGCAATGATAGGTATCCCTGGAGCATTGCAGTAAGCCTGAGACACAGGGAACAAACTGGTGTGTTAGTGCGCAAGCTGGAAGAACAACACTTCATTTTCAGCTTGGGAATTCTACAGCCTACTGGACTCCATATCCAATTTAAAGGCTTGAGGCACCTTCTCCCATGTCATTACTCCAACCCCCCCACATGCCAGGCTTTGTTATCACATGACCAAAAGCAGAAGTTCCTACAAAAGCTCAGGTCTGGCAGCAACTACGAAGAAAAAAGTCAGAGTTAATGTTTCGGGTCCGGTGATCCTTCCCAGGGCCACTGGACCCGAAACATTAACTCTGCATCTGTGAATAAAAAAAATCAGCCAGACCTGCTGAGCTTTTCGAGCAACTTCTGCTTTTGTTCCTGCTTTATAGCATCTGCCGTTCTTTCAGTTTTTACTTGTCATCAGATGGTCTGCGATAACACAGAACCCATTGTTAGCCACTAATTGCCCCCACTAATAGCTGAGATAACAAGGTGTAGAGCTGGATGAACGCAGCAGGCCAAGCAGCGTCAGAGGAGCAGGAAAGCTGACGTTTTGGGCCTAGACCATTCTTCAAAAATTTCTGAATTTGCATTTCTGAAGAAAGGTCTAGGCCCGAAACGTCCACTTTGCTGCTCCTCTGATGCTGCTTGGCCTGCTGTGTTCATCCAGCTCTACACCTTGTTTTCTCAGATTCTCCAGCATCTGCAGTTCCTACTATCTCCCACTAATAGCTATTCGTTTCCCTGGCTGATCGCCATCTGCTTCTTTGTTTGTCCAACCGTTAGAACCCGAAGAGAGAGTCAATCTCCACCTAACATTTACTCCTTACCCCCCTCCCACTACCCTATCTTCTGCATATAAACCAACATATTCCTTGTACCATCAGTTCTGAGGCAGGGTCAATGGACCCAAAACGTTAACTCTGATTTCTCTCCACAGATGCTGCCTGACCTGCTGAGCTTTTCCAGTAATTTCTGTTTTAGTTTTCCTTTATTTAATTGGCCATTATTCTTTTGTGCCCTCATTTTTGCTCTCCTTACTTCCTTGAAAATCATCTTGCATCTGTACACCTCTAGGGTGTCGAGTATTTTGATTTATTCTGGTAAAGTTCTGCCAATATTCCTATACGTGGAATTCTTAATTAGGTCAAGGTGTTGAAAGAGAGGCATATCTGATACTCCCTCAGAAAAAAATCAACATCTTCATTAGAGGAAGGGAGGAAATTGGGGCAATAAGGTGGGGCAAAGAGGAGGAAATTCGAAGGCATGGTGCGTTATGTAAAAGTGTGTAATCCTTGTCTTTGTTTCTCTCTGTTAACCGTCTGTGTGTTTCTACCCTGCAGGAAGTGCCGGAAGCTGGTCATGAATGAAAGTCCTGGCCATCTACTTCGCACAAAAAGCACAGAGTTTGCAGATGGAGGCGTATCTGCTGGTGTGGCAGTTCTGGATACACCCTATCTTATCTGAATTACAGATGGTGTCAGAACAGAATAACATCATTATTGGGGTAGAGTGCTGACAATTCTAAAATACATTCCATCCATCCAACCCCCTACACACACCCCGCCTCCCCCTTACCCCCCTGCCTCCACCTCCCACCAAATCCTGCACCCCAGCCAATGAATGGGCTTTCCACAATCCACCCAGGGTGTCTTTTCCTCAAAACTGTGGGGTGTTGGGGAGTTGTGAGCAATAAAGCTGAATGCATATTTGCAAGCAAGTGATTTATCCATCATTCTTCCTTCTGATCTTCCTTACCGAATTTCTCAGGGAGAAACAGCAAGCTGTGTGCCAATGCTCTGTTCCTCAGACTGCATTCTACTCGATCTTAGCCATTTCTCATCGAGTCATACAGCACAGAAGCAGACCCTTTGGTCCAGCCAGTTCGTGCTGAATGTAATCCCAAACTAAACTAGTCCTACCTGCCTGCTCCTGGCCCACATCTCTCCAAACCATTCCTATTCATGAACTTATCCAAATGTGTCTTAAATGTTGCAATTGTGCTCATATCCACTACTTCCTCTGGAAGTTCATTCCACATGCAAACTATCCTCTGTGCAAAAAAAAATTGTCCCTCGTGTTTTTTAGATACATCTCCTCTCACCATAAAAACATGCCTCCTAGTCCTGAAATCCCCACCCTAGGGAAAAGACCTACCATTAACCCTATCTATACTCCTCGTAATTTTATAAACCTCTAGAAGGTCAACCCCCTGACTCCCCACTGAATGAGATCCCATCATGCAATTTGCTGATATACTGAGTACAAAACAATGTCACTGACATCGCTCTGTTTCTCTGTTTTCTGTTGCATGACCTATCAGCAGACTTAATTTATTTTTCAGTAAATCCCTAATCCTCCCAGCTGGTCGTTTTCATAATTCTGTTCCATTACAATTCTTCCTTTCTTTTGATTTACTCTCAGGCAATGGAGCTATCTAGTGCTGCCAGTGCTTAAGAATTGACTTTTTAAAATATGGTGCTTTAAACTGAAACGAATTTCAATGTGTGGAAGGAGCAATGTTGGTGGAGGGAGGACCATAATGGAAGAAGTGAGATGGTCATTTTTAGACTAAAGAACAGCTGAGGTGTCAGTTACATGACTTATGGTAATCACATAACATAGTTCCACCTTGTTTCTCTCAATGTTTGACCACTATCCCATTGATTAAATTTGTAAAGATGTGTTAATTACTCAGCTATACAAAATTGGATTGAGAGGTCGTCAGTTTTAGCTGGTCATATGCGGTTATACCTCTGAATGCTGTTCTTCAACTCTGGTTCCTGTTCATCAACATAATTCAGACAATAACGCTGAACTAGCCACAGCATAAAACAAGTATAAGGCAACCTGCAACCTTTTAAATCGTTAATGGAATTTTTAAATGCACTACTTTCTCCAGGGAGTCTCAAACAGGTTTGAGTTTGATTCTGTGGGCAGCAGTAAGCCTCTTGCTTAACCCTCACCAACCTATTGTACAAAGTAGGAGATTGCACTAAAACTAATCTCGCTCTCTGCTTCGCCTCTTTCCTGCGCCCCAACCCCGTAAAAAACTTTGCAGCAAAGTTTAATCTTGCGCTTTTAGTATAACCAATTCGCAGCAGCATTTGAGCATACTGGGATCAAGGGAAAGAATGGCCTGCTTCTATTTTTTTTCATGTAGAAGATCCTCGTTCAGCCCAGTTTGCCCTTCCAGCTTTAATCGCTTTTGAAACTTTGTACTTCCACCACCTTTTCAAGCAGCATGTTCCAGTAACAGCTTACTCTGCTCATCTGCCTCTGCCGGTTCCTTTAATTATGCCTCTTGGGTTATCGAGTATCTTCTAGTGAAAGAAGCTTCTTACTTTATTTCTTTTTTTTTTTTTGTCTCTGTCACGCGCTTCGCGCTCTCTTTCCCCTAACTAGTGATTTGTGAAGCTTTACCATGACAATGTTGTTTTTGCGTTCTGTCTCTATTTATAAAGCCATGGATTCTGTGTGTTTTATGTAATAACCTTCTCAACTGATCCTGTCATGTTAAAGTATTTGTAAGTTAACATTCTCCACCCCTACCCCCAAAGTCCCTCTTTACCTGCAGTCTTTTAAAATTGTTAGTGGAATTTTTAAATGCAATATTTTCTTCAGGAAGTTATGAACAGGTTTGAGTTTGATTCAGTGGGTAGCAATAAGCTTCTGTTGCTCAACTCTAGCCAACAGATTGTAAAAACAAAAAGTAGGAGATTGCACTAAAACGAATCACACTGTCTCCCTGCTTCACCTCATTCCTGCCCCACCACCCCTTTTTTTTTTAGAAATAGCCCTCCAGTATATAAACGTCATATGACATAGCTAATGGAAATCTACACTGTTTGAATTTCAGTGTATAAACAAAATAGCTGTTTAGTCATATAAAACCTGTGTTGTTTAAAGACATTTTGTCAAGCTTTTTGTCGTGCACTTATCAGGACAATTCACAAGAATGCCATTTCAAGGGGAAACAAAATCAGCATGAGAAAGTGACAAGTGGACCATGGTAGAGGTGTTGCCATGGAGATTGCACCTCTCAATAGTGGTTGACAGTTAACTGCCAAACTTTTTGTTTAAATTTTAAACCATTCAGAATGGCTCTGCTCAGGGCTTCGCCCTGGGGAATGCACCAGGGAATGAGCTGGCTGTCACCTATCTCATTTGAGTTGAAATGGGCTCTGTGTGCCCTTGTTCTTTCAGTTTGCCTGTGTATTAACAGAGGTCGGGAATCCTTAATCCAAAAACAGGGGGACCAATTTGTTTTCAGGTAAACAATATTTTTGGTTTTTGCTTGCACTTAACTGTTATATCCAGTTGAGTTGGTTTTTAGGTTCATTCAGTTTTCAAACATGTGGATAAAGGATACCTGACCTGTATTTATAGCTTCCAGTCAGTAGTTAACTGTCTGCCATAAATAATTGGCACATTCTCAATGGCAAATCTGCCAGAGTCCACTTACCAGTCAACACTCGCCTCTCGTGTGGTATAAATGTTGGCTTTCCCCTTGAATTGGTATTCTTGCAAATGGTCCTTATGAGTACTAGACTAAAATGTTTCAACAAAATGTGCCCTGTCTTTGGCAATAACTAAATAATTTTTCTATCAAACTCTGTTTACCATTTGAAGTGTCTCTGACAAGATGCCTTCCCCTGAGCAGTTAATAGAGCTCAAACTGGAAACCTGCAGGGATTGAGGCAGAGTCAGTGGGGTAGGCTGATTGTTTCAGATTATTACACCAAAAACATGTTAGATATTTTATATGAAAAATTGTTCTAGATCTATTAATAAATACACAGTTGATTTACAACCTTTGCTGTCGTTTTCTGCTTTGCGTAGCCATTGATCTGACCACTGAGGAACAAAGTCAGAAGTCACGTGAGTCCAGGTTATAGTCCAACCGTCTTATTTGAATACGCAAGCTTTGTCAGGGTACCTGACAAAGGAGCAGCGCTCTGAAAGCTTGCATTTTCAAATAAAGCTGTTGGACTATAACCTGGAGTTGTGTGACTTCTGACTTTGTCCACCCCAGTCCAGCACTGGCACTTCCACATCATTGCTGAGGAACAGACATGGGCTTTTGTGATTTTGTTTTTAAATTCTTGCTCTCTCTGGGTCACAAAATTACAGGAAAACCAAGAGCAGTGAAATGCAACACAAAACCATTTCTTGAACTTTCCACCTGGATGAAGTGCTTGACAAATTGTGTTGATCTGGATGAGCGGACGCTGCCTCATTCCAGTTTTTGTATTCACAATAAACAAAACAGATGTTACACCAACAGTTTGGGAAGTAGCATTCAGTCGAAGTTCTATCACTGTAGGTCATTAATCAGAGTTCGAAACACATTCCTCTAATCCCAACATTTGAAATGAAGGACAGTGAACCTTTTGCAGGAATGGGCTCAGATTTACTTTTAATAATCTGCAAAATGATTACCCTTGTTGCCTGCTGGTGACCACATTAACAGTAGCCTGGGGTTTGTAGATCACCATTGGACAGAAACGGTTTGAATGCCATTTGCTGCTGGAGCATGTCAAAATCTGGATGTTTTGTGAAGTGGGGCTCACCACGTGACTCCCCAAAGCCCTTCTGCAGAGAGGTGATCCCCTAGAGGGCAAACTCATCTGCTTGTTGGCATTTATGAGGAAACATCCCTTAAAATAGGGATTGCATTGCCTGTAATCATACAGTAATGGAATAGTTGCAGCACAGAAGGAGGCCATTCAACCCATTGTATCTGTGTTGGTGGATCAATTCACCTGGTGTCACTAAACTGCCTTTTCCTTTAAAACCTGGCAATTTTTTTTTCCATTTTCAAGTGATGATTCCATTCTATTTGAATGTCTAGGTTGACTTTGCCTCCACCAAAAAAAAGTTTCCCTAATTTTGCTATTGCTTCCTTTGCTAATTACATTAAACTAGTGTCCTTCAGATTCCTCCACTGGGATCAGTTTCTCCTCTTCCTGGTCTCTTTGTGACTGAATATCTCTAAAGTCTCCACTCAACCTTCCCAGCTTCTCCAATCTAGTTTGTATAGCTGAAGTTAGTCATCCTTGGAGCCATTCTCTCAAATCTTTTCTCATCCTGCTGTCATGCCTTCACATCTTTCCTGAAGAACACAAAAGGGGTGGCGGAGCGGCTCAGTGTTTAGCACTGCTGCCTCACAGTACCAAGGTCCTGGGTTTGATTCCAGCCTTGGGTGACTGTCCAAACTCAGACATTCTCCCCATGTCTGGGAGACAGTAAGAACTGCAGATCCTGGCAGCCAGAATCAATAAATGTGGAGCTGCTCCTCGGATGCTGTCTGACCTATTTTGCTTTTCTAGCTCCACATTTATTGATTCTCCCCGTGCCTACGTGGGTTTCTGCTGTGTGTGCTCCAGTTTCCTCCCACAGTCAAAGGATATGCAGGTTAGATGGATTAGCCATGGGAAATTCAGGGTTACAGACAGAGGGTAAGGGGCTGATCCTGGGGGGATGCTCTTCGGAAGGTCACTGTGGGCTCGATGGGCTGAACGGCCTGCTTCTACAGTGCAGGGATTCGATGATTCTATTCTAATAGTGTGCAGTACTGGATCTAATACTCCAGCTGAGACCAGACTAGTGTTTGATACAGGTTTGTTATGGCATTTTTTATTTTTGATCTTAATGGCCCCTTCTATGTAGACCAGGATCTAGTGTCCTCTATTAACCGTGCCCTCCACTCACCCTAACCCTTCAATGATTTGTATTCACGCACTCCTCAATCCTTTGATTTCACCATCCCAGTTAGAATTGGGCACTTTGTTTCATATTTCTCATTTTCACGAAAAGGCCAGCATTTGTTGCCCATCCTAAATTGCCCCTGAACTAAGTGTCTTGCTGGGCCATTTTGCCAGTTGAGAGGCCTACGTTTTGCTGTAGGTGTGGGGCCACACGCAGGCCAGACCCAAGTAAAGATGACGGATTTCCTTGCCTAAAGGACCACAGTGAACCGGACTGGTTATTACAACAATTGATGATTCTTACAGAGACTCTCTTTATATTCAATATTGTTAATTTAGTTGAATTTAAATTTCACCAGCTTCCCAGGTGGGATTTGAACCCATCCACCGATCATTAGCCTGTGTTTCTGGATTACTGGTCCGGTGTCATTACCAAAGTGAATACTTCCTATCTCCCTGCATTTGGTTATATCTGCTGCTTGCCTGTGCCTTCCAGGTTTGGTGATTCGTTTGAGGTTTTTGAGCATTTTAAAAGAATTGTTACGCTAGATGGGCCAAAGAGACCTTTTTTCTTTCCTGTTCTGTAGACCTTTATGACTCTAAGTGAGTTAGACACGTGGATCAATGATTTTTGTGGCATAGTGGTGGTATCCCTACCTCTGAGCCAGAGGGCCCAGGTTCAAGTCCTACCTGCTACAGAGGTGTGTCATAGCATCTCTGAACAGGTTGATTAGAAAATATCTGGAAGTATAGAACGCTCGCACAAGATATAATTGATGAAATCTTTAAAATTTTAAGTTTAAAAGCAGAGGAAGTGGACACAAAGATGCAAGACAGGTGGCTGGAGTTGAGATATGGGTTTGAACTGATCACAGACTCTGGACTAAGGATGGCCTACTGTTGCACTTTGCTAACCCAAATCTCCGATCTTAGCAGTGCCTGAAATGTCTGCCATCTGTACAACTTGCAGGCTTCAATGCAGCAAGTTGCCAAGGTTGCTTCAGCATACCTGAAGTTCTCAACTCCACCACCGAACTCCGAGGCAACCAATTCATTAAAACGTTACCATGCAAATATTGTGGGACTGCAGCAGTTCAGAAGAAAGCTTGTCATCACCGCAAAGACAGTTCTGGGTGTATCATAAATGCCAGCCTTGACCCTGGCTCACACTGAAGGTTACATTTTTAAAAATTTTTTGTTTACAAAATTCTTTTCAAGGCAGTTTCCTTCCATTTATTTGTCCCTAAATCATATCAAAGAGGCAAATCTTAGTCTTTCCTATGCTTCAGTGAATCGGACACCATTGTCTGATGCTGCAAACAAGAAAAAGTGAAGTTCTGTAGCTGGTTTATACTTGCACAGGGAAGCTGTGGCATTTCTTGAGAATCTAACCTTCGGCTCTTGCTGTTCAATGGCATTACCATCACTGAATTTCCCCGCTATCAACATTCTGGGGTATACCATTGACCAGAAATTGAACCAGACTAATCATCAAAATACTGTGGCTACAAGAGGAGGTACAAGACTAGGAATCCTGTTACGCGTAATTCACCTCCTGGCTCCCCAAACCTGTCCACCATCTACAAAGCACGAAGGAGTGTGATGGAATACTCCCCATCTGTCTGGATTGATGCCGCTCCAGCTGCATTTGAGAGGCTTGACAGCATCCAGTACAAAGCAGCCCATTTGATTGGCATCACTTTCGCTCCTCCATCATTCAAAAGCAGCAGCTGTGTGTATCATCAATGCAATGCAATGCAAAAAAAAATTCACCAAGGTTCTTTTGCATTTTCCAAAGCCAGAACCATTGCCAACTACAAGAAGTGCGGCATGACACATGGGAGCACAGCAATTTACAAAGTCCTCTCCAAGACATTCAGCTTCCAGACTTGGAAATATATCGCTATTCCTTCAGTGTCGCAGAGTCAAAATCCCAGAGCTCATTCTGTGATAGCACTGTGTGGGTTTACCCACGCTGAATGGACTGCAGAGATTTGAGAAGAAAGCTCACCACTACAACCTTAAGGGCAGAAACGTCGAAAATAGAAGCCTGTTAGATCAGAAAATACTGACCTGTTCCTACCCTGATGGAGGGTCCCGACCCATAGCGTCAACTTTCCTGCTGCTCTGATGGTGCCTGACCTCCTGTGTTCCTCCAGCTCTACCTAAGTACAGTGAAAAGCTTTGCTTACAAGCAGTACAGGCAGATCATAGGGTGAAAAAAAAAAACTTGGACAGAGGCATACAGGTTACGTCGCACAGGGCACGCGCTAGGCAAGATCAACATTTGCAAGATCAGTATTATTTGAAGTTAGAGAATCCATTCATCGGTCTAATAATGGCAGCAAAGAGGCTGTTCCTGAACCTGCGCGTGTGTGTGTACAAGCTTCTGTAATACTTTGATTATTTTTTGTTTGTTTAGAATGTGCAACTTGCTTCCACATGAAATAGCTGAGATGAATAGCTTAGATTCCGTCAATGAATGGCTAGATAAAGAGATGAGGAAGAAAAAAAAAGGGACATCTTGAAGGATTTGCAGACAGATGGAGGGCATGTCAGGTGTTTGTTATCACTGTGATCCTTGGAAAGGGAGCGTCCTGGATAAGGAGCTATAGAGACTGCTGTTATAAGATTATGCATTGATTTAATATTTTAGGAAGCATTTACATTATTAAATTAAGCACAAGAATGTACACTAAATTATTTCTCACTAAAATCTTGTCATGTGATCTCTTACATCATTATTGACATGCTATTTGTATATTTGTGTATTAACCCTTTACTTTTCATCTTCCCACAAGTCTCTGACGCTATACATTATTAATAATATCTTAAATGATGCGAATTTGCCTCAGGCAGGGTGTTTTACCTGTTGGTCGTGGTGCTAATGTTATTTCCCATAACATAAGTAATTAAATGTGGATAACACGGAATTGAAGAATCCAAAAAGTATTGAGAACAGCTAACTGTTAGAAACATACATTTACAGTCTGCAGACACGTTACATTACACAGAGCAGCATGGTTTCCAATAGTTGTCATCAAGTTTCAAGTGATCCTGGGTTAAGGTGAAGTATGAGGCTTTTAGACCCTCAGGTCAAGTGCTATCATATAATGATCATATCATGAGCATGTTACCGAAAGGAATTCAGGTATGCTGACTGTGAAGCACAACACTATATCCCCTTATTCCAAATAAAAAAGTATCCCAAACACACATGTGGTTTATGTAGGCACATGTTGTCGCTTTTATAATTATAAAAGCAGGTGTTTACAAGAAAAGTAACTTTAATGTCACACTTCAGATGTTTGACAACTCATCCTGATACACGCAGCTGGAGAGCTACATATTGGTTTCCGTTGTACTCGTTTGACTAATTTGTCTTGCTGCTTGGTGCTGCCACTCAACACCATGGCATAATGATCATTATTACAATTTTTTCCTTAGTCTTAATGGATAATTGCTGTGTCATACACTGGACTTCGCTAGTTCATTGGTCATTCATTGGTTTGTCCAACGGTTTGAATGTTCTTTCGCATTGTAGCACCATGATCAATAATGACTTTTTATGATCTGGCGTGATTGTGTATTTTAGAACCCTCTGCTACACCGTAAGCACCTAATTATTGTTGGTCTGCCAGTATGGCTTCATACTTGCGTCAATCTTCAAATATGCAAAAATGGTATGGCCCTTTTACTTGCCCAAAATATCCTTCCTAAAGACTTTATTCATTGTTGAGGTGATGATCAACTCAATAAGCTTCTGATAGTTCCTCTTTGTAAAAGTCACATTGATGTCCTTTGCTGTGCCATCTTCTAACAAACTAATCACTGGAACCCTCATGAAGTCATCACTTCACTTTCTGGCATTAATGCTGCCTTCATGCAGAAAACTACTACAAACCTACAAGTTGTTAAATTACAAGCCTGCAATTCTATAAGGAGCAGCAAGAGGGAAAAACAAAAGTGCAACAGAAGCAAAAATGTAAAACAAATGGAAAGACAAAACTAAGCGAAACTAGTAAAAGAAATAAACAAACTCTGCACTGTACTCCACTCCTGAAGTAATGAAAATAACAGCATTGAAAAATTGAAGGTAAAGTCTTATTATGGATTGACCATGCAGGGACACATTTAGTGAATTACAACTATTTAACTAACATATGCAATTTTATTTTACAGATCAACAGATCAAGTGCAACAGAAGCAAAAAGCAGGGATTGCTGTCTGTCTGACATGAATTGGAGTCTGTTAATCCTGAAGTTAGTTCTTACTTTGACCTGATTTTTGAGAACTTTCCTGACATTTTGTAGAACTTTTTGATCATCCATAGAAACAAACAGCTGTGTTAATTCTGTGAAGACCCTCTTTGCCAATGACAAGCAAAATTTTTAGACCTCTTTTCTCAGGGTCATTTATTGTTTGATCTGTAAAATAAAATTGCATATGTTAGTTAAATAGTTGTAATTCACTAAATGTGTCCCTGCATGGTCAATCCATAATAAGACTTTACCTTCAATTTTTCAATGCTGTTATTTTCATTACTTCAGAAGTGGAGTACAGTGCAGAGTTTGTTTATTTCTTTTACTAGTTTCGCTTAGTTTTGTCTTTCCATTTGTTTTACATTTTTGCTTCTGTTGCACTTTTGTTTTTCCCTCTTGCTGCTCCTTATAGAATTGCAGGCTTGTAATTTAACAATTTGTAGGTTTGTAGTAGTTTTCTGCATGAAGGCAGCATTAATGCCAGAAAGTGATGACTCTATGAGGGCTGTTGTTTTATTTTTGCCCCAATTTGCAGAAAGAAAATTGTGGAGCCTACCAAATGTTGGACGCAGATAAATTTTCTTGCTGTAGAAAACCACTTTTTTTTGCTGCTTTTAAGCAGGGGCTCTTTGGAGTTGTGCATTTAGGTCTATTTAACTGCTATTTGTTTACACGAGATCAGAAGTATTACCCAGTTTGATTTCTATTGAGATGGAGAAATGTATCATACTCGGTATGCTTCAGTACAGGTCTGTAGCCTTTTCCTTGGATTTGTAACTGAAGCATTTTTAAATAAGGCACTCTTAGAAATTTGTTTGCGTCATGAGAGAATTTGCATTCTAATCAATAAGAAATCACCTCTAAAATACAACACAAAGAACTACAATTGCTAGAAATCTGAAAGCAAAACAGATATTTCTCAGCAGAGATAAAAGGTACTGCAGATGCTGGAGAATCCGAGATAACAAGCATGGGGCTGGATGAACACAGCAGGTCTGGCAGCATCTGTGGAGAGAAAGCTGAGTTAGTGTTTCAGGACCAGTGAGCTTTCTTTGGAACTAATTGTTGCTTCGAAAAACTTGCTATATAGCAGTACAGGCGGGGCAGACAAATCACTCTATCATCTATATGGTATGGTCTGCTTATACTGCTCACAAAACAAAACTTTTCACTGTACTCGGAAACATGTCACAACAATAAATCAAATAAATAAATAACTTGAAGATGATGTGGGGGACGAGTAAACGATACATGGAGACGGATCCCCAAGAGAGAGAAAAAAACAGGCAAACAATCAAAGGAATGGGTAAAGGTCAGCCTTGGAAAATCAGTAGCTGCCAATGGGGACCATTAGTGGTCAAAAATGAGTTGTTTGTGGTAGCATGCGATGACAAGACCTGGAGTGTGGATGCTGGGGTAAGGACATGGGAGAAGAAATTACCTCTATTGTCTTGCTGAACAATGCCATATCTACAGATCACATTCTCAGATAAAGTGATGCTGAAAGGTGAGTAACTGCTCCTTTGTCCAAATTCTCCAGACTTCCACAGCTGTTATCTTTGATTAGTTTTCCAAATATCTGCATCAAAATATTGGAATTTTTCTTAGATATCTTATTAGTGCCAAGATATGAGTTTGTCCTCGATACAACAATGCTTATGTTATCTCCCATAACACAAGAAACTAGGCATCGATATTCATGTCTTGAAGAATCTAACAGACATTTATTACAAGTAACATTACGTTCTCAGGCACATCAGTGTCTGAGCTAATGTTAAACTATTGCATTACTCTCAGCAGCTTTTTTCCAGTAGCATGTCATATTTCTGGTGATTCCAGGGTAAAATGGCATATGAGACATTTACGTCGACAGGTCACATGCTGTGATACAGCGATGAGAGCATGAATGTATGTCTCATCAAGTTATACGGAGCATGAGACACCACGCAATGTTACATCAGCTTAATTAGTGAGATGGCCAGTTCGTATCGCAGTGACGTAAACAGCATAGGTTCAATTTCTGTACTGGCTGAGATCACCATGAAAGTCCTACCTTCCTGACCTCACTCTTGCCTGAGGCATGGTGGCCCTCTGGTTTAACTCACCACCTGTCATCCTTTCTAATGAGAAAGCGCAGCCCTATGGTCTCTGGGCTGTGATAGCATTTACATCTCCCTCATCCCCCTAAGTCTCTGTCAATGTCTCTGGCTCACATAGCTAAGTGATGTGATAGTTTCACCAACCTCCCTGATCAGGAGGTTGACGGTCTGTAATCTCCAATGTTTTCTTTGCATGTGGTGAATCAGAGTTGGACTCATCAGAGAATTCCAATTTACCATCAGGTTGTTTTCTTGATCTTCTGCATAGCTCCATTCCACTGGGGGGGTCTCCATCCAATGGAAGTAAGGGCACCCTGTTTCTCTGTGGATTCAATTTTTCGTCGGAACAATATAAGACCTTAGTTGCCACAGTTTCCAGGACTTTGCCTTCATTGGTCTGCTCCTGTATCCATAGCAACTCCCCTGTTCAGAGTTCTGGGAGGCCATGAACTATATCATGTTGGTTGTAGTTTCTGGTTGACTTGTTTGGTACTCTCTCTCTAACTGTTAACGTAATAATTAGTGTGTATTTGTGAAACGAGCTGGGAGTTGAGTCAGTAATTTTCTGCCCATTGAGAGTTTGCATAGAGCAAGAACTCTTTTGTCATGGCACAGAACGATCGCTCAGTCACGCTAAGTTGAAATCCTTACCCTTTTTTCAAACGGCTTTAGTTGACTCCTCTCTTGGCCTTTTCATTAGCCTATAAGTATCCGGGCTAACTGGTGATATAAACAGACTCCTTGGTTTCCGTGATGTTTATTTGCAAACTGTGGCTGTCATCAGAAACAACGATGTCTGGAATGCTGTCTGTTGCAAAACATTTCTTGAGTCAGGTAATAATGGCTTCGAATGTGAGTCCATGCAAGTTTTTAACCTTGTGCCACCTTGTCTAATAGTTGATGACAGTGATAAATATGTTAGGTCACGAAAGGTCCATACCAAGGTGCGCCCATCTCCTGGATGGAAATGAAGAAACCTTCATTTTTTTCTTGACAGTAGATGGCACAGTTGGTATGATTCAAAATAATTTCTTCCAGTGATCCTGAAATTCACGACCACAACTTGGACTTTTGTGTTCTGGCATGACTTGTTATAACACACCGTCAGTGTGTCTTCTAAAGAATGGTGAGTCTGAGGATGAGCAATCTTTCGATGTTGATTAAGAAATCATCTATGACATTCAGATGTCTTTGTCGATTGAGTATTGTTTAAGTACCGGATTACTTAAAATGTATCCTAGCCATCCCTTCTGTCTAGTAACCATTTTCTTGCTCTATTTTCTGAGCATTCTAGATTCTTTCTAATCTCTTTGTTGCAGTGGGTAATTTGTAGCCTGAGATGCATATGACTATTTCTAAAATAAAATTCTTGACCACGTGTGCTGGTTGTTCAACAGGAATGTCTGACAATGTATTTGGTGTCATTTGAAGTTTTCCTTGGACCTAATTAGTTCGTTGAATCTAATACAAACAAAATCAGCAGGAAAAGCTCGGCAGGTCTGGCAGCATCTGTAGAGAAAGAAACAAAGTTAACATTTTGGGACCAGAGACCGTTCTTCAGAACACCCTTGAATCTTGTTATCTCATTGGTTTCAGGATTTTCAATTTGTTGAGTGTTACTCGTTATGGTGGAGTTTCCTTCTTATTTTTGAGTTAGACTCCTTTTACTGTAGCAAAAAGTTTTAAAATGTCTCGTCTTTATGCATGTTGAGAGTTGGCTGCACTTCGTTTTCTCACTAACACCTCCCTGTGGCCTTGAATAAAACCCTGTTTTGTTTACTCCCATCTACCTGCTTTTGCGAGTCTCAAAAATTCCCATGACTGTAAAAATTTCAATAAATTCTCTTCCAAGACTCCAGCCACAGTGTGGTCTCCAATTCGGCCATCTTTCAGATTTCCAAACTCTCAGTTAACTTCTAATCGATCAAGGTCATTAATGCTCTCTCCCAGTTTTTACATAGGCACTAAATCTCATGCTTTCTAAAATTATATTTCTTCAAGTTTCACAACATCTTTACCATTATAGGGAGATCAGAATTATATGCAGTATTCCAATAGTGGCCTAACCAAAATCCTGTTCAGCCACAACATGACCTCCTAACTCCTATACTTGGTCCACTGACCAATAAAGTCAACTATACCAATGCCTTCTTCACTACTGCTAATGGACCTGACAGGCCCCCTCAAAATATTTTAAGAAGGTAGCCTTGACCCTAATCTTTTGTTATTTTAAAGGTAGATGTGAAATGCATGTTCCAGATGCGATGCAACTGGTCAAACTGCTCGATGTTAAGCAAAACATAATTTTTTAAACACTACAGTTAAAATGCAAACAAAAGAAAGAGGAATTTAGAATAACTTAATTATTGGGAAACTTAACCGAATAATAGATACAGTACCTATTACTAATTATCTGTTCAAATATAGTAACATCCCATAAACACACCCCTTGGCAAAAAGCTAAATTCAGACACAGATTCGTACATGCAATTCTCCAATCCAGGAGGAAACAACATCAAGAGAGATTTCTGAGAAAGTAGCAGGTGGGAATCCTTTACTGAAGCTCCACCTCTTCTGGGAACCAAATGGCTTCTGACTGCCAAAGCTAAGACAAAACCCAAAAGTCTGACCTGTGCGAACTAGCCACTCCCACTTCCCTATTACAACTGTTCTAAAAAACCTAACCTCCTAAGTTATTGGCTTAAGCCATCTCCATAGCCACTTTGGTACCTCTGTCATTACAACCTTTCTTCAAAAAAACCCAGGACAAATAACCTTTTCAAAGTGACAGAATCATCACACTACCCCAAGTACCTGTGATTCCACTTTCTAGGAACTACGAACCTGCACTCCAAGGTCTCTTTGCTCGGTAACACTTCCCAGGACTATACCATTAAGTGTATAAGTCCTGCCTGATTTGCTTACCAAACTGGAACACCTCACATTTTATCTTAATTAAACTCCATCTGCCACTCCTCAGCCCATTGGCCAATCTGATCAAAGTAACATTGTACTCTTGAGATAACTGTTTTCGCTGTCCACTACACCTCCAATTTTGGTGTCATCTGCAAACTTCCTACCCATATCTCCTATATTCACAATAAGACCAGGCTCATAAGACAAGGGATCATCCTACTGCACCTTGTCTGAACTGCCTCCAACAAAATTATATTTTTCCTTAAATAAGGGGGCCAACCCTGCTCATAGCACTCTTGGGTGGTCTCACGAGCACCTTGTAGAGTTGCAATAAGATCTTCCTATGTGGTCCAACCCACTTGAAATGATGTTATGACAATTTTTTTTTATTCATTCACAGGATATAGGTGTTGTTGGCCAGGACAGCATTTATAGCTCATCTCCTATTGTTTGGAGGACCGTTAAGTATCAACCACATTGCTGTGGGTCTGGAATCACACGCAGGCCAGACCAGGTGAAGATGGCAGCTTCCTTCTCTAAAGGACATCAGTGAATTAGATTGGTTTTTCCTAAAAATCGGCCACGGTTTCACGGTCAGCATTAGACTGTAAAATCCAGACTTTTTTTTGATTTCAAATTCCACCACCTGCCATGGCAGGATTCGCACGTGGGTTTCCAGAAATTATCTTGGTCTCTGGATTAATAGTCTAGCGATAATGCCATTGCCTCCCTGGATTTGGAATTCGTACGCTTTTAAAAATAATTGGGAGGGTGCGGCAGTATCCTATGATAGTTTACTGAAAACAACAATTGCTGGCGATCACAGCGGGTCAGATAGTAGCCACGACGAGAGAGAGAGCAGGAGTCTTCAGTTCTGATGAAGAGTCATCTAGACTGGAAACATTAGCTTGCTCTCTCTCCAGCGATACTGTCTGAGCCGCTGTGATTTCCAGTATGTGTTGTTTTCAGTACAGATTCCAGCATCTGCAGTAATTTGCTTCTGCTATGTTAATATAGGCGCTCCCATCGAAGTAATGTACGATCCTCGGTGTCTTTGGAGCCATAACAAGCTACTGGCCCACGTGCGCCCTCTGCCCACACTGCCAACATCGTCAGGGATGATTGACGTCCACGGGGACCAATCAGCGCGCACCGGCAGGGACAGGCGGGTTCCATGACGTCGGCGGCCAATGGGAGTGGGACAAGAGGGCGGGGCCTGAATGACCCTTCGGGGGTGAGGGGGGGGGAAGGAAGAGTCCATCACGTGAGCAGGGCTGCAAGATGGCGGCGGCGGCGGCGTTGGTGGCGGGGAAGAACAGCCCGCGGTTGTCTTTCTGAAGCGGGTCTGGCCGTTATCCGGGCCGGCTGCCTCTAGTAAGAAAACTTTTTCGGTTTCCCGTTCTCGGTTGGCGGGGGGGGGGGTAAGGAAGGCGGCGGCGCGAGCTGCTCCTAGGCTGGGGTCGGGGGTGGAAAGAGAGAGGGGGATGGGGTCGCCTAATGTCGTGGGAGAGCAGTCTGTCTCACTCAGTCCCTCCCAACCAACCGCCCCCCCCCCCCAACTCACTCGGCCTACTCTGGTTTCCCCCACTGTTCTCCCCGTCTATCTGTTGAGGCAGGCCGCTTCACTGTCTGTTTAAAAGGCTCGAGTGACCACGGACTTGCGTCGAGAGGAGTCC
Organism: Ginglymostoma cirratum; assembly: GCA_024137785.1. NCBI lineage: Eukaryota > Metazoa > Chordata > Chondrichthyes > Orectolobiformes > Ginglymostomatidae > Ginglymostoma > Ginglymostoma cirratum. Next base: position 2,724,553 of record JAHRHZ010000088.1, read on the forward strand.
TTGTTCTTTAATTTAAATTACGTTGTGGACACCCAAATGTGAGAAAGTTTCAGAGCGAGGAAACTTTAGGTCTCCTAAACGGGCATTTTTAACACCGAGACCCTGAATTAGTCTTCGTGCCAGGCTTAAAGGTCGGTTTATAGTTCTACTCGATCCGCTCCCCCGGCTCTCTTTCCCTTCTCTCCCCACCACCTCCCCAAGTCCAGGACAGTATTGTGACAGTTTTAAGCAGATAGTTGTTTCAAGTCCTCCCTAGTTCCACTGGAGAGGTTAGTGTTCAAAGATCGGTGCTTTCTGGGCTTTGACTGCTCTGATGTACTGTTTATAAGTCTCTCTTGAGATTAGTGGAATGATCTTAGATGGTGGAGAATCTCTTTTTTGGTACTAATCCAACTGCTTTACTGTAACGTCATAAGGCAAGGAGCAGGAGGTTGCCCTGTCAGTTTGCCTATTTGGCAAGATTGTGATTGATCTGATTATGGCCTTATCTCCCCTTTTCTGCCTGACACAGTAAATCCCAACTCCCTTATTGAACAGTGTAGCTCAACCTTCAAAATATTCAGTGATGTTCAATTCTAGTCTCCCCCTCTGTAGGAAAGATGTTGTGAAATTTGAAAGTGTTCAGAAAAGATTTACAAGGATATTGCCAGGATTAGAGGGTTTGATCTGTCGGCAAAGGCTGCATAGGCTGGGGCATTTTTTCCTCTGGAATGTCGGAGGCTGAGGGGTGACCTTTATAGACGTCTTTAAAATATAGAGGGGCGCAGATAGGGTGAATAACCAAGGTCGTCTTCCTGGGGTAGGGGAATCCAAAACTAGAGGGCATAGTTGTAAGGTGAGATGGGCAAGATTTAAAAGGGATTTAAGGAGCATCCTTTTCTCACAGAAGGTGGTGTGCGTATGGAATGAGCTGCCAGAGGAAGTGATGGAGGCTGGTGCAATTACAACGTTTAAAAGGCCAGGACAGGTGCATGAATAGGAAAGGTTTAGAGGGATACAGGGCAAATGGGACTAGGTCAGTTTTGGATATCTGGTTGACATGGACCACTTGGACCGAATGGTCTGTTTCCGTGTTGTATAACGCTGGCTCTATGATACAATCTCCATGGCTGTCTGTGGAAGAGAATTCCAAAAACTGAAGGCCTTCAGAGAAGAAGTTCCTCTCCCTGTCTTAAATGGAAGATTGTTTGTTTATTTTTTAAATGCTGTTCCTAGTTCAAGATTTTATTGATGAGAGGAAATGCCCTCTCAGCATCAACCCTGTCAAATTCCTTCAGAATCTTGTAAATTTCAACAAGATTATTTCTCATTTTTGTAAACATCTATGAATATAGGCCCACTGTGCTCAACTGTTCCTCACAGGGCAAATCGTTTGATCCCAGAATCAGCCTAGCGTTTCTTCTCTGAACTACATCCAACGCAAGTATATCTCTTCCTAAGGTTGGAGTCCGAAGCTCTGCACAGTAGTTGAAGTGTAGTCACATCAATATTCTGTACAGCTGTAGCAAAATCTCCTGACTTTTACATTCCACTACCGTTGCAGTTAGTTAATATCAATTATTTATCTGATCGTGAGGCACTATATGATCATTAATTACAAAAGAACTAAATAACTACATGTTGACACAGTAAACTGATGCTATCATGCAGGTTTGGTTAACCTTTTAATGTATATTTTCACTTTACTGAAAGCAAAATTGAAGAAAATGTGACCTTGCACAAATGAGCCGGCATTGTGCAAGGTTACTGTTTCTGCTTTAGGCCAGTGTTTCGAGGTCAATCTGCATTTGTGTGCTAGATTTGCTTTTGTTATTTAGTTATGCTTTACAGTAAGAAAGAGAAACCCAGTACTTATATAGCACTTCTCATCCTCGCGATGTTTCAAAATGCATTATAGCCAATAAGTACCTTTTGCAACATAATTACTGGTTTGTAGACAGATGTGGCAGTCAATTTGAAAGGACCCAAATAGCAAATGAGATAAATAAGGTGTTTTGTTTTGGTTGTGTCATGAGATTTCAGCGCTGGTGAAGGTACTGTGAAAGCTTGTCTAAAGTTTTTAGATAATAAATATTTTTGACTGATCACAAACTGAGCTATCAATTTAGCATCTCACTTACAAGACAGAATGCCTGATTTTATTGTGCTATTTTAGTAACCTCACTTGATTCATTTCCTTTTATTCTGGTTTAATCAGTTTTTGAACCTAGTTACTGACTGATCGGCAGATTATATTTTTTAATTCACATGTTGAGGTATTAAGTCGTGTAATGTTTGGCCCTTCATCTCGAGGCAGAAGTCATGACTCAACTTTACATTGTGGTGGAACATATTTATTAACGGTGCATCCCAGTGGACGACATAATGTTATATTTGTGCATCAAGGTACACAATAATGTATTTTTAAAGCTGCGATGAATACTTGCACCTCTGAGATAACAAGGCGTAGAGCTGGATGAACACAGCAGGCCAAGCAGCATCATAGGAGCAGGAAAGCTGACGTTTCGGGCCTGGACCCTTCTTCAGAAATGGGGGAGAGGAAGGAGGTTCTGAAATAAATTGGGCGGGGGGGGAAGACGGATAGTTCAGTTTTGAGGTTGACTGTAATATTTTTTGTCTGTTAGAATATAATCGGCATGCCTATAACCTGTCTGAATGTTTTAAAAAAGTGCAGAATTTTCTTGTAAGTTTTCAACTTCAGAGCTGTAAAGGAAAAGAAAAAGTGCACCTAATGTCAGTGTAGTTTGATAGTCTCCTTTACCTAGAGGTGCATGAGAGGACCAGTTCTTCTACTTTTATCCATCCAGGGCAAGATAGTTGATTCTGATCAGAGTGTCACTTTCCGCCAGCGCATTGTGGTTTTCCCCAGTTGATGCTTATATTTGTAGTAGTGTAACAGACTTGTTTTGCCTTTGGTTTTTATCCGTAATGGGCATGTCCTTTTATGTTGACAGGTTGTTAACCTAACTTTGTAGCCTGTGAGCAAGTCCAGGAACTGCCTACAGACTGACTTCCACCTATTTCCGTGTCTGTCTCTAGTGGCCTTACCCTGCGCTGCTGTTCTGCCAACAAAGTTGTAGGGACGTAACACGCCAGCTTTCCCACTATGTTTAAGGGCTGTCCCAAGGGAAAGAATTGTAGACTTTCTCGTACAAAGTTTAGTTTTGGCCCTGTAATGTTGCAACCAATACAAGATGATCCAGTTCACAAGCCTATTGGACTTTAAAAGATATTGGCTTAACTTTAACAACTGACCTATTAACACGTTCCGATTGCCACATGCCTTCTAAGAGTAAAGCTCAAACAAATCTCTGTTATCTGTCTGAACCTTGAGATGCATATCTAACTTGGGAGTAATAGCTGTTTTATCTAATCACTAGGGTATGTGTTCAATAACAAATCAAGGAAATTAAATAATATCACAAAATATAAATATAAAATTTGTAAGGGCCATGACTGTTTCTAATTGTAAAGTGCATTAAATCCTTAGAGCAAGGATTGCTCCATTATACTTAATGTTATCTGTAAATACAGTTCTGAGACATTTTTGTTCAGTCTTGTAGCTGTTTTGGTGGTGAACAAGGTGTCAGCCTCTTAAGTCAAACCATGTTATATGGACCACAGTTCCATTGTAGTTAGGTATGGCATCTGGAATATCATTATGCAGCTTTATTCAATAGCATCTTTCCATATTACAATTAAAATGTAGCCTTGTCATTATTCTGATGAACCTCCATTGTGCTGCTAATGTCGTGGAGAATCACCCGGAGACGTAGAGAAGTCTTCAACAACGTA
>JAHRHZ010000088.1:2738347-2784231 GCA_024137785.1 Ginglymostoma cirratum
TTGATTATATCATGCAAGTCCAAACATCATCTGCCACTATGTTTTCTGCTTATGTTATCTCATTCTAAGCACAGTGTAAGCAACCTAATCTTTAAGTACAAGACACCTAAAAACAAGAACCTAATCTTCATTCAAGTCCTATTCCAGTAAGAACCCTAATCTTTAAGTACAAGAACCCTAATCTTTAAGTACAAGACACCTAAAAACAAGAACCTAATCTTCATTCAAGTCCTATTCCATGTGTCATGCAGTAATACATTGGGTCTATTATGTATATATATATAAAGCACTTTCATATATTGTGCTGTAATTATTTTCCATAAAGCACTTTCATATATTGTGCTGTAATTATTTTCCATACTAACAGCTTTGCTTTTTTTATTATGGGGCTCCCAAAACTGAATGCTATGATTATAACCAAACTGTATGAATTCAGAGATAACAAGGTGTAGAGCTGGATGAATGGAGCAGGAAAGCTGACGTCAGAAGACCCTTTCTCTGAAGAAGGGTCCAGACCCAAAACATCAGCTTTCCTGCTCCTCTGATGCTGCCTGGCCTGCAGTGTTCATCCAACTCTACACCTTGTTATCTCAGATTCTCCAGCATCAGCAGTTCCTACTACCTCTGTGTATGAATTCATCCTGACTTCTTTAATATGGCACAGTTATTTTTTAAAAAAAAGTCTCATTCAGTGGGTCATGGCTATGTTATCTACTAAGCTAACTTGCACTTCGAGAAATATGTATTTGAACTCCAGGGTGTCTTTGATGACCTGTAATGTCTTTTGCTCCTTCAGATTGGAATTAGAATTTTAAAAAAAAATCTTTGTCTCTTGGAACAGTTTGAAATAGTGCTAAGTTTAGTTTTGGCTCCCAGTTCTGACTTTGTGAATTTATCCTGGGAATAACTGCGTCATGCAGGTTAGGAAGATCATTGGTGTCCAGTCTATGCTGTGTGATGGTAAATGTTACACTCTCCACTGCCGCAACAGTTAGTTGTTCATATTCAAGATTCTCTGCTACAAGTGTTTGCATTGATACATGAGAAAGGCAACTCTGTTGAAACATTCCCCACTGATATATAGAGGCCTACACGTGAATAAGGGGTACAAAGGACGTGCATCTGTGGGACCATACACAAGTCAAGCATCAGCACATTTTTCAAAGTTAATGAGAAAAAGCATTAAAGATGTTAATGATAACTGACCCTAAGGCAGTGTTTCCTAATGTAACACAGGGTTTTCCAAGTGGTCTGCCAGCTTTAAGTCACATGTAGGAGCTGAGGCTATATTAGAGAACAGACCAGAACCCTCATCCCATCCACATATAGTGTTACACCACCAACTGACCCCTGCATATATGTCACGCGTTGTTTTAAGTGCGGGACACAGCTGTGCCGTTGTATAAGCAACGTTTACGTTATTCTTGCAGTCAGCTGATCGGACTTTCAAAACTGTGAAACTGTGGATTTGGAGCCAACTACGTTGTTTGTTAGCTCACTGAGCCAGTTGATCTGTGGTGTGCAGATGTTTCATTACCATTCGAGGCAACATCATCAGTGCGACCTCTATTCGAAGCATTGGTGTTCTGCTCTGTTCTGTTATTTATATGATCCTCTGGTGTGATAGTCTTGTCACTCCCGGTTCTGTTTTTTTTTTAGCAGTGGTCTGTATATGGGGTTGACTTCTGTGTGAACATTTCTGTGTATACGTAGAAATAGACTCTGTCTACAGACCGCTGCTAAATGCTTAAAAAAAAAGACCGGAAGTGACAAGACTATCACACCAGAGGATCATATAAATTCGTAACAGAGCAGAACACCAACTCTTCGAACTAGAGGTTGCACTGATGTTGCTTAGAATGGTAACGAAACATCTGCACACCATGGAACAACCGGCTTGATGAGCTAACAAGCAACTGCATCCACAACCCAAGCTACACATTTTCGCTAAGACCTTATCTCCTTCTCTTTTGGAAACTTCAGTTAAGAATGTTACCGGGAGTTGACAATTCAGCCTCTCGAACCTTCTTGACCATTTGATATGATCATAGCTGATTCATTTTGACCTTACTACACTTTTCTGCCTACTCTCCCCAACCCTTGAACTAATTACTAGTTAAAAATCTATCTCCTTAAATTTACTTCCTGTTCTGGCATCCACTGCACTCTGATTCACAAAACTTTAATAGAAGCAATTTCTCTTCATCTCCATTTTAAATCTACTACCCTCTCATTCTAGATTGCCCTGCAAGAAGAAACATGCTCTCTACATCATCTTTGTCAATCTCCTTTGACGTCTTGATGAAGATGAATTAGATTTCCTCAGTAATAATACAACACCAGAAGAGAGACACCTGGATTCCCAAGTCTTGTTGAACCGTCCCTGTTTCTAGATTACCCTATCTAGAAGATTCCTGTTCTATCCATTTTACGACTAAAGTAGATAGCATCACGTTTGCCTCATTGAAATTCATTGCCAAATCTAACCTATCAGTAACAAAAACAGAAATTGCTGTAGAAATTCAGCAGATCTGGTAGCATCTGTGGAGAGAAAGCAGACTTAATGTTTTGGGTCCAGTGACCATTCTTTTATTTTATCTTTATATGTCAATGTCTGTCTCAATTTTCTTCTATGTACAATGCTGTCTGTCTTTGTCAGCACTTGAATATACAGATTCCTATCCTATCATCTAAGGGTTTATTAAATTGTTTGATATAGTAAATAAGTCGAGGCCATGGCATGGATACCTGTGGAGTAGTGTATTTTTGCCAGTTGAGGTCTTACCCAATTACCTTATTCTGTCTCTTTTCATTTGGGCAATTTTCTAAGCAGGTCAAAAACATGCTTTTGTTTCCATGGTCTTCAAGTTTAGCTGGAAGTCTATGATGAGAAATCACATCAAATGTCTTCTGGAAGGCCTTACAGAAAACGTCCATAGAAATTGCCTCAGATCCATTACTTTAGTTACCACTACAAATAGTTCAGTCTGGTTGGACCATTAGTTATAGGAGCAGAAGTAGACCTTTGGCTCATCCAGTCTGTTCTTCCATTTCAGTGAGCTCAGGGCTGATTAATAATCCTGAATTGCCTGCCTTTTTCTCAACCTTTGATTCCCATACTGACTTAAATATCCCTCTATCTCAGCCTTGATACCCTCAGATTTAAATTCCATAGATTCACTACCACTTGAGAGAAGAAATTCCTCCTCATCTCTGTCATAACTGGGCACCCCTTTATTCTGAGATTATACTTGCTAATCCTAGACAATGGAAACAACCTCAGCATCTAGTTAATTTGCCATGATCTGCCATTTACAATGCTGTCTCTCCTTGATGGGGTGTAAATGTAAAGTAGTTATCCAAACCTTCATTGTAGATTTTGATGATTACCTGGCATTATGGAAAATAGCATTGTACAATCATATGGAAGATAAAAGGCCACAAGATAATGGCAAATGAAGTAGTACATAGAGTGATAAATAGAAGTGTACAAACAGGATAATAGCAAATGGTACGAACAGAAAACAATGGTAGCATGATATGATTAGATTAGTCAAATCACGTGGCATGTAAACAGGTGTTAAAGACCAATGTGGCAGAAGATAATCATGGTGTAACAGGCTACGCCTTAATGTTTTTAAAGTAGAAAACCATTGTAGCAGAAAAGGACTCCGAAGACGAGTAGCCTTGGTGAGGTAACACGAGCTAACCTAATTGGTCATGCTGATAACCTCAGGAAAGGCATGATAACTGAAAAGGTATAAAAAATAACAAGCCCCGAGGGTCGGTGACGATCGGAAAGCTACTCTGTGATTGTCACAGCTTTTGTTTGCAAATAAAAGTTTACCATCTTTAGGAATTCTCTACGTCTCCTGGTAGAATCAGACAGTAAGTTAGCTGGACTAGAATTCTCTGATCTTTCTTCATCAGTGGAGTGACATTTACAGTTTTTCAATTCAAGAAAACAGTTTGCACGTTGAGAATTTTGTAAGTTGAAGTTTGAACGTAAATTTTTTAATAGGTTGTTTTGCATCCACTTTAATCTAAATTATTTAGACGTGTTGATTATGGACTTTAGGTGTTCAATTGCAGAATAGCTGTACTCAATTCATTTCACTTTCACAGCTGTTTTTTTTTTATTGGGGTGCTGTACCACTGTTTCCTTTTCCGTTCTGAAATGTGACTCCTCTCTTCACCTGTGTTTTTAAAGTGTTGAACTTGTAAACTTCTTATGAAATATTTATGCTGTTTTTCATGTACATTATCTTTGATTTTTAGTTTTCATGATCCTGACCTTTGGTGAGAACTTGGACAGATTGAGCCGGAGTAGTTGGCTTCAGGAAGTACTCGGGCAATGATATTGGTTTCTTTCCTGCATGACTTTTCATAATTCCTGCAGAGAAAGCCGTGTCTGTTCATCCAACATAGTGTACCGTTCACTAAATACTATACCTTACGATAAATGTGGACTCTTGATCGGTTTCTGGTTTTGCAGTGTTATACAACAAACTCATTTTTAAATCATGTTGCCATTGTTATTGTTTCATGCAAATGCGAAACCACTTTCGGACACTCGAGATTTTGTGAAAGCTTCGTAAAATCTCAGTTAAATTACTCCTTTATATTTTAACTTCAGAGATGATATTGATACCTAGAGTAGCATTCAACTTTTACTTGGTACATGTTGGAATGTTAGTTCTGTGTTGTAGGTTTATGTGGTTGTCATGGCAGTGTTTTTGGAATACATGTTGAAATATTGAAAATATCTGCAGAAAACTTGTTTACATCAACTTCATCGACATATATGGAAAAACTCTTTTAGCCAGAGCAGTTTTTATCTTATGATTGTTATGTAGCATATGAGTGTATCTAAACAGCTCAGACTATCAAGGGAAAGGTCACCAATTTGAATGAATGACATCTGAAATGTGTAGTGATTGTCTTGTAAAGATTAGCAGGTTAAACATGTCTGTACGGCCTGCCTTAAGGTCAGTAGTTTTGGAAGCCAAACTCTTAAAGTAAAAACTTAAGTAAATACTTCACAAAATGTCCCAATCAATACATACCCTCCAGCAACATTACTGAATGGAAGGTCTGCTTATTATCATATTGCTGTTAATAGAAGCTTCTGTGCAAATTGGCTGCCATATTTCAACAGTCTCTACTCGATAACGAAGTACTTAATTGACTCCAAAGTGCTTTGGGGTGTCTCGGGGTTATGAAAACAACTCTGTCAAAATTGCTGGAGAAACTTGGGTCTGGCAGCATCTGTGGAGAGAAAATAGCACTAATGTGGAGTCCAGTAACCCATAAGAAGAAGAGTTCTGAAGAAGGATCATTAGACTCAATATTATCTGTTCTCTGTCCACAAATGCTGCCAGGCTTGAATTTCTCCGACAGTTTCTGTTTTTGTTTCAGATCTCCAACATCCTCAGTTCTTTGGTTTGCAATATAAATATAATTTTATTTCAAAATAGTCTTCTGATTTTACATATGTTCAGTTGTCTTATTTCATAAACTTTCTTTGTTTTTCTTTTTCCCAAAGATAGAGACTCATTTTGGGGCGTGACTCCTTTTTATTTCTAATCTTACGTTAAAGGAGTCTTAAAAATAAAACAGCTATTAAGTTTATTCAGCTGCCAAGGTGCTGAACTCTGAAATTCTTTTCCTAAACCTCTGAACTTCTCTTACATCATTTCATGACTATTCCTTAGAACCTACGTCTTTGACCAAGCCTTTTGTCATATGTCCAAGTATCATCTTGTGTAGCTCTGAACTTTATAACACTCCCTGCAAAGTATCATGTGATATCTTAGAGACACTGTACAAGTTGCTGATATAATTGTAGTGTTTTTTGCAATATTTTAGTTATGACTCACATTAAGAATTGGTTTACAAGAACAATTGCTGACATCAGAACATTACAAACTTCCGCCTGGCAGAAAGTATGCAGCTTAATTAACTATTATGTGTCATTATAGGAAATGGAAACTGCTTAATAGTTTTGCTTTGACTCAAGCTGGAGCTAGTGATTTATACTTGGAATTCACATTCAGTTCTTAAATTTTCAAAAAGAAATCCATGCTGCAAGATGTCTATTTGTTTGTTACAGATACTGTTCATGCTAAATGCTTTTAAAAAAGGTCAGGTCAAATTAAATTAAGCAAATGTTCCTCAAATGTGTTTTAAACAATTTGTGTTTTGTAATGTTCCTCATGGAAAAGTGTGTTAGCACTTTATAAGGAAGAGAACCCCACAAGGAGACAACTAGAGAGTAATTGAGGGGAGTATGGGGGTAATTGAAAAGAAGTGTTAAGGCCTTTGAAGGGAGTAAAAGTGGTTTTGGAAGAGTTGCAAGTGTGCAGTCGTAATGGATACTGAAAAATAAGCCCGAGAGCAGAAAGTGGAGTACTAACTGTAATATAAAATCAACAAAGTGTGTGTGTGTGGGAAAGATTGGCCCAAGTTAGAGCAAGTCTGAGGTTGGAGTTGAAGGTGAAAATCTTGAAATTAATCAGCGGAACTCTTGGGGGGTGGGGGGCGGTGAGAGAGAATAAGATAGATTCGGACATTGGATAGGTTGTCATATAGAATTGGAGGAGGGGAGGATCTGGGTGTGGGAAAGATCGTAGAAAAAAAATTGAGCAAGTCTGTGGGCAAAGTTGAAAGTGAAGACCCTGAGCTGGTTTGTAACAATGTCTATGGTGATGATGGAAGATAGGGGAGGAGCTAGCTGGCTATGGAGATGTGGAAATTGGTACTGTTCTTGCCTTTAGAATGATGCTCTAATTTGCCTACAGAGAAATGTGTCTGTACAGAAATAGTTACCACCTGTGGTAATTACAGTACAGTTCCCATTTTTTAGATCCTGAGCACCTGGAATTCTCTTGCAGCTGACATCTGAGTTTCAAAAGTGGAAATCTAGGTACTTGAGATCTAGATAATGGGGACTTTACTGCTACTAGCAGTTAGGAACGAATAATAGATCAGATGCTTTGTTCAAGCTTGTTCAATAGTTACCTTACTGATGAAGTCAGAATTGCCAGTCATGTCCAGGTATACTGGTATTTTTGAGCAGTCCTGGCACCTTGTTTTTAAAAGGCACATTCATCCTCTGGCATCAACAGGTCAAGTTCTCCAAGCCATCACTAGTATTGCTCATACTACCAGGAGGTTCAGCTGACTGGCCACCCCTATTCTCTGTATGTGCCAGATACCAGGAAGATTATTGGACAAGGTCAGCACCATTTACCTGCTTTTGGCAGCTGTTTGGAATAAGTAGGGACAGTAGAGGAAATGGGGGCATATACTGTTCTAACATCTGCTCAGAGAGACCATGCATGGTCCTGCCGCAATCGTAACGCCTCTTGGTGCAGTGAGAAGGGAGATCTAAGTGATGGCTGAATTCCGGGAGATTTGGATCATAAATTTGTAATCAGAACTGATATTTGTGGAGGTGATTGAATGATCATTCAGCGAGGGTTAATATGCCTTGTGAACAGTTACAACTTCAAATGAGCCATTGTACGGTACTCAAAAATAGTCTTTTGCAAATTGCCTTTGACAAACAAATGTCTTTGTATACCTTTTTTTCAAATTTTGCGACATTAGTGTTTATTTACTCTTATACATTTTGCTTTGCACTGTTTGGACTAACTAACTATTTTAACTTGGCTCTTTGGTGTTATTCACTAACTGAAAGCAGTCTAAGTTCCATTTCAATTTTAGTTTTATTAAATGCACAAAGGTGGAAAAAAAAAAGCTCGAGTACTATGCTTTATAATGCAAAATGATAATTCCTGATCTGTACTTGATTCCCTCATGTGATCAAGACTGGGAACTCTGTAGAGTGGGGAATTTGAGCACAGTAGCTTATTCTGATATGGGATATGGACCACCAAAGTACTGCAGTATTGCTGCCTCTTGGAGTGAAGAGTGCTGCTTTTTGGGACCGCAGTAAATAAATGGGGATAATGTGCGGCTTTATACAAAGGAAGCTGTGTAAGAAACGGAAAAACCTAGAGAAACTCAGCAGGTCTAGAACCATCTGTGGAGCGTGAAACAGAGTTAACATCTTGAGGCTGATACAAACTGCAAGTGTCGTATTGAACTGAACATTATCTCTGTTACTCACTCCATAGATACAACCAGACTGGCTGAGTTTCTCCAGCTTTTGAACGTGTTTCAGATTTCCAGCATTCACAGTATTTTGCTTTTATGTAAGCTGTGTGGTAAGGCGTTTGCAATTTTAAACAAGTTATTGGAGCACATTGTGAGTTACATGTACAGAATTACATTATTGGAGCAGTGAGAGAGGGGTTCTGGCAAATTATCCTGTGTGTGCACACACGCGTCCCAGACAGTTGAGACTGTCTTTTTATTGGCTTTTCGATTGGCACCAGTTGTTGTGGGTTCAGGAGTGCCCACCATTGTACACTTTATTGATTGGTTCTTGCACAGGTTGCGGTAGCCTTGTGTGACAGCAGAAATACCTAAACTACAAAGAGCAAGCTCCCGCCCTGATCTCTGTTGAAATAAAAGAAGATCCCTAGCACTTGGTATCCTCCCTCACCTATCCTCTCTGGGCTGCACTCTGCAAATTCCCGTATTGAAAGGAAAAGGAACTAAACCATCTTCAGAGAACCTGAGAAGGTGAATCTTCAACCAGTGAATGAATAACTATCAATGAAAGACTATTTGTATAGGAATTTTTAAAAAGTAGAGTTTGTTAGCAATTCACATTTTGTTTTACAATTGCAAATAAATTGTTTTTAATAATAGCTATTTGTTTATGAATAGAATAAACCAAATGTGCATATTCGTTTAACTTGAATTCTCCAGTTGGTAGGATGGGCAATTCTTTGTTTAATTAACTTTTCACATTTCTGATGACTTGAGAAACAGTGGGACTTTGATTTAGAGAACATTAACCGCAGTGAGTTGTGACACTTGACACTTATTTCTGCTGTGTAGTAATCCTAAGTAATTTCAGATAACCATTATAGCTACCATTTGAAAAGTAACCACCCCATTAGGTTCACTTCCTGAGCTGACAGCTCCAGTCACTTCGGGTTTGGAGCATGGTGGGTTGGTGGTGCTGGCTCAGTAATTTTAAGATCCTAATTTCAAAGTAGATGAAGAGGTACACCATAGTGAATACTGCTGAAAATGTGCACCTGTTTTTGCTGTATCGTCCAGTGCTCAGTGCAGATTTGCCAATTAAGTTTAATGTCATTAAAACTTGTTTGTATATAATTTGACCTGTCAGACTGAATAATCAGAGTTCCTGATGAATGATGGTGAATAAATGTACCGGCCTGGATTTTCTGCTGAGCATTTAGTCATTACTCCAGTGTAGATGTAAGTTGCACGTGGGCACCCTGTGGAATCCCCGTTGTAGCACACTGACAGAATTGCCAGGGTAATTGAATTTTCTTATAGGCGGTTCCACTATACTTGGAAGTCTCCCTTCAAGTTGAAATTAAGTAAAATAGTTATACAGTAAAAGTTAGACTATGAAATACATACTCCTCTCTGTTGTTTCCCACCGTGGACTGAGAGGTCATGTTTGCTGCTTTCCAGGCTAATGGACTCTTTCCTAAGTCTAGGGAGTTTTGAAAATGTAACTAATACATGGTTACCTCGTTTGCCACATATAAGACTTGAGGATGACATCCATCTGGACTTAGAGATTTTTCAGTCTTCAGCAACATCAGTTTGCTTAGTATTTCTGCTCTAATGATTATGAAATCACAATGTTTCTCTCTCCCTTCCACCTGCTGATTTACAGTTATCACTGGAATGTTTTCTGTGTCCTCTATATTAAAGTCAAAAATAAAATATCTGTTCATTTATCCATCACTTCCTCATCTATTAACTCTCCATTCTTGCTCTCTAGAGGGCTAACACATGCACTTTTATAAATGGTGTCTTCTTGCTGACAGCAATGCACTACCCCGTATTAAGCTGATATTTCACAATTAAGAGAAGTTCAACATTTTTAACAATTTATTTGTGACCAGACATACTGTTCCATAAAATTTTATAATTAATTGCTATTTGTAACTATTTGGTACTGTTTTTGAGAGATACTGCTAACAATCCATATGCTCCTTGGTGTTAGCAAGTGCAGCCTTTTAAGTAACTGGGAGATTCTGCCAATTTCACATTTGTGGCTAGCTTCTCATACTCTTAACTTTCTCTTCTGATTAACCTTTCAGCCATTTTCTGGTCAGAATACAATCATCTCGCCCACTACTCAGCTTTGCACAGGTATATAATTTTTTTTTTCTTAAATCTGACTCTTTCCTTAACTACTTCAGTTAACCTGGAATGATCAATCTTAACTTTAGAATCTTTCTTTATGGTAGGAAGGTAGTAATAGGGCAAGAGAAATATTACTTGAATAACAAAATGCAAATGTAGCAAAAGAAAACAAACAATAGGGAAATTTAAAACTGAAATTATTTAAAACACTGATTTAGGATGAAGGGTCTAGGCCCGAAACGTCAAGCTTTCCTGCTCCTATGATGCTGCTTGACCTGCTGCGTTCATCCAGCCCCATCTTGACCTAGCATGTGGTGTAGACTACCTAATCAAGCACTGAAAATAAAAGTTCTGGAGGCCTTTAAGAAATAATTAAATGTTGGAACTTTGGTCTTGCTGAAGAATGAACTAAGATGGACAAATTGCCACCCTTGTCTGTAATTATTTTGTAGTTGTGAATTAAGGCAGTTTTGATATGAAACAGTGCTGTGCAGTAATAAGTGGACAAGTTACTTCATGCACTTATGAAATTGCAGGGCTATTCATTGTTAATGTCTGTTAAAAACATGCATATCATTATCCAGATAAAGCTCACATTTGCAAATCGTACAAGTTACTCGCTGTATTTTTCCAGCACAGTGGTTTACATTTGAAATGAATTACTATTTTTATTCTGGGACCTGAGGGCAAACACCAAGCTGTTGCTTATTGAGGCTTTACTGAAATGACCCACTTAATACAGGTCATTAATTTTTGCAATTTGTTTTTGGAATCCACAGTACTGCCATTTACATTGAAAGCCTACTATATTCTCAGTGTTAAAAATCCATCAATGCTGCGTATTGGGTCAATCTAATAATGAAGAGAAAGAGAATGGTACAGTTTCAGTCTGTATTTTATGCTGATGAATCGGAGACTTGGGAGTTACCAACTAAAGTGGAATGCAATTTATTTGGATTGTTTGCATATTCTGTTCGTTATCCAGGCTTGAAAGTTTTCAGCATGGTCACATCATCATCAGAAATACAATGCATACTGAAGCACATAAATAGGTCCAAACAAGCCCTGAGTCTAGCAAATGTTTCAGAGGCTACCAAGAGATCTTGTTGCCAAAACAACTTGTTTCCAGGAATTTGTCAACCGTGAATGGCAAAAGTATGTTTGTCCATTATGCCACATCGGCAACACAAATGAAATGGCCATGAATTTTAATTTATCCGGCAACTGAACTGTGGAATTTGACAGCAACCTTAGTGCCAACTGTAGGGCATGAGTAGACCAGATTTGCTGTGGTCCTACCCGAATGATGTGACAGAATACAATTCAAGCCTCTAAGTTTCAAACATAAAGCTCGGCTAAGAACTCATTCCATGCAGACGTTTTTGTACGTGTCCGCGACATCATTTGGATGGATGAACGTAAAGTAAATTTATGAATCAATAATTTGTTTAATAGGTGTCCCAGTAGCCTACTCAAAGCATATAGTTTAGTATGAGAATTCTCAGAACTAATGTAATCAAGATTACATTAATCAAGGATACTCAAATTTTAGTTTTACGAGGATTTAAAGACCATTGTTGAGCTTTGGTTGTGTTCTTTTATCAAGCTATTCAAAGATCACATTCATACAAATGGAATAGATACATGGTTGATGGAGAAAAGATTAGAAATGTGCATTGATGCCCTGCATGATTTGAGAGATTTTGGCATTGGATCATAGGAAGCGATTTCTTTGGAAATGTTTACAAAGTACAGAATACCTAACTTACTGGATGGAGAGGAAGGTGATTTATTGCGGAGGGATGATCTTGAAAGCTGATTCAGAATAAGATCTTTGCAACATTACCATAGCCAAAGTGTCTTGATGAATTCTGTTAATTCATTACATTCATCATCCTCAGCATTCAAGCAATGATCTTTTTAAAAAGTTTTGTAGTGAAAGGTATTTTTGTATGATTCATTTTCTCAATAAACATTTTTAATGTTGATTTGTTGGTTAATGTTTGAGTTGCTAATGCTATTTTTAATCGCATTTTGAAATGGATACCACCTATAACACCAATGCTCACATTATATTATTGGCGTATTAGCTTCTTGAAATGATCATTCAAATTTGAGGAGGTACAGTAGTGGTACATTGTGAATGATCTGCTTTCATATAATAGCATTTATATAATACTTCAGAACTTTGACTTAAGGATGTGTATAAATATACACCCATGTGCACTTGACAAGCAATTTTTCACTTCTTGATTGATCTATTTGTAAGATGTAGTTGTGGATGTAGTACAGTGGAGCTCTGTTTGCACGTACTGGTAGCTGTAAGAAGGCTTTGTCTGAATTGGGAGCTTATTTTGTATGAGTAGCACTTGTACCTCATACTTTGTCCAATAATCTATTACGTACTTTTGAGAACACATTAAAAGATCTGACTAGACAGTATCATTGGAGTCTGTCCTAATTTGTTATTCTCACAAACCTTTGTGGCAGGTTGCTGAGTTTTGATTGGCCTTAGGAATACATATTTGGATGTTTTCTTTTGTAGCTCTCTGTCTCTCCTCTGTGAGACTTTGTGAAATTAGCTGAGATTTTTCTGCGTTGTTAGGGAAACCTCTCCTAAGTTTCTGAATTTTAAAAAAAAGCACCAGTCTGCTTCACCAGTGGAAACAGCAATGATTGTGCCAAATAAAATCGTGTAATGACAATGCTCTCATATTCTGGCAACTTATTTTGTTATGCCATTTTTATTTATAATGGGACATCAAAATTCAGGGGTGTGTGGTTTACAGCAATTAATTCTAGCCAGCTAACATTCTTTGTAAACTGCTGAGTTTTATTTTAGAACCAAACTGCTGAAAGTTATAATTTGCAATCCTGTAGATCATAAGATGAACCAAATTTATGCCATAGCAGATGGATCAATGCTTTGGAGAGAGACACCCTTGCGTACATGTAACATAATACGCTCACTTCAATATTTACTGAAGGGAAACCACTGTTATGTAAACAACAATCTTGTCAGTGGTTAAAGTACAGATTGCTTTCCAACGTGATGCAAAACCCCATTTTGAATCCAAACTCTATATACTGAGCCGTCTTCTGCTGTTCAGCCTCAGAAATACACTTTAATTCTGGGGCAGGAGTAAAATGTCAAAGTGCTAGTTATATATTAAAGGCTTCAAACTGTATTGATTTCAAGTGTGGAAGTACCAATGTAAATTGACTGTCCGAAATCACAAGCGGCATGCTCTCTGTTCACTTTAGGAAGTGTGGCTGTAGTCTAGGCTATCTATCACTCTCGTGTTAGATTGTAGCTGTGGTTCTGCTTGCATGTTAGTGTGCCAGCCCTTGAGTCCTCCAACTGTTAATACTTGTGGGCACACTCATGGACCTGCTTTTTAACTATTTTGAGGGGGCAGATTGGAAGGTGGTTAGATTGCAGTTGGCAGAAGAAAACAAAATAGCAAATGGTGTCCATCGGTGAAAAAGAGATACCATGTATGCCTTGCCGTTATCAAAAGTAACTAAGGCAAGTTACTAGAAAGTACCTGCAACAATCTCACATGCTGGCTGGTGGCGGTTGAAGAGAGAAGGAAATAGAAATTGAATTTTTAAAAAATAAATCAAGATATTAAACCGGCTGTTGTACAATTTGCTGCTGTTTTTCAGTATAAGTGAAATTGTGAAATGGATTAGGAGCTGTAATTAATGTATTCATTTATGGGATATGAATATCACTTGTAAAGCTGATTCCCATTAGCCTAAATTTTATTTGGGTTGCCTGATGCCACGCTCAGTCAGATGCTGCCTCGATGTCAAGAGCAGTCACTCTCAAATCACCTCCCAAATTCAGCTCTTTTGTCCATGCTTGGAGCAAGGTTGTAATGAGCAAGTCTAGACCAAGTGATTCTGGCAGACCCTAAACTGAACATTGATGTACAGAATTTGGAAAGTGCTATCTGATGGGATATTCAGTGATAGCCTTCAAATGAAATTTGGTTATTACTTCAAAAATTTGCAGGTGGACATGGAAAGAGTGGGGAAATTGGACTAACTAGATTGTTGTTCAAAACAAAACAGATTTCATTGACGAAAATCCACAGCTTCCTGTGTTTATAGTGTTCTTTGATGCTGTTCTATACTGCAATTGTATTTTCATTCTGCAGTATGTAGTAAATGAGCTTGTCTGCTGTAAGTGGTTATTTGGCTTTGCTGCGTGGCAACGTCTGATCTACATTACCAATGGTGTGAGAAACTGGAAGTCTGCAAGACATGAAGTCACTTTTGGTGCTAGTTATTTAGGGAAAGCTTTCTTCTGGTTAACGTGATAACTGACTACACCATAAATGTATGTATGAATCATAAATGACATTCTTTCTTGAGTAAATGTTGTCACAAGGACTTCAGTAAAGCATATGATAAGGAAGTGACTATGATGTGTAAAAGCAAAATGCTAAAGATGGTAGAAATCTGAAGTAAAGCCAGAAAATGCTAGAGAAACTCAGCCAATTTGGCAGCATCTGTGGAGAAAGAGTTAATGTTTCAAATCCAGTTTGGCTCCTCTTCAGAGCTGTTCAATGAATTAATACTGCCACACAGGGAGAATTGGTGCAGCAGTAAAACATACAGTACTGGTTTAAATGCATTTATTCTCTTGATAATGCTTTCATTGCAAATGTTGACCCAGTAAACAATACTACTTAGTATGTCGTGTTTTTGAGGGATCAGTAGAAAGATCCCTCAGCTCCAATTAAACACTGATCAGCTATTCTTTCCTTGTTGATACATTTCAGTTGAGTATAGCTTAGTTGCACAAACTTTTTTTTCTATGAGTAGTGCTAAGTAGGCTGTTGTAGTAAACTGAACCTGTACATTGTTTAATTTTTATAGGGTGAGCTAAGAAACCAATATCAGCAACACTGAAGGTCTGTCCTAAGAAAGAAATGTCCAGGAAAGACTGAGTAATTGGGTATCACTTGGTAGATTGGTATGTATGACGAAACTATTCGAATCAATATCTCTGAATGCTATTTTTGAAGTGTACCATATTTTAAAGTTCCCTTTTTAGTTTGTAAATCCATTATATGGCAGAAATACATTAAGCTATGGCACAAAATCTTTCTGTATATTGATTTTTCTCAACAGATTTAACATTGGGCAAGAGTGTCAAGACTAGCATTGTTGGTCCCTGGTTACATTTGATAAGTGCATTCTGTCGTCTTGAACCTCTGATGTGGAGGTGCTGGTGTTGGACTGGGGTGGATAAAGTCCGAAGTCGGGCGACAACAGGTTTATTTGAAATCACAAGCTTCCAGAGCGCTGCTCCTTCGTCAGGTGACCAGATTTCCGATAAACCTGTTGGACTATAACCTGGTGTCTTGTGACTTCTGATCTTGAATCATTGCTGTCTCTATGGTGATGGTACTACCAGAGGGCCAGTAGGCAGAAAGGTCAACCTAGTAGCAATCAAGAAAAGGCAATAATATATATCAGTTGATCTGAAATAAAACAAAGTGCTGGAAACTCTCAGCAGGCCGGAGTAAAAGTGTTCTAATGAAGGGTCACTGGACTCAAAAGATTATCTCTGTTTTTCTCTCCATGGATACTGCCAGATGTGCTGAGTTTCTCCAGCATTTTGTCTCAGATCTCCAGTATCCACAGTTCCTGTTTTATCTAAGCAGTTGATGTTTGAATTGGTGGGGAGCCTAGATGGTGGTAAGGTTTTCATGTAACTTGATAAAAGTTTGTGTCTGTCTGCATCAAGCTGTCTCTCTTATTCTCATTCATGTGTTATAGTTCCTACTGGCTCAGCCAGCAATTATTGTCCGCTACTGATTGGCCTTGAGAAAGCAGTCTTTAGGGTGTGTGTACATCCACAGAGCAGTTAGGAAGGAAGTTCCAGAATTTTGACCCAATGGTAGTGTGGGAACAATGAATACAGATGCAAGCCAAGATATTGCCCAGTTTTGAGGGGAGCGTGCAAGTGCCAATACTCCCATGGATCTATTGCCCTTGTCCTTCTAGGTGGTGGAAGTTGAGAATTGAGAAGGTAAGTAGCCCAAATAGTGCCCATCTATTGTGGTTAAAAATTGCTAGTGTTCAACCCAAGCGCACAAAGCAGAGTTAATGTTTTAAATAAATTAAAATCTGCAAAATTAAACTTCATAATAGAACAGTGAAACAGTTGGCATGGCTTAGAATAACCCCTAACGTCCATCCCTTCATAACACTAAATGACCAACCACAAAGTTTACAGAAAAATACAATATAAATTGCTTCAATAGTACTAACACACTTGGATAACTGAATAAGTAGGATTTATGCAGCATTGATTAGAGCTGTTCCTGCTTTAAAACCACAATAACATAGCTGTTCTTGTTATTTCCTAATAAGTTCTTTACTAAATTAGTTTTCTTGTTAACACAATCTAGTTTGAGAATGTTCATGCACTCAGTTATCAGTCAAGTTTCGGTTTGTGTACTGGTGCTAATGACCTCGGTTCTTTGACACTGCATTCTACGCTAACTGTAGGAAGCGATTAACTGGTCGTGAGAAAAACAGGAGATTGGAGTTTGTGGCTTTGTTTCCAGTTGAGGTTCAGCAGTAGCCAGTTAAACTGTTGCAAAATTTGTATGAATAATCTGGTTTAGATGTTTGGCAGGCTGATGAAATTTTGTCAGTTTTTTTAGGGGTATTGAATGGAACATCTGAAATATTGTTTGTGAACTGAAGTGGGGGTTGACCTGTGCATTGTAGGAATGCAAATGGGCAGTATTAATCTCTATGCTGAATTGGGCTGGAAACTAGAAGAAAATTCAGTACAAGCATGGAAGATGACACAAGATCAAACAAAGCTGTTGTTGTTTTATAACTCTTGATCTAAGTTTTTCCATGTGAACTATAAGGTATATTAGCTGGCTGATTTGCGACCATGGATGCTGAATAGTGGGAATTGCCTGATCTTTCTCCGCTAATATAAGGAATTTTAAATTCTTCCATCCCAATCCTGTCCGTTCCCCAACACCACTACCAGCACCAGCCCAGGAAAAGGTTGCAATTTATGGAGATAATTTCCTTTGTGTTCATTCTGGAGGTATAGATCAATTGTTAAGATCGGCAAGTCACTTTGCTTTCAAAAAACCAAAGAATTGTGGCATCTGGCGATTGGAAATTGCTGGAAAAACTCAGCAGGTCTGGCAAAATCTGTGCAGCAGAAGCAGAATTAATGTTTCGGGTCCCTTCTACAGAACATCATACACTTTTCAAAGACCTGAAATGATCATTCTGCTTTCTCTCCACAGATGCTGCCAGACCTGCTGATTTCAGCAATTTCTGTTTTTGTTTCACCTTACTTTCTGTCTGAATCATTCTGCTCTGAGCTAATCCATAAGGTAAGCAAAAATGGCACAGGCGTGACACCCAGGCAGATTTTCTACATCCTTTGGCACCCCACATTTGAGAATGGCAAATCAATGGATATTGAATCTTTACTTCAGCACTTCATGGAGCTTTATGTTGATGCTTAGTCTTTTTACAGCAGCAGGGCCCCCCTGTCTGAAGTAGGCCCTGATCAGGGACCTTGCAGAAGCCCTAGAGCCATATTTGGGACCCTAGCTAATGACAATAAACTCTATTTAAGTACTTTTGTTTGTACCTCAAAGTGGCACCAGATTGTGACAATAGAATACTTTTCACTGTCTCCCTAGATACGTGACAATGAATAATTTGTTTATTTATTTTAATGTCCTAGGTATATGTGTATGTAGAGTGCACTCTGTACGCACTAATGCTAATTATACTGAACAAACTTGTTAGAGGCTAATATAGTAATTGCATAAGAGATAAAAGGTACTGCAGATGCTGGAGAATCCGAGATAACAAGCATGGGGCTGGATGAGCACAGCAGGTCAAGCAGCATCATAGGAGCAGGATTTCTGATGAAGGGTTTAGGCCCGAAACGTCAAGTTTTCCTGCTCCTATGATGCTGCTTGACCTGCTGTGCTCATCCAGCCCCATGCTTGTTATCTAGTAATTGCATACTTCATTTTTTGGAATTTCTACTTAACCTAGCCGACTTTATTTTTTAGGTTTCTCGTGTAGCCTGAATCATGGCTGCAAATGGCACAATTTCTGGCTCAGCAAGCAGCCATACAACAAAGTCACAACTTGGAATAAAAGGTCTGTTTTGAAGTGCACTTTTTAAAATTGATTACACAAGTGTGTGTCCACCTTTGCTTGATTTGAAGTTTCTGACTGCCACTTTCTTTTCCCACAGATGTGTATCAATATTGAGATCTCAATCTGTGGGGAGGCATAGGTTTGAATGCTTATTCCAGGCTCTTTGTCCATTAATTCATCTTCCAACACATTATTACTTTTCTCCTCAGTGCCAATTACTTGTAAGCTAGAGCCTGTCCCCTAAACACTAGTTGTAAACAGGTAAAATGTTATGTTTATGCAGGAGCTAACAATATTACTGTTACTAACTATGCTGTACTATCTTGTATTGCAGAAGCCAATTTGAGACTTTTAAAACAGAGTACAATAATCTCTGTTAGTGATCATCCCGCAACCAACCTACAGAACCTATAAATGTCCTGGTTCTGATTTACTCCTTTTAATTATTGCTATAAAGCAGGCTCCTCTCCAGTCAATTCATGAATTCCAGCAAAGTGCAAAATGGCACTCAGTTGCTTATTTCTTAAGGTGTTGCTATTGTCCTCACTGCCATGAATGTATTCAAGCAGGTCATAATATTTTTAAACTACATAGACTTACATAATTAGGCTTATGAGTACCTCCCTCCTGATCGATGGGAATAATCTACTGGTAACAACAATTTTATCGATGTTCTTATCCCATATGTAGCTTTGTACCTGGATTGGGACATCAGAGGCAGGGAATTCCAAACTTCCTTCTCTTCATTCTGCACGGTAGACACCAAAACTTTTACGAAGATTGGATACTTATGAAATAGAAAACATACCTAACCGTGCTATAGTGCAGTATTCTTGTATGCAGTTGAAACATCACATTGGATGTAAAGCACTGTAGCTACTTAAAACCTCTTGCATCCTAAAATTACTACCTTGTAACCATTTCCATGTACTTGTTGTCTAATGTGGTTGTTTTCTTGGGATGCTATTTTGCTGGTGCCGGCTGTCATGACATATGCTGGCTGGAGCCCTTTGCTTAATTGGTATATGAATCTATTGCAGTTATCAGTCTTTTGGATGATTTCATGTGGGATCGTGGGGTGATAGTTCGCAATTAGTAATGTTTAAAAATGTGAAAATGTTGCATTTCAGTTCAATGATTGCAATTCTTTTTAATGAATTGTTGCCTGTAAGTTTTTCTTTCTATATTTGTTTTTAGTCATTTGTGCAAAGCTGAAGGAAAATAAGAAGAACTGGTTTGGACCCAGTCCCTATGTGGAAGTGACAGTTGATGGCCAGTCAAAGAAAACTGAAAAGCTTACCAATACACACAACCCCAAATGGAAGCAGCATGTCACAGTGTATGTTGAGATGTCGAGTATTTACTTGTGCTATCACAGTGAATGTAACTGAATTAAATCTGTTCAATGCAACTAGTGCCTGTGACAAGAACTGCAAAACAAAAATAAAAATGTGATCATGTTTAATCACGGTATTTTGTTCTCATTGAACAGAAAAAAAGATACTGACCTCATCAGTAAGATGATCAAAAACTGAGATACCATGATTTTTGTTTGTCTGAAATATCCCCCATCTCGTGGCACCTCTAGATGTAACTTAGCTATAGCCTGTCTATTTCCATATTCTCCCATGTTTTTCCTCACTTATAAAGAGAGATTTGTTGGGACATTTCTCACTACTGGCTAGTATTTTTGAAGTTATTCGAATGTGAGCCCCAGTCGTTTTCCTGAATTATTAATGTAACATTTTAACAAGGATACTGAAATTATTAATATCCTTGAGAAACAAATATTGCACATTTATTGCTCTTGCTTAATTACCCAGAAATAAACTGACTTCAAAGGTCATACAGTGAACCACCTTGTGTTAGACTGCAGTTGCATATAAGTCAAACAAGGTAAAGGCAGACTTTGTTTAATTCACTCATGGAGTGTGGGTGTTGCCAGCTGGACTAACATATATTGTCCATCCCTTGTTGCCCATCAGAAGGTTGTTTGCTGTTTTCTTGAACTGCCACAATCCATTTGATGTAGGTACATCCACAAAGCCAAATGGGCCCATTGATCTGGGGATATGATTCCTGTTTAGGGTGACTTAATAAACTAGTGTTTTCCTAGGTTTAAATCCTACATGAGCCTGATCTTGCAGATTAAGTGGCGTGGTCAGAGTGAGTTTTCTTTCCAGGAGAACATTGGTGAATCATTTTAATTTCTAATACAGTGCAGCAGTTTTGCAGGTTTATTTCTAGTGCTAGTCTACAAATTGCTAGGTTTAATGATTAACTTTTATAACTTGTCATGGTGGGATTTTAACTCACTATCATTTGGATGCTTCTAGTGCTATAACTGTGACCACATAACTGTACACAGAATGATGAGCAGCAGCTTTTTTGTTGTGGAAAAGTTTCCGTTTTTAGGCTTTGACCCTGAATCTGTGTTTGTAATGTCACAAATGGAGATCAACTCAACTTAGGTTTGAAATCAAGGACTTCTCGTCAGTGACACACACCGTAGACTGCTGAAGGGTGCAAGGAAGGATTTTTAAAATATAAATCATCAATTAATTTATTTTCTCCTCCAGTTTTTTTCCACCTTCTGTGGAGTTGGTTCTTTCGTGACTATCTTTGTTGCGTTACCCTTAGATCCTCCTTATTGTGTGGCACTGAGACTAATTGATCACTGTTTGTCATTTTAGAGTTCTGTGTATAGTTGGCCAGACTAAAAACATTGAAAATGACTGAGTACCTTAAAGTGGGGAGAAGATCTAGCTTTGCTTAGTTCTTGGCCTGTTTACCAATTACAGAAGGTCTAATGACAGGATGTGACATTTTCCAGAACCTTGAGCAAAGATGCAGTATGTGGCTTTCCCCTTCAATCTATGAACACCATTACTGGGAAAGAACTGCAAATGAGTGTCATTCAGTTGAGGTATCAGAAGAAGTGATGAAAGACATACATAGGATTAGTTTATAATAGCATAATGGTAGGTCTGTTCCTGTGCTGTACTGTCCTATATGATTTTTTTGACTCCAAATGTCTTTTTATTAATTACCTTTTGTTTTATTTACATAGGATTGTAACACCATTCAGCATGATCACATTCAAAGTTTGGAGCCATCAGACACTAAAATCGGATGTTCTCCTTGGTTGTGCCACTCTGGATGTCTGTGAGACATTGAAGTCGAATAACATGAAATGTGAGTTTGTTGTGCTTTTCAGCCCTGATGCATTAATTAGGCCACTCCTGTGATCCTCGGAGTAACGTAAATGATACAGGTTAGTTAACCGTTTGCTGGCTGAAGGATGAGCTGAGCTGCAGTATCTGGGATCCTGTGGAAGGAGCACAACTATATGCATGAGGATAGGATTGCACAAGTGTCTTATTTCTGTTATTAAGTCAGAAGTCACACCACACCAGGTTATAGTCCAGCAGGTTTATTTGAAATCTGACAAACTTTCAGAGTGCAGCCCCTTTGTCAGCTGCACCTGACAAAGGAGCAGCACTCTGAAAGATTGTGATTTCAGATAAACCTGTTGCTCTGTAACCCTGGTGTCGTGTGACTTCCGACTTTGTCCAACCCAGTCCAATACCAGTACCTCCACATGATTTGTGTTATGCTCTTGGAGCAATTCCGCAATGTGAGCAAGGCGGTTTTCAGAGACTCAGAAGCTAATAATAATGAAAATTGGGCCGCCTTTTTAAAATAGAGAAGTACCATTATAAATAGCAAGAAAGGAATATATCATTCTCTCATTCCAATTCAATGTAAATGGGAATGGACAGACTCATTCGCAGTTCCTTGTTGCATTTTACCTACTCTGCATCATTCCTGATGTTTTTAATAGGCATATTTCATGTATGTAGTTTTGTAACCTTCCTTTAAATGTTTATTCTTCAAGTTCAGTTATTTTTAAATGTGTCTTGAAATATATTTTGATGCACAGTTTCTTTTTACCTACTCACATCGCTTTGTCATTTAACACTTAATGGATTACCACACACCTCAGGAACCAAGTAATCACATTTTAAAATGGGATCAGGTAGAGAATAAATATAGGTAGGACTGATTTATATGATCCCATTCTTTTCACCTTCAAATGCTGTAGCTTAATTTTTCTTTTATTTTTCCTTCTCCCTGGAATTTGTATACCTATTTGTCATTATGCCATATTTGCTGACAGCCTTGCCAAACAGCAAACCTTTTATTAACCAGCACCTATGAGACCAGGAGTGTGCTGGTTGATCACATATTCTGGTTGATCCACTTCTGGTTACATACCAGTTTATCTAGAGTGCTGGATTGTACAGTGCCGGTTAAAACAAAGTTTGCTAAGCCTTGTGCCACTGAACATCGTCAAACTTGAGTCTTTCTAGATTAGTATATTTCAGCAAGTTATGTAACTCCATATGGAGTACTGCAACCAAATCAAACCTGTCTTTGTCTGGCAATCACATAAGCACACAAATTGTACATTAAAATTGGGAGGAAAGATTATTGTCCTGAGATGCTGACAGCAATTGAAGCATCTCTATCTTTGGTACCTATGTCCCAAGCAGTCTGAACCTTAAGTTCAGGGATGTGCTCCCTCAGCCTGTTTGTTTCTCTCATACGCTCTCTTCCTTTGTGACCCTTCTCAAAAAATTACCTTTTTGACCAAACTTTTAATTATCTACTCCTTCTGTGATTTCGTGTTGGATTTTGTTTGATAATATTCCTGGCAAAACATGCTAGCATTTTTGACAAGTTAAAAATACTGAATAAATTAATTTTCTTTTTGTATCATGATTTTACCTTTTTCGCTAGTCTCAGCACAGCCTTAAATTGCAATGAATGTTTTTTTTAACATTGGCAATATATAAATTTTGTGGTTTATTTAGTTTTGGTCTTTTATATTGACAGGTGTTGTCAGTCCAGATTTGTGTAATGTATTGCATAAAATTCACACAAGTGGCAAAGGAGAAGTGCTTAAAGGAGTATATGATCTGAGTGCTCTCTTTATAGAAGAAATTTTTAACTTTAAAAAGAGTTAAAAATTCTATCAATGTATATTCTGTGGCCCACCTAAGACCCACATACCACTGTTTACTTCCCTTGTTGGGGATTTCATCTGTAGATCTAGAATAAACTGGTTGCAAATAAGCACTAACTTATTTGCTGGTTCTAGTTAGCCAAGCAAGAGTATTGAGGGTCCTACCAAAGTCCAAATTCTCATATATGTTCTTTATAAAATGGGGTGAGGCTTCTAGCCTTTTCTTCCTCTTCGAAAATTGCAAATAGATGAGCGCGTAATAAGGTTACAAGAGGTGGATGGTCAAACTGTCAATGTTTCTGTGGCTGTGGAATCTAGAAAACATGGCTCAGAATAAGGGGCTGTGTAGGACTCAGATGAAGAGTTTCTTCAAACTCTCTCAGTTTGTGAGTTTTTAGAATTCTGTCCCCAGTTGGATGATCGGTCATTAAGCATTTTCAAGACGAGTTTATAGAATAGCGCAGGAAGTTGGAATGGAGGTAGAAAATAAGGTGTGATCTTGTTGAATGGTGGAGCAGGCTTGACTGTCCAAACACATTACTCCGTCTGTAGTTCCTACTTTCTGACGTAGGTACAGATAAAGTTTAACAACATTTTATAGCAGTGATCTGAAATCCTACCTAATTACAGACTTGAATTTACATTATTCTGTATTTTTTTTTGCTCATTTATTTTGTATGTTTCTTTCTCTTAATCAACAGAGAGTCTCCGGTGAACAATGTTCTTCCGCTGATAACTCTCCAGCTAAACAGTTAATTGGACAAAACATTTCTGATGCATTTTAGTTTTACTTATGTAACATGCATTGATGCATTCTCTCTTGTGCAGAGAAGAAGTAATGAATCATTGCAAGTGTGGTACCTCTGACTAATTTTGCATTTAAATCTTTCTTTCAGTTGATGATGTGGTTATAAAGTTGCCACTCACAAATGAACGAGACATTGTGGATGGGGCAAGCGAGCTTATTGTGTCCTTGGATGGGTTAACTGTAGATCCGGAAGTCTTAATTAATGGCGACCCTGCAGCTGCAAGAAGTATGTAAGAAAATTGAAATCCTATTTCATGAACATAATGTGTTGTGGGCAACATGTTCCAGTGGATTAACTGATTTTGAGTCAAAAGTTAGCTTTGAAATGACCTTGCTTGTACCATTGTATGTGAGAGCCTTGAGAGCTTTGATTAGATGTATAAACATAAGCAGTGAGTCGATGCCCAGAATTCAAGTGTTTAGCCTTTGCTATGGTGGAATGATAAAGAGAGCTTAAAAAAGACCTGTCGAAAAACATCAGTTTTAAGTTAGGATCCGCATACTCAATTGGAACAAGTCTTTGTCTCCGGGGTCAACTCACTTGTTACTGCAATTACAATTTTTGTAAATGTTGCTAATATATATTTAGTATGTTATTGGATCAGTGACATCTTGATTGAAAAAATAATCTAAATATGAAATGTTTGGTATCATGAACAGCTGTCAAAGCTCAAAGTATGTGCATGCTTTCTAGGGAGTGATGCATTCCTTTATTTGGAAAGTGAATACGGTATAGGCCTAGGTTTCAATTGCTAAAATTTGAAACATCCATGAATGCGCATGCCTTTGACAACTATTCAGGTAAAGGGGAAACAGTGACAAAGTGGTTCTGGTAAATCAGAGCTTGAGTACATCTAGAAAAAAATATTCCTGAAGCATCATGCCATCCGTCCAAAATGATGTCCTATCTATCTCAATTGAGCAACACTGAAAATCAATTTTGCAGCTAGATCAATGGAAGATACAGAGGCTATATTTTTCAGCAATTAGCTAATCAAATCAAACATGTAACTCTGGCTGTTAGTAATAATGCGATTCATGCTTGCTTAAAGCAATGTACATTCTTATGCTGATACTTATTCTATTTTGCTTGTAGAGAACATGTTCAAGCCTAGTGCCATGTTCGAAATAACGTGAAGCGTGAGAAGTCTATAGTTTCAACCAATCAGACCTCAATTTCTTTTCCCCCTCGAGCTTTTCTTAGCTCCTCAAGGGATACATTTTGATTCCCGGGCTATTTTTTGTTTACATTAGCTCCATTTTTTTTTATATGACAACAGTCACTTAGAAACAATTTATTCTGTATTTGATTTGAAATATGAGGTATTTAGACTTGTATAGGAACACAATTAGAAGAATTTGTCAAAATACTCAATTATTAAATAACTCTTAAATCAAACATAAAGCCACAATGCACAGGAATGTATTAATTTCCTATCTACCACAGTATTTAAATTGGTACGAGCCGGTAGGCATAAGTTAGCAATTAAAGTTTTTTCCAAAATAACTGACACTTTTTACATTCAAGAGCCGTAACTCTTTACATATCTGATGAGGTCAAACATGCCGTATTTCAGTCACATGTACAAAACTGAAGCATTTTAAATAGGCAGTGAGAACCCGTCTTGCTGCATCTCACATTTCAATCTCAGATTTAAAGTATTCACTACTTTAGGATCCTATACACTTTCTTCCAAGTATGGTATCTCCAGAGCCAATGCAGTCTTAATCCAGAGATTCCACTTTCATTTACAAGCAATTCAATCATTTGCGTTTAAAGTTCTTTTTAATCCCATTTAGCTGAGTGTTTCTTTATTGACAGGTTTAAAATTGTTCTCTCTCCATTGCAAATCCACTTTTCACACCCCACAGCTGTCTCCTTTGCCCCTACTCTCCCATAACTCTCTTGCAGCCCCCTATTCTCTCCACAACACCCCTTTTTGCATGTCCCACTCAACCAGCCCAAGTATATGCTTAGACCTTGCCGCTGGAACTCCCAGATCGACAAGGTTCCCGATCCTGGCCTTGGCTAAAGGTGACTCCTCAATCTTTACTTTGGCGAAAGATGGTTCCTGAACCTAGCTTTGACGAAAGGTGATATTTGCCTATTCTCTCGCTGCTTTCTCTCACTTTCCTCACTGCCTATTGCTTCTCTCCTGTTTATTGCAGATCAATTTTAGCAGGCACAGGAAAGAACTGCACTGTGATTGATGGTGCAGCTCCTCAGAATTTCCACCCATACTATTTACTGGGGTGACTTTTTTTGGTACTTTTGGGGCTAGATTCATCCACCACCCCCAAGTATTTTGATTATTGCAACTGATCAGCTCCCATTTCCCCTATAGTATATTCTGTTGCAATCTTTTGAAATTTGGCATTCTTGTGTTTGTCCTGAAATATGTAACACAAAAGCTTCAAAAGCTTGTTTCTTTTCTCAGCAAAATTTAAGGTTCTGTTGCAGAACTAGTAATCCAAAGGTCAAGATTAATGATTTGAAGCAGAAAGTTCATATCCCACCCTTGGCAACCAGATAGTTTAACCTCGGTAGTTAAACTATATCTGGAATAAAATACTGGCCCAAGTCATGGTAGCAATATGACTAGCATTTTTTTTTAATGAAGACCCAGCTAGTTCTGACATCCCTCAGAGCTACCTGGTCTGGCCTGTATGTGTATTCGTATGCACAGTTATCTGGTTGATTTTTAACTGCCCTCCAGAAAGACCTTGCTAGTCAATTGGTTGTGCTCAAGAAAGTGACTCACCGTCTCCTTCTCAAGTGCAACTAAACTGCCAATAAATGCTGAGCCTTTCCAGTAATGTCCACATGAATGAACGAATGAATGAATTCAAAACAATCTGAAATAACGTGTAAAATCAATAACTCAAACCCTCTAAATTTTCCCTCTAGCTGTGTTCCACCTAAATCATCTTGGTACTAGGACCTATATTTTTGTGCTTTTTGTTTAAAAAGATTGAATGCTCATTGTGTGCATCTTAAAGGAAATGATGTCCAGTATATGCCCACCTCTAAAATACTCAACTCTTCAGTTCAGTTTGAAGGTAAAGGGCTTTGAACCATGTTATAGATACCTGTTTTGGTGCTTCTGCCTGCATTTATTTCAGCAAAAGTAAAAATATGACAGAATAAAACGGCATATTCGATCTAAGAGTAATGAACGTGGAATGGATTACTAAGGGGAGCAAAATGTGCAGACGTGAACAAATATCTGCCCAAAAAGAAAATGGGAGAATAAGCACTATGCTCTAGATAAGGCAGTAATCAGATGTGCCACAATTGTCCTGTTCATCACTGTGCCCCCAAGTTAATTAAATACTTTATGTACAGTATGCTTCTTTTGAAGTTAATTTCTCTGTAGGTCTCCCCTCATTCCTGGTCTCAGAATATGCATAAACTGACAATTAGGGAGTCAATCTTGAATCCCTTCTTAAAACAATTTATATGAGGCTTATAAGGAGTAGTTTTGTAGTGTTGGAAAGGTAACTTGTGTCTGAGTTTATTGGCATGGACAATGGAGAATAACCAATGTCTATCCCTCTAATACATCACTACACAATTGCATTTTCATAATTTAAGTGTACACTTTGATTTCTTTCAGGTAACTCCCCAAATAAGAGTTCCAGGTGTGGCACTGAGGCGTACATACTAAACCCATCAAGGTGCAACCAAGCTTTCTGAATTCTTCATTTACTCTCTTCAAAATTATACATCCTCTTTTGCAAAAATGGAAATCATTGCATTCAGGCCGTGATAAGTGCTGTAATGTATGTAGTAGGGCACAAAAGTTAAATTGCAGACTTGTGTACATGAGTCATTCATTAATGGGGCTCATTGTTTCTTAGATGTGAAATCTATCCCAGTGAAGCAGTAAGACCTGCTACTCTTGTGCAGTTAAACCCAGTTTTAGAATGATAAATAACCAAATTCGTGTTAGAATTGAGTCCAGTTTGCTGTGATACAAAACTCACCTTAAACTATTCGTGTCTCCAAAAATCTGTAAAAGCTTTCATTTTCCCAACACTGTAAAGTGAGAGTGGAAGATGAGCTTGGGTGGCCAAAAACCATGACTTTGTCTTCCTTTCTCTGCTTGGGTATCTGTTCCCATTCCGTATCTTGCCCATTCAACATCCAAAAGACTTGAGACCTAAACTAGCAGTCACCTACTTCTTGCCTTGCTGTGCTTTCTTCACTGTTTTAACAATAATGGCCTGCGCTGTGGTCTTTAGTTGCATGTGTGGATTTCATAATTTAAAGGGGAAAAAAAAATCCCCTTTCCTGTAGCTGTTTTAAAATGTTTCCTATTTGCTCTGTTTTTATTTAATTTTAAAAAGTCAAAGCATGAAAATATAATGTTTGGTGTATGTGTACATAGCTTTTGTGTATTTTAATGCCTCCTTTTTAACTGGTAGCAGCAGGTATGGTAGCATGTCACTGGTGTTGTCCATCTTTTTTTAACTCATGAAGCCACCACTGCAATAACAGGGTGGTCCAGCCATGAATACAAGTTGTAAACAGAGTCTTAAGATATTGTTCACAAATTTATTGCATTGCCTGTAGCAGTTGTATTGAACCAGTCCTATTTTCTATTCTTTCATTCTATTAAATTGTGGTTCACTCTATTAGATTGTGTTGTGATAAAAATGATGAAGATAAGCTAGTGAGAGGATTGATCATGAATGTTGGACTTCAAAACCAAATTGTAATGGGATTACTGACAACAGTTTCTCAATGTATTGTTTATTTTTCTTTAAAGTGGTATTTCCTCCAAATTATTTCACCCTAATGTGAAAGCTATATCGGGAACTTAGAAAAGGCATCAATCTTTTTTAATTAGTGAGTTATTAGCATTACATTTTTTTTGAAAATGTAAGTGATCCCAGAATTAGAATGAGAGTTTTTGAGCACAACAATGGGTGTAAGCCCTAATACATCGAAAAGGAAACAGGCATCCATGTCTCGGCATTCTGAAGGACTTCCCTGGGACACTAAACAGCTAGTTTGACAAGTTTCCTTTATTTTTCTTTAATTACCACATATAACTGATCTTGATGGTTTGATTTTAGAAGTGTCGTTTCGGTTCCACTTATTTCCATTGATATGCCATTAATTCTGATCAGACTTGTACAATCACTTCTAGTGCAAACGGGGATGCCGTTTCTCAAGAAGGTTCATCAGAAATGAGGTCTGCTGATGAGTGCAGCATGAATGGCAGAAGTACACCATCACCATCTCCAAAACCATCAAAGCCAGTGAGACCTCCAAGACCTTCACGACCTCCACCTGCTGTTCCATCCAGACCTGTCAGCACAGCAGGTAAATCAAGAAGTGAATTGACCCTTCGTGGACAGCAAATCATTCGAATGATAAAATATATTTTATGACATGTAGTGGATTTCATGTTTGGGGTGCTGTTAAGCATTTGTAGTACTTTGAATTCAGATCAAATAAACTTCTTTAAATGGAGATGAGACAGACAGAAAAAGATGTTTTTTAAAACCTAGCTCCTTGGCGAAGCTTTTGGTCACTGGCGTCCTTTTGATGTCAGGTTTTGTTTGCTTATCCTGTTGTAAAGGGTTTTGGGACATTTTACTGTATTTACAGGTGTGATACAAATGGAAGCTGTTTAGACCTTTTGCCTTTGGGTATATTTTAAAATATGTTTGTTTAGATTTTCTTTATGGCTCTTGGCTGTCAAACTGTGACAGTCTTACATTTCTTCTTCTTCCTGGCTTTGACTACATTGAATTTTGGTGTGTACTGCTCTATCATAATATGAGATTTCATTCTATTGACCCTTTAAGATGTTTGTTTTTTAAAATTTTGACCTTCGACATCAAGCCAGGAACAACTAGAAACTCCTTGAATAGTTCATTCATCTTGGGAATAAAATGATGCTGAACCTGTCAAAGTATAGTGAATTTTATTTTGCAGGATTTAAGTGCATGTTCCTTTTACAGTTTAGCCAGTATTTTTGAATTAATTTTATTTTGTGCTAGCTTTTGGACAAGGCTTATGATGTTAGTTTCCATTGATCAATACTTAAATCTTCCCAATTTCAGTTCCTGTCACTGTTTTTCCCTTATCAATGTTTGATTATGTTTTGTATTACTACAGTCATGTCAGGGTGAACTGCTTATAAATTATACCAGTCTGCAAGCCAATAAGTAAATATTAAAGTTCGGTTTGAGGTGTTCCAGTTGGTCAGTGGATTTGTTTTTAAAGTTAATAGCACTGTACTGAGTTGCAGACTTTGCTTTTCAGTCAATGTAGGGATGACAGCAAATTCTGAAACAGAAGACAGACATCATTGCCAACTTTTAGTTTTGCCCCATTTTTGCATAGATAAGGTTATCATCAGTTTATTGGTTTGATAGTTGTTCGGTAGTGCAGAAACGGAGCATACCTCAATAAATACATTTATTGAAGCTTTTCACCATACACAAATTTAGAATAATTTGCAAGATTACAAATGTAAAAGGGAAGAAGCTGTTTGGTTGGCAAGTGCATTTCGATTCGTCACGGTGTTACCATGGAGAATGTACCAGTTTGATGATAACTGATGTTAACAGTTAAACTCTGTTTCAGTTTAAACAATGCCAATTGACTCCAGTTTATCAAGGCATTGCTCTGAGGAGTCATCAAGATAATTTGTTGAGTTGAAACAGGCGCAGTGAGTTGCAGATGCAAAGAGCAGGCCCCTGTCTGTTAGTATTCCTAAGTACTGGAAGGTCTGAGTGTGGCACGCTGCAGGCCTAACTGACCATCCTAATTGATATCTTTTTATTTACATTCAGGGGAATTGGACTTTGATTATTGCCCATTACTATTTACCCAGCAGGAGGTGGTGGTGAGCTGTGTTCTTGAACTACTGCAGTCAATTCAATAAAGGTGCTCCTACAGTGCTGTTAAAGGAACTGTAAGGTGTAGGAGTAGAAGTAGGCCATTCAGCCCATCGTGTCTACTCTGACATTCAGTGAGATCATGGCTGATCTGATTCTCAACTCCACTTTCCCACCTTCTCACTGTAATCTTTGATCTCTTTACTGATGAAAAATAAGGATATCTTAGCCTTTAATGACTGATAACCTCACATTTATCCACAGTACATTCCATCTGCCAAAATTTTGCCCACTCGCTAAACCTGTTCATGTCCCTCTGCAGACTGTGTCATCCTCACCATTTGCCTTCCCACCTATTTGTGTCAACTACAAACTTGACTATAGTACATATACATTTTCCTCATCCAAGTTATTAATATATATTATAAATGAATGTGGCCTCAGCACTGACCCCTGCGACACTCCACTAGTTGCAGGTTTCTATTCTGAAAATGCCCCCTTTATCCTAACTGTCTCCTCTGTTAGTTAACGAATCCTTTGTCCATGCTGATATACTTCCAGTGCCACAGATTTTTATAAATTCCATCATTTTTACCAAGGGCCCCAAGAAGACTTTCCACATCAGGCAGATGTTCACCTGCACATCTGCCAATGCGGTATACTGCATCCGCTGTACCCGTTGTGGCTTCCTCTACATCGGGGAAACCAAGCGGAGGCTTGGGGACCGCTTTGCAGAACACCTGTGCTCAGTTCGCAACAAACAACTGCACCTCCCAGTCGCGAACCATTTCAACTCCCCCTCCCATTCCTCAGATGACATGTCCATCCTTGGCCTCCTGCAATGCCACAGTGATGCCACCCGAAGGCTGCAGGAACAGCAAATCATATTCAGCCTGGGAACCCTGCAGCCCAATGGCATCAATGTGGATTTCACAAGCTTCAAAATCTCCCCTCCCCCAACCGCATCCCAAAACCAGCCCAGCTCATCTCCACTTCCCTAACCTGTTTTTCCTCTCACCTCAAGCCACACCCCCATCTCCTATCTACTAACATCATCCCGCCCCCTTGACCTGTCCGTCCTCCCTGGACTGACCTATCTCCTCCCCACCCCCCTACCTACACTCACCTTTACTGGCTCCATCCCCGCCTCTTCGACTTGTCTGCCTCCTCTCCACCTATCCTCTCCTCTATCCATCCTCTATCCACCTCCCCCTCTCTCCCTATTTATTTCAGAACCCTCTTCCCCTCCCCCATTTCTGATGAAGGGTTTAGGCCCGAAACGTCAAGTTTTCCTGCTCCTACGATGCTGCTTGACCTGCTGTGTTCATCCAGCCCCATGCTTGTTATCTCGGATTCTCCAGCATCTGCAGTACCTTTTATCTCTTAAAGAAATGCCTATTCATTTCCAAATCCGCATGGTGCGTGGCTTGGAGAGTTACTTGCAGTTGGTGGTGTTTCCTTGTATCTGCTGCCATTGTCTACTAAGACTGTAGTTGAGAGTTTGGAAGGTTCTGTCCAAGAACCTTGGGTAATTTGTGCAGTGCGTCTTGTAGATGTGTGTCAGTGGTGGAGTGGCTGAATGGCACTGCATTCGCAAACAATTGAGCCAGCTGTTTTATCCTGGATGTTGTTGAACCTGTTGACTGTTGTTGCAAAAGCAATCATCTTGGAGTGGAAACTATTCCATCAGGCTCCTAACTGTGCCTTTTTAGATGATGGATAGGCTCTCGGGAGTCAGGAGGTGAATCACTGCAGGATTCCTAGCTTCTGACCTGCTCTTGTAGCCACTGTATTTATATGGCTAGTCCAGCTTAGTTTCCCCCAGGATGTTGAAAGCTGCACTTTTCAGTACTCAGTACCCTATTTTTTTGCAGACACTAATAACGTGCATATGCTTACTATTCCAACTGAACAAAGTAAGCAGCAATTTTCTGGTGAAATGACTAGCTTTTAAGTATAGTCTTAGGTGACTCGTTCCTAACTCTGCTTTTGTCATCAGCCTGTGAAAATGGATATCCAGTTCCCTTAGAGAATGGCCCTTCTTCTACAATGCCACCTACGATCAACACTGTTCCTGCAGCTGTAGCAACGAGTGAACCGGATGCATCACCCAGTAATGGTGCAGTACCACTAAATGCATCCATTTCTCCTGGTGACAGAACGTTAAATACAGTGAACAAGGGTCCACTTCCACCTGGGTAAGATTTTTTTTTAAAGATGTATTGAATATTCTGTTTAAAGGAAAAGACAATCCCTCAAATACACTTTTAAAAGATTTGTAGTTTGAAACACTTTGCTTCTTGTCAGGGCAAGATTCATAGCCAATGAAACTTAATTCAAATAGCTATGCTTCAAGTAGTTTAAAAAACCAAAAGAACTGTGGATACTAGAAATCAGAAACAAAAGCAGATTGCTGAAAAGTTTCGACCGGTCTGGCAGCACCTGTGGGGAGAAATCGAAGTGTTAACGTTTTGGGTCCAGTGACCCTTCAGAATTGATGGGAGCTAGGAAAAAGTATTTTTATGCAGAGGATAGGGTGGGGGATTGGGGTAAGGAGTAAACGGTAGGTGAAGATAGAGCCCAAAGAGAGAGAAGAATAGTTGGATAGACAAAGGAGTGGGTAACAGTCAGTTTAGGAGAATGAATGGCTGCACTTAGGGGCCATTAGTGGCTAACAATGGGTAGTGTGTATAAGCAGAACATGTGATAACAGTCCGTTGTGTGGGTTAAGGACATGAGAAAAGGTGCCTCCAATCCAGTGCAGAAAGCAGTAGAGTTCCCAAGTGGAAAATGAGGTTCTGAGCTTCACTGGAACATTGCAGCAAGCCTGAGACACCAATGTTGGCTAGGGGAGACAGTGACGTGATGACGTGGCAAGAAGCTGGAAGCTCAGGGTCTTTTTTACGGATAGAATGTCTGTTTCCCCTTCCACCCTACCATCTGAGATTTTTTAGCAATTTGTTTTTGCTCCAGATAGTTTAATTTTATAGTGTTTGCTTTGATTCTTGAATAGTTTATAATTACATTTCCTAATGTTTCCGTGTAGCAGCATGAGATATACTTGTGACAAACCAAAATGACAATTTGAGCAGGTTATTAATCTTCTAATTTGCAATACAATAATATTAAATATATTTAGTACAAACAAAATTCAATTCAGATGTGTACAGATATTGAATAGCACTAACTCCGCTCTTCTGGGCTCACCCAGACTGATACCTGTACTGATTATTTTTGTGTACTCCCTAAGTGATTCATCCCTTCACTCCCTGCTGCCATGAGAGAAATTTCATCTGTGTTTTCTGACCCTCCAATATAGTTTCTATTTATGTACCATTTCTAGTCAGCTGAAATATTGTTGATGCAGTATCTAGGCAGAAATCATTTGAGTTGCATGCAAATAATAATGTTGAATATCATGTCGGCAAAGGATAAGGACTTGTGAACATTTGTGTTCATCCAGAATTGCATGAATAATTCTGGTCCATTTCTAAGTTGGCGATGCTCATGGCGTGATAGCAATGTTATAAGATGCTAAAGAGATGGATATTTTGAACAAAACAGAATTATCACAGCGCAGGAGGAGGCCATTCACCCTATTATGCCTGCACCAGCTCTGTTATCTCGTGTCAATCTCCTGCCCTTTCCCCATATTTCTGCATACCATTATGATCCAAATAAGCATCCAGTGCCCTCTTGAATGTCTCAATTGAACATGCCTCTACTACATTTCCAGGTAGTGCATTCCTTGCTGTAACAGTTTGCTGAGTGAAATTGTCCTAGTCTCACCACCTTTGCTTGCACGTCACTTTAAAACTGTGTCCCTTCTTTCTTGTTTCTTTTACAAGTAGAGACATCCTCACCACATCTACTCTGTCCAGCTTGTTATGATTTTGAAAACCTCAATCAGATCTCCTCTTAGCCACCACCTCGCTGGAAAAGCAGCCCCAACTTCCTCAAACTATCCTCCTAGTTGAAGTTTCTCATATCTGAAGCCATTCTAGTAAGCTTTTCTGCACACTCTCCAATACATTTGTATCTTTCCTATAATCTGGCACACACAGCCATGAACAGTGCTCTAGCTGAAGTCTAACCGGTGTCTAATAGAAGTTCAGTTCAACTACTTGCTCTTGTGCTGTATGCCCTTAATAAAGCTGAAAACTTTGTATGCTTTAACGTTTTGCATTAGCTTTTATTGTCACCTACTGCTTTCTTCATCTTTTCTGCCACCTTTGATCTGTACATGAGTACAACCATGAATCATGCAACACAGAAGGGAACCATTTGACCTGTCAAACCTATGATTTGATTTTAATTGAGTTTTGTAAATTTAAGTCAATTTTTAAAACTTAAATTGCAGCATCCAAAATCAATTTATGCTTATCTTACTGTCAACTCTCCACCTTAGCTCATTCTTAAATATTTTTGACTTGCCAAGGAAATACTTAGGTTTATATAAAACCTTATCATATTTTTCAATTTTATAACATTGCTTTTTTTTTAATTACCCCAGAGAATTGCTTTTACATGCTGTCCAAGGCCTTGACGTCATTTCCTAAAGTGTATTGTTTAGACTTGGACATGGTACTCCAGTTAGGACTTTCCCAATGGTTTGTAAAGACTTAGTCTACCCTTGCCTTTGTGTTCTATGCTTCTGTTAATTAAACCAGGGATCCCATATGCTTTATTGACAGCCATCTCAACCGAACCTGTCAACTTCAAAGATTGGTGTGCATACAATGTATTTTCATATTGTGCTATTTACTCCATATTCTTTCTCATCAACCTTTCCACTAAAATTTATCATTCACACTTTGCTTATCCTTTTATTCAAGTATTCAGCAATGTGAAAATATCAAACTATTGATCACCATGTAACTTCCCAGCAGTGATGATTCCTTTTAAGGTCAGAACCAACTGGTCAAAATATTTCTTTCTGCTCTAGTGTTGTTGATACAGGTCAGTAATTTATGCAAATTTATATTGCATTGAATTTTCCTTCAGGAATGAATTTTAGTAGCTAGTTCTTAGAGTCAGACATATTCCTTGACTTACTTTCAAAAATACTTTGAAAAGGGCATGGGAAATACATTTTTTTCTGTACAATTTCCATTTCTCTCCCCTCTTCCAAGACTATGAAAGCTCCACCACTTCACTCTGTCTTAAATGAGTTAAGGAGGCTATGCAAGCAGCACTCCCCTTTCATGGTGGGAGGCAGGGAGAAAATGTTTTTTTTTTGTTCATATGCTGTTTCTCTCTTAGTAATACTGTGTATTTTACCTATTTTCTTTCCAAAGCTGGGAGCAGAGGGTTGATCAGCACGGCAGATTGTATTTTGTAGATCACATTGAAAAGCGAACAACGTGGGAAAGACCGCAGCCATTGCCTCCGGGGTAAGTGGGTTGCGATTCGGTTTGGGACGCTCATCAGTAAATGGCTGTTTGTAGGGTAACTACCATTTAAATTGCAAAATGAATTGATTTTTTTTCACAGGATGGTAATGAAATAGAAGGTGACTAAAATTGTTTGCTTATGTCTTCTTCAGTCTAGCTGCTTCAGGTGTAATTTCTTTGGGCTTTAGGAAGCTTTTTACAGGACTCTCAGTGGAAGGTGAAGTTCGCTCAGAGAAAATGTCTTCACCAAAACGTTCTTGGCAATGAAGATTTGAGCATGTCTGCAGTACCACTGGTCATGAGTGATGAGACAGGTCACAGAAAAGTCAATTTCTTCTGCTCTAATGGAGATCACTGAATAGTGATTTAAGAATATGTATACTGATCCTACCTTTTTAATATCCTGGGAATCTGTGGCCTAAAACAGTATTTCTTTACCTCCAAGCACAAGAAATTGGAATAGGAGGACACCATGTCACCCATTGAACTGATCCAGCGTTCTGTAGGATCATGATTGATCTTGGACTTCAACTCTTCTGTCTGTTCCCCATTTCCCCTGATTTCAAGAGATCAAACATTTGTCTGTGGCAACTTTAGCTGTACTCAATGACAGAGAATCCATAACCCTGTTGGGTATGGAATTGCAAAATTCACAACCCTTTGATGAAATTTCTCCTCATTTCAGTCCTAAATAATAGGTTCCTTATCTTAAGGCCATGCCCCCGTGTTCTAGATTCCCTAACTGGTGAAAGCGTATCTGTATGTGACCTGTTAAGCCCCTTAAGGATCATATAAGTAATCTAACTGAAACTTGTTAACCAAACAAAGTTCCAGTATTGAATCTGGGTCCATCCTCAGCTGTTTGATGCAGAGGCAAAATACGTTACACTGGATGAGATTGCTTTGAAGGACTCTCCTCAACCTCCTCTTGTCTGAGAACCTCCTGTTAAATCACTCCTGGTTGTCTGTTTCACAGTCCTTTGGCTCAGTAGGACTATTATTACTGTACCTTTACCTTTTAGTTCACATCTGAGCCATTGGACCTGTCAAATGTATCATTATTTAATATTAATATTTAATCCTGGATGACAGTCTATTTATTGGAACCAGCTTCAGCAATCCTCATGCCTCTGTATTTGAAGGACTCATAATCCATGTAGCTAGCTATTTTTTGTAATTGCTGCACTCATCTCTCACATTGCTTTATCAGGTAACTTTTGATACATCTTCATAGAGTGGCGTGGTTCTGTGCTGAATCGTTAAATTCTTCATCCTTGTGCTACACCAGTTCATAATATACACTAATAGTTGTGTGGCATATCGTGGAATAGTGGGAGAAAATTATGTAACCATGGAAACTATCTCCGGTCTGTTTTTAAAGTCCAAGCCATTCACCATGAACCCATAAGCTCTTTTGTGCCATTTAAACTCAAAGCAAAAGCAGCCTCAACATTAAAAATCATTCCACTATCTCTTTGTGGTCTATCTCCTTATTCTTCTGAGGCCACCGATAAAGCTTGTTCTTCCAGGGCAGTGGACGTGTATAATGTCTTAGCTGTGAATTATCACAGTTGCCTAGATAGGAACTCTTGATCTTAGTTCTCCTTCTCTAGCTGATGTACCTGAGGCATGTCTCTTATCTACACAGGGCTAATAATCAATTGCTATTATATATCACTGTCAGGAAATACTAGTTCAATTGTACTATATGTAATACATAATACTTATGTCAAACATTACAGTGGCCATTATTACAAAATTATCATTAAAACCAACTTCACATTTGGAAATAATGGAGATCACCAACCAATACTGTTTAGTAACATTGCTGGAATGAATAATAATAATCCATCATTAACCACTTCTTCTTCCGATTTCATTCCTGATAGCTGGGAACGGAGGGTTGATGAGAGGCACAGAATTTATTATGTTGACCACATTACCAGGACAACCACATGGCAGCGGCCCACAGTGGAGTCAGTCAGGAACTTTGAGCAGTGGCAGTCACAGCGAAATCAGCTTCAGGGAGCCATGCAGCAGTTCAACCAGAGGTTTATTTATTCGGTAACTAACTTACTATATAAACTTTTTAATTTTTAAGGAAAGAACTGGAAATCTAATGTGTAGAAAATCAACATTGTGATTTCAACACCTTTGAAAAATGTGTCCACCTCAATCCAACATCAGTTGCATTTCCTTTGAACATAACTGATAGGTACTTGAATAGGATGTATCTGTGTTTATAAATAATGGAATAACTCCTTTTTTCAAAATGGGAGTGAGGCAACAAGTCACAAACTACAGACCAACTAGCTTACCATCTGTCAGGGAAAACATCAAAAAGTATTTTTACAGCAGGACACATAGTAAAGTTCAAGGTAATCAGGCAGAGACAACTTGTTTTTTGAAAGGGATTTTTGTGCCAATTTACTTAATTTTTTTTCAGGAAGGAATAAGTACTGTGCTAAAAATAGGAAGGTGTTGCAAAACCTGTGCCAGGCAGTTGTCAGACCACAGCATGAATACCAGGAACAGTACAAACCTCCTTACCTAAGAAAACATATGCTGGCATCGGAGGCTACCTGGAGAACATTCACGAGGTTATGCAGAGATTTCTTATGAGGAGAGGTTTGTGTAAGTTGGGCTTGTGCTCATTGGTGTTAATGAATGAAAGGTGACCTTAACGAAGTGAGAATCTTGGAGCACTTGCCAGATGAAATGCTGAGAAGTGTTTTTCCCCTTGTGGGAGAATCTAGGACCAGAGTGCTTCATCTCAGAAGAAGGGGTTGCCTATTTAAGACCAGGATGAGGAGGAATTCTTTCTTGGTAGTGAATCTTTGGAATTCTTTACCGCAGGGGCTTTTAAGGATAGATCGATTAAGTACATTCAACTATGAGAAAAACAAATTTATAACCAGTGTTTAAAAATAAGGAGTTACCCATTTCAGACATGAGATTATTTTCTCACAGGTGGTGTTGAGACTTTAGAGCTGTCTCCTTCAAAAGGCAGTGGAAGCAGTGTCTGAGTATTTTTAAGGTAGAGATTGATAGATTCTGAATAAACAAGAGAATAGGTTGGAATGTAGGATAATTGGATCAACCATGATTTCACTGACAGACTGGAGAGGGCGAGTACCCTCCTCCTCCTCATGGTTTGTAGGTTCATCTGTGTCTGTAGGTATTTTATTGGAAGTCAGGCTCCATTTTTCCATTAATCAACTAAAATATGCTTGAGTGATAGTTTGTTGCTCCACAGTTTGTGGGTCCTTGGTCAAACTGAATAAGTTGCTTGTCCAGGTGGCCAGTTCTTATTGACTTTAAACAGTTGATATTTAGCTTTATTGTTAGATCAAGCAACTAGGCTGGCACCAGCTTTTGTGTGAATGTGTTTTTAACAATGGAAAGTCATAAGTGTTGATTGGTACACTGGAACTTACAATCTACTTAAGTTATACGGTAGAAGTTTAATTATTGGCCACTTACCATGATCAGCTGGTATAACCATGGTCGCCTCCATTATGGGGATTTTGGCCATTTCACTCAATTTGTTTTGTCTCCCTTTCTCAGTTTCTTTTGGGTGTTAGTGTGCTGGATGGGCTTGCTCAGCTGATGTGTTAACAGGCAGTCTGTGCCTTGTGCTGGCGTGACACAGTAGTTGAGGTTGATGGATGTGGGTGACTTCACTTAAAGCATTTGAAATTAGGTTGCTCCACAAGAAAAGAACACATCATTTCCACTCTGGGCCTCGTTGAAAATAGCTGCTGAAATTCATAACTTCACACCAAAGGGAACAAGTGTGAATCATTGGGTAACAATCAAGCAAAACATTTTAGAATTTCAGCAATGGGTAGAGAAGGCATGTTGTTTCAGGTACTAACTTAAATCTATCCAGACCCATTTATAATCTTGCAGAGTTTTATCGAAGCTGTCCTTCTGCATGACCTCTGTCTAACTGACCCTTTTTTTTTGGCATCGCTGAGACTTCTAAGACAGTGTTGTTTAGTTCTGAGTTATCTAGTAAGATGAACTTGTAA
Organism: Ginglymostoma cirratum; assembly: GCA_024137785.1. Taxonomy (NCBI): domain Eukaryota; kingdom Metazoa; phylum Chordata; class Chondrichthyes; order Orectolobiformes; family Ginglymostomatidae; genus Ginglymostoma; species Ginglymostoma cirratum. Next base: position 2,778,914 of record JAHRHZ010000088.1, read on the forward strand.
TAGTTTTAATTTATCGTTTTTACTCCAATGATGTGTTAGATTATTTTATTGGCATAAGTCATATTTTTGAAAAGCCTGATTGCTAATGTTTTCATTTTCAGTATCCTGAACAGGTGGTGCCAACTGAATTTGACCCACTTGGCCCCTTGCCAACTGGATGGGGTAAGTTAGGAAAGCATACAGAGATAAAAGATTATGCACGTTGATTTTCAAATCATTAATCCGTAATGATGCTTTTGAGTCTGGTTTAAAGCTTGTTGGAGATTATTTCTATTCATTTGGAACACAGAATCACTCAATTTTTTAATAATTTAAAAACTTTATTATACTTGTAGAAAAGAGAACAGACAGTAATGGTCGAATGTATTTTGTAAACCACTTAACACGTACCACTCAGTGGGAAGATCCTCGGACAGAAGGGTGAGTGCTAGTTTTAAATACGTTTTGTTTCTATTCAAAATATAAAACGAAATTGAGAATAAGGGATACCAGAGTTGAGTACAAAGTAACCTCATAGTTAAGAGTAGAATACCACTTATTTGCTATCATCTGAATCAGGAAACTACATTCCGTCTTGATCTTATGTTTAGTGAAAATTGTATTTTTTGAATTCAAAGTTTTAGAATTAGAGTGATAATGATAAAGAAAAACTTAGATTTATGTGGTACCTTTAACATAATAAAAAGGCATTTTACAGAAGTATCATATAGTACAAGATGATGTTAGGTCGTCAGAAACGTGGTCAGAAAGATAGATTTTAAAATGTGACCTTGAAAGAAAATATGGAGGCGGAGAGATGTATTAAGGGTATTCTAGAGCTTAGCACTTGGTAAATAAAAGTATAGTTACCAGCGATGGACAGACTAAAATCAGGATGTCTGAGAGGCCAGAATTGGTGAAGCGCAGATACCTCTGGGGTTTATGGGCAAGGAGGAGATTACAGACATAATGAGAAGCAAGGAGATGGGAGAGGATTTGAAAATAAGTGTTAGAATTTTAAAAACAAAAGATGTTGTTTGATTGGGCACCGCTAAGTCACTGAGTACAGAAATGAGGGGTGAACGGGACTTGGTATGAGCTAAGACATTGGCAGTACTGATTCGAATGACCTCAAGTTTACCAAAGTTAAAATGTGATAGATGAGTCCGCGTTATGGCTGAATAGTCATGTTTAATAAAGGCATGACTGAGAAATTTAGCCACTGATGAGCTGACGTGGGCAAAATCAAGGAATGTTTGGGACGTTGATATGGATAGTCTTTGTAATGCTACAAATATGAGATCAGAAGCTCATCTCTGGGGCAGATGTGACAACAGGGTTGCCCACAGATTGGTTTAAACTCTGTTTTTTGCCAAGAGGAGGGATGGAGTCCATATCGGGGGGAACAGTGTTTGGAGGGGGAATGGAAACAGTAGCTTCAGCTTTTTCCCCAGTATTTAGTTGGAGAAAATTGGTTGTCCAGTACTGGATGTCAGAAAAGCAATTTGATATTTCAGCAAAGGTGGAGGAGTCAAGAGAAGTGGTGTTGAAGTAGAGCTGGGTGACATCAACATGCGTATGAAAACTAATACTCTGCTTTCAGATGATGCCGCAGCATCTAGATGAAAGAAAAGAGGGGGCTATGGATGGATTCTTGGGAGACATCAGAGGTAATGGTGCAGGTGCAAAAAGAGAAACCTTTTGCAAGTGATTCTCTGGCTTCAATTAGATAAGTAAGGAACAAGGTGAGAGCAATCCCATCCAACTTGATGTCTGTAGAGAGTCTTTGGAGGGATTGCATGGTCAGCAAGGTTGAGGGCTGCGCATTGGTTGGGATGTATGTGGAAAAATGTGTCAATGAAGATAAACCTAGGATGTCATTTGTGACTTAAGAGCTAATTTGGTAATGTACAAAATGGTTTGATAAAGTGGCATCAAGGTGCCAAAGGAATCAGCAACGAATACTTGGTTTCTGTCAGCAGATTCTCAAAACTTGATCTTTTTGGATGGGGACATCACGTAAATATGTGGAAAATGAAGCAGATCATTGATATTTGTCCAAAATGGAGCAAACAAGCTAGACTAGGCCCTTTACCTCTGAACTAGGGCTTATCCACAGATGCTGACTGAGTTGTGTATTTCCAACATCATCATTTGGATTCCAGTGATTAAATCTTGTTGCTATTCTGGCAGCCACTTTCTTTGAAAGAAGTCAATAGAATATCCTTCACGTTAAGTCTAACAAATCTCCTGAGAACAGTGATTTGCCCAGGGTCAATTTTGTGCAAAGTTTAAACTGCCTTAATGTAAAAGGGGAGAAAGTGAGGAACCAACAATATAGAGCCAGTCTCAAGTCTAAAACATGTGTTTAGAGTTCCACAACATTATAGTGGTTTGCGCCAGATTGAACAAGTTTGTTTGTGTAATTTTGTTTCAGATTCCTCAATTCAAATCCCTGCTTGGCATTGGCCATGCAGTGGGTTGAAATTGTTAATGAGTCCTGTTGTTGAGCATCTTGCTAAGGGCAAAAGTCAGACCAAGAACGAGTGAGATCGTTGATAGATTTTTGTCAATTTTAATGTTTAATTCCTTCATCCCATATTGGGTTTATGGGCTGTTGCTAGCACTTTTTGAGATCCTAACTACTCTATATCATTGATATAGTACCGACAGCAACTGCTGTGTTACAAATGTATTAGTGCTATTTTTGACTTTTAGCATTTTTAAATAATTAATAGAGCTCTGAAACCAAATATAAAGCGCATTAATTAAGATTAATGCTGCTGTTGTTTAGCCTATAGTACCATACCCTATAAAGAATTTTGTCGTTTTTGGGAGGGAAGGGAGAAAACCAGTAAGTAATTTAAGAGAAATAGTATGGGAAGAAGTAAGCTGTAAGACCCAGTATTTATTGGAGTGCATATGGGACTTCCCAGTTTAAGCTGTAGTTATCTGTCTGTATGCCTGAAATCATCTAAGCTGCATGATAACTAACCCTTAAATAAAATGTTCTTGTTGGTTGGATTGGGAATTGTCTTGAATTTGTTGATGACGTCTTGAGATGCTATGCTGGTATATGGAATCTATATTTGCAACAATTTTGCATTTGTGGGTAGTTTTCACAGAGGTTGCTATCCGAGAATTTTGGGGTTTTAACAATAAATCTATTGTTAAATAGATTTAACAGTCCAGTGTTTGCCTTTGTCCTGAGAATAGGGTGTGACTGAATGCTTAATACACGATTCTCTCTCTCTCTGAATGAAACAGAATTGATCAAACTTGTGGACTGAAACTGTTGAAATGACATAAGATAATAACTTTAGCCCAGAGAGGATTGAAAATTGCAATTCACCAAAACCACTGATTTCATGTTTAAAGTTCAATTGTTAAAATGGGTTTTAACAAAAAATATTAGGCTTTCACACTAAAGTTTAATTAAATAAACTAGGTATTCCACGAATTAGAGGATTGAGAATGGTCTGAAAGACAAACTGGACTCTGATAGTGTACAGATCCTGTAAATAATGAAAGCTAAAAAGCTATCATTAATACCAGTTACAGAGAATGCTGGAGAAACTCAGCAGGTCTGGCAGCATCTGTGGAGAGAAGAGAGTTAAAATTTTTGAGTCTGCTATAACTGAAGAGTCACTCATATTTGCTCATTCTTGCAGCACTCTCAATGAGAAACCCTTACCAGATGGATGGGAAATGCGCTTTACAGTTGATGGTGTTCCATACTTTGTAGATCATAACAGACGAACAACAACTTACATTGACCCACGCACTGGAAAGTCAGCACTGTGAGTATTTAAAATTTGATCTTGTACATTTTTTGAAATGAAATAAATTATGACTGTTGAACAGTAGTTATCAGCAATGAGTGGCGGACTGGGTAGAATAACATTACAATACTGTCAAATCTAACAGAGATTGTTACTGAAGAAAAGTGTCCTCCGGGCGAGACCTTGAGTTACTGTCTTATCTGCCAGTTCAATCTGATGTTTAAAGACCTGTACTAGTATTTGAGAATAAACACACAGCATTCTCATGGTGTCCTGGCTAATACTTCTCTCAGTAAGTTTTGCCAGAAAAACCGTATCAACTAGTCATTAATCTTACTGTTGTTTGAGATATTGTTAGTGTACAGTGGCTGCCAAGTTAACTTGCATAGGTCATTGCACTCCAGAATAAAGGAGTGTCCATTAAGCAAGATAATTTGCTGTGTTAGGGACCGTATAGATTCTGAGGTTATACAAGGTCAAAGTGCAGATTGTTCATAATTGGGCTGTCTTGGATTGAAAGTAAATATAAAATGACAAATAAGCAATCACGCTGGTGCTGCAGGACCTTTCAAGTCAGTTTCATCCTGTATTAAAAAAAAATTCTCATCTCATCTTGGAGAATGAGATGCTGACAGCATTATTGACATAACCAAAAAGTGTAAATGTTTTGATAATTTTAAAGTTGCATGCTTGAGTTGACTGAATTGCTTAGTTTCCCACACAATTGGCTATGAGATTATATTGTGATTCTTTGCTTCAATGTATTGCTCAAGGCTCATCCTTTTGTATCTTCTTTAAAAAAAAACCAAACCCTTGTCCTCCCACGTTTGAGCATCTTCAATTAGTACTCCTACAAAATATTCGAATGCTGTGCATGCCTTTTTCAGGGACAATGACTCCAATTTCTAATCTTCCTGCCAGAAGTTGTAGACCTTTTAAATTAATTTGTGTAGGTGTATATGGCGCACCTCTGGAGCAGGTGGGACTTGGACCCAGGTTTTCGTGCTGCAGAGATAGGAACACTACCACTGTGCCACAAGAGCCCTTATAATTTGGTATTGTGGGCTGTGTCACAAAGAAACTAATTTATCAATTGATCCAGTCTGTATCTCTTGTAATTTATGCTTAATTGCTTTTAAGTGTGCATCATGTTTCTGATTCTCACTCAATCTGCTTCTGAGATACTGGCCTAGATACTGATTAGATAAATGATGAGGTTTTCTTGTGCAGGGAAAGTTTACATTGTTCTGACTGTACAGAAGTTGTATTTAGGATCCTCGTGTAATTTGCTTAATTTCACCCCCTGCTGTGAGGGCACTATCTATCCGTGTAGGATGAGTGAAATCTGGTTTAGGATGGCATGTTCTATGACTTGTTAATGTGCTGTATATTAGCTAGAGGCGACTGGCAGAGTTCAAGCATTAATAAGATTTAAATGTACTTGTGTAACTCAAAGAAACTGCTCTTATATTTTGCATCTTACAACCTACGATTCTCTCGGCGGGGGGGGGGGGCCGCCCCCCCGCCGCCCCCCCGCGCCCCGCCCCCCCGCCACCC
>JAHRHZ010000088.1:2792735-2813914 GCA_024137785.1 Ginglymostoma cirratum
AGGCCAAGCAGCATCATAGATGCTGCTGCTTGGCCTGCTGTGTTCATCCAGCCCCACACCTATTTCCCATGACAAACTCACTTAGCCTGCACATCCCTGGACAATGTGGGCAACTTATTAGCATGGCCAGTCCACCTGACCTGCACATCTTTGGACTGTGGGAGGGAACTGCAGCACCCAGAGGAAACCCACGCAGACATGAGGAGAAAGTGCAAACTCCACACAGTCACCCGAGGCTGCAATCCGCTGTGTGCCTTATAGAATAGGATGTCAGTGGTGGGTAGCTAAAGATCAATGTAAACTGAACCCTAGTCCTCCATCTTTTTTCTGTTTAAAAGCCATCTACTGATGGGATTGATCTCTGGCTGTCACTCTTTGGTGCATTCCAAATGCTGTTGACAGTGATTCTGGCCTTTTTGAGATATTGTGTTTCTGTGAACTGGGTTTGGAAAATTTGGGTGGGTAGCTGGTAGATAATGTGCCTTTCAGTTGGAACAGAGTAGGATGTATGAGATTAATTGTGTAGATAGGTACTGGAGAAATTATTGGTCTGTTAGAAATCCAGATGTCACTTCTTCTATCCTTGATCAAACACTTTGTAATTGTGAATTCGAAGATGAGTGCATAATGTTTTTGTAAAAATGCAGAACTTTCATAGGGTGTTCAATGCCCAAACCAATTGTCTAAGTTATTGTGGTTGCATGCAGCTTTCTGTTTTGTGTATAGTTTCTTTTGAATGCTTGTACAGCCACACATGCTAACCTAAAGGAACAACTTATAAGTAACCCACTGGATGCCCTTCAGGTTGCTGTGTGGTTGTATGCAGTTAATGGAAAACGGTGCTCCCCCTTGGATTTCCATTTTCGCTCCTAGACATGTACAGCATGGAAGCCAGACCCTTCAGTCCAACTTGTCCATGCCAGCCAGCTATCTTAAATTAGCCTAGACACATTTGTCACATTTGGCCCATATCCCTCTCACCCCTTCCTGTTCATATATCCATCCAGATGCCTTTTAAATGTTGTAATTGTACCAGCCTCCTCCACTTCCTCCGGCAGCTCATTCCATATATGCACCACCCTCTATGGAAAAAGTTGCCCCATAAGTCCCTTTTAAATCCTTTCCCTCTCACCTTAAACCTATGCCCTCTAGTTTTGGATCCCCTACCCTGCTGAAAAGAACCAGACTATTCACCCTGTCCATGCCCCTCATGATTTTATAAACCTCTGTAAGGTCACCCCTCAGCCTCCAATACTCGAGGAAAAATAGCCCCAGTCTGTTCAGCTTCTCCCTATAGCTGAAGCCCTCCAGCCCTGGCAACATCCTTGTAAATCTTTTTTGAACCCTTTCTAGTTTCACAACATCTTTCCTATAGCAAGGAGACCAGAATTGCCCACGATATTCTGAAGTGACTGAACCAATGTCTGTACAGCTGCAACACGTCCTCCCAACTCCTATACTCAATGCACTGACCTATAAAGACAATCATACCAAACGCCTTCTACACTATCCTGTCTACCTGCGACTCTGCTTTCAAGGAACTATGAACTTGCAGTCCAAGGCCTCTGTTCAGCAACACTCCCCAGGACCTTACCATTAAGTCCTGCCCTGATTTGCCTTTTCAAAATGCGACACCTCACATTTATCTAAATTAAACTCCATCTGCCACACCTCAGCCCATTGGCCCATCTGATCAAGATCCTGTTGTGCTGTGAGATAATCTTCTTTGCTGTCCACTACATCTCCAAAAGGATTGAAGAGTAGTTGGCTGCCGTTGGGACCTTCGACAAGAGCATGGCTGATCTCAACTCCACTTTCCTGTCAACACACTAGAACCCTTGATTTTCTTCTTTATCAAAGCCAATCTGACTTAGCCTTGCCAATATTCTGAACGACCCAGCCTCCACTGCTTTCTAGGAGACAAAAGTCCACTTTACCTTTGGATCTAAACACAGGGACCTCTTATTCTTAATTTGAGTCTTAATGTCCCCTAGTTTTAGTCTTCTCCACAAGAGCAAACATCCACGCATTGTCTACCCTATCAAGTTCCCTCAGGATCAGATCTCAATAAGGTCACCTTTCATTTTTCTAAACTTCAGTGCTTACGGGGCCAACCTGTTCAGCCTTTCCTCATAAATCCTTTGTTCTGGGAATGTGAGAAGTTAACTTTCCCTGAACTGTGTCCAACAAAACTATATCCTGTTTTCAAATAAATCTAGAATTGTACAGAGTCCTCCAAGCCTGTAGGGCAGCTGTAAAGCTTTTACTTGGATATTGCATTCTTCTTACAATAAACAACATTCCATCCTGCTTCCTCATCACTTGCTCCACCTGCGTACTTAATTTTAAAAGTTGTGTACCAGGACACTCTGATCCCTCTGTACCATCAAGCTCTGCTATTCTGTTCTTCCTGCCAAAGTGAAAACTTTACAACCTCCTACATTATACCCTATTTCCCAACTTCTACCTATTCACTTCACCTTCCTGTAACCCTTTGTAGACGTCTGTACCTCATCTTGGCAACTTTACTTTCCTGCGTCCTTTGGTGTCATCAGCAAACTTTGCTCCCATATGTTCAGTCCTGCCATCCAAACCACAAATATGCATTATAAATAGTTGAGAAACTGGTAGTGACCCATGCCTGCCAACCCAAAGAAGATTCGTGTCCTTACTCTCCACTTCCTGTAAGCTAACCAAATCTTTAGCCATGTTTTGTTTGTTAATCTCCACACCATGTGCTCTTTGATTTGGCTCCTTATAATAATACATTTGGACATCTAAAGATACCATAGCTACCAGTTTCCCTCTATCCACTTTGAGAGTCACTGCTACTTGATTTAACATGATTTCCTATTCATAAGGTAGTGTTGGCTATGCTTAATCACACCATTTTCTAAGTATCATTCCATCTTCTGTAATTTTTTCTCCAATACGAGTGAAGAAACATTAGGCATGCCCCCTGCTTAGTTTATACAGATCATGTATAGCTAATTGATTTTGACCATTGCAAGTTGAAAAATGAAGGCTACTCTTAAGGTGTCTGTTTATTGAAGCTTTTGTTGGTTTTCAATCTTGGTTTGTTCTTTGATCACAGCTTTAGAAGTAAATGTTGGCAGTTCTTAACCAATATTGTACATACCAAAACGTTATGTCATGTCAGTGTGAAAATTTACTTGGACAAAAATTGCTACCTTTAAAAATTACTTCGTGCATTCTAATGCATAACAAGAAACATAAAATAAGATAGAGATAAAACAGACCAGGATTACTCTTTTTGAGAAATGTGCTTCAATTTGTGCAGAATATTGGTTCCTCAGAGGAATAGGTCACAAATAGGCCGTACAGTGGTGCTGGAATAGGAAAATGTTGAGTACAGTTTTGGTACAGTACTTGACCCATTATGCAATTGACAGGCAAAACAAACTTATAGCAGTCGAGAAAGTGGTGTCTTTTTGACCTTGGGTTAAGTTTGTTCACCAGCAGGACTTTGCATCATGGTTATTCTATAACAAGGCTGTACCAGATCCTGACACTAACTGCTAAAAGTGCAAGAATATGCTTTCCAGCCTTTGCTTTCCTCATTTAAGAAATACATTGATTTATATGCTGCCTTTAGAACTGAGAGTATTACCCTGGGGCAGCTCCATAAGCCCAGGTGCTAAATGTTAAAAGCTATTCACTGTTGATGAATGTTCAGAATTTATGATAGGCTAGTATTCAGATCCTGATTCTTCCCTTGTTTTTCACTTCCTTCTGTCCTTGCATTGTAATTTGGGGAATTGGTGGTCTTGTGATAATGTTCAAAGGATTAGTAATCCAAAGTTAACATTCTGTCTAAGCTGTGCAGCCACTAGGAAATCTGGCGCTGCCAGTTGACATGCTGATACATTGACTTGCGCATGCAGAAATCACTGTTCACAGACCTCCGAGGTACAAGCAGTGGGAATTAAAAAAAACTCTTAGATGGAATGTTGTCTCGTGGTCCAACATAAAACATGGGTACAAATCCCAATTTAGCAGCTGATGGGAACTGTATTCATCCTTTCTTCGGTTTAGCTTACTTGTGACTCTAGAACAATTGTAATCTGATTCTTAACTGCAGTCTGAAGTAGCCCAGCAAGCTACTCCGTTCAAAAATGCTAAAGGCCATGTCTCATGAAAGAAGAACAAAATTGAAGGAAGGCATTCATCTGTTCCAGAATAAAAGAGAAATTTCTGAAGAAGAGTCCAGACCCGAAACGTCAGCTTTCCTGCTCCTCTGATGCTGCTTGGCCTGCTGTGTTCATCCAGCTCTACACCTTGTTATCTCAGATTCTCCAGCATCGGCAGTTCCTACTATCTGTCATCTGTTTCAGAATATCCATTTTGCATAACGGCATTTATTTAACTCAGATGTGTAGCATTCTTTGAGAGTTGCCATTTATAAGTCAGCTATATTTTTATTTATTTCTCTAACTTTAATTGCATTTTAGAAGAGTGCTATGTTATTTAAGTTGTTTTTCAGAATTTTAATGCAACATGGTGCTGCATTGATTACTGACTTTGCTGCAGGAGTATTGCAGTGGGCATGAATTGATAAAGCTAAATAAAAGAGAGGCTGTTAAGATTCTTGGTAAAAGTCAGATTCGTACCACAATATTTTCTTCAACCCTTGTCCTACAGTGATCTTCCAGCCAAGATCAGAAACTTTTCACATCCTTCACAGTGAATATTCAGAATGTTTGAATTAGCTGGTTCATTTTAAGCAGTTTGCATTTGAAGTTTACCCAATTCAAAATTAGTTTTTAATTTTTTTCATAATTGTAACTAATGGTAAAAAATTATTTCTAGAGAAAACAACCTAGAAGAGTGTGGTCTGGAAATGTATTTCTCAGTAGACAAGGAAATATTGGGTGAAATACAAACTCACGAACTGAAACCTGATGGCAACAATATGTTGGTGACTGAAGAAAACAAAGAAGAATATATTGGGTAAGACGAAGAGAATGTCTTCAAATGTTAGCTACATTTGAGCATTTCATACCTTAAATTCACTTTATCGTATTCCAGGTGACACCACTGTGTTATGCTAACCAACCATCTAAATGATATTTGCTGACACGACAAATTGCGTAAATTGTAAAACTTAAGCATGGTTTCTTGTATTTCGTGCAGATTAAATCCTTGCTTAATGTTGTAGATGTTTTGCTGAAACATTGATTTACTTAACATGGTTTCACTTAAAATTAAATATTCTCCATTAAAGCCTGTGTAAAAACTAGTCAGATCTTTCTCTCAGAAACAAAACTGAAACAAAGCTAAAACAAACCTCCATGTTTTCTGTCACTGGTTGACCCCGAACCCTTGCAGTCAACAGGAGTTTAGGGATGAGCTTTTAAATTGCAGGGTTGCAGAGGTAAGCCAGAAGTTGGAGAAGTGGCTAGGCAGACAGTCGGGGAGCAGGAAGAATGGGGACTGGGAGAGTCAGCCAGCAACCAATGAGATCAAGTAACCAGGAGAACCCATTCCAAAATAGTATGGATTGTATCACAGGTTCCCATATCGCACCCAACACAAAGCAGCATTAAAATGGTACTTATGGCAAGAAAACAAAATTCTGCTACATTAACTGATGGACGTTAAATTGAAATAACTTAAAACCGGACAACTTAAAGCAAGGGTCTGCAGAATTGTAAATGGGCTGGAGGCAGATAATATTTCAATAAGTTATTAATACAAGCGGTTTGAACTGTATAGGCTTGTAGCTGATTGGAGACTGTCACGAGGAGTTGAAGAACAGACGCAAGCATTCTTAGAGGGATTTAATGAAGTGCTTCCTCTACACTATCTTCAGTCATTTGATGCCAAAGAATTGGAGGTATTGTAATTTGTTGAGTACTTTCTATTTCATTCTTCTGTTTAACTAGCTAGTGGTGACATGGTGACACAGTGACCAGTGGTTATCCACCTTTTTTTTTTCCTGTCGATCCCTTCCTGGTTTGAGAGGGGCATTCCAATGAAGCATTGAACAAGTGAAGGCCACTGGACTGCAAATGAGCTATGCAAAGCCAGCACCTACCATTTATAAACTACGCTGTCATTTTCTGTGTTCAATTTGATATTGACTCTGAAGGCAATCATCTGTTTCAGAATATCCATTTTGCTTAATGGTATTTATTTAACTCAGATGTGTAGCATTCTTTGAGAGCTGCCATTTATTTGTCAGCTGTATTTTTATTTACTTCTCAAACTTTAACTGCATTTTAGAAGAGTGCTATGTTATTTAAGTTGCTTTTCAGAGTTTTAACGCATCTCTTTTTATTCCAAAATCTGTGTCAACTTGACCTGAACATCATTTCTCGACATTTAATCTGACGTCAACATTTGGATTTCTTTACATGTTTAGTTTTAGGTGCGACCTTGTTTAGAATTACCAAAAGTCAATGTTAATATTAGGATTTGCCTTTTAAGTTGCCCCTGTATCATTTCTGCCAGTGCCCCAAAAAGATTCTTGGAAGATGCGACTGGAAGGGGTTTGTATCAGTTTTTGGGGAGGGGACCGTTTTTGCCCCCATGTGGTGTGAAGCAGCTCTGAAGACTGCTATAATGAGATGGCCTTGTTAAATGCCATTACATTATACTGCATATCCCTCTTAGGAACCAAAATATTTTACAGGTCTGCTGTAGCTTTTCGACCTGCCATTACTGTGCCAGTTCTCCAAAAGAGCTACTCTTCAATTTTGCTGCCTTCCTTGCTTTTTGCAGACATTTATCTTTGAACTATTTATTCACTTTGAAAAGCTCCGGTCACATCTGTGAATACCTGAACAATGTCTGCATTGTGAGCAACCACTAAAATGTTGTTTCTTTTCTTTCTGCCAGTATTTTTCTTCTCCTTAGTCTTGGGTTAAGGCATTCTTAATTATGCTCAAATCTTTACAGGTACTTCTTTGTGGAATGCAAGAGATAGACTTGAATGATTGGCAGAGAAATGCAATCTATCGCAACTATACTCGAAACAGCAAACAAGTGGTCTGGTTTTGGCAGGTGGGTAAGGACTCTGCATTCTTCACATTATACTCAGGTGGTCCTATTGTAGGAGTATTTCCCTAGATATTTATTTTAAATAGAGATGTCTATTTCTAAATTACTATATGCTCTCACTATCACAGTGCATGTCAATCAGCAATAACAGCATAATTATCCCATGAGATGCCTTCATTCTTTCACTTTTGAGCTTCAAGAAAGAAATCCTGACATTCCTTTATCTGTTGTCCTGTAAATGATTCTAGCTCCATATCACAGTACATGATTTAAGAACCCCGAGGGGATAAAGCATAGAAAATCAATACCCCGTTGTCAGTGTTTATGTAATCATATGAATGCAAAGGGGTAATGCTTGTACCAGCTGTTGAAGGAGCTGTGCAACTTGACGCCAAGCTTCATTTGTCTTTGCCGTTACCATAAGATTTAGGAGCAGAAAGAGACCATTCAACCCATTGAGTCTGCTTTGCTTTTCAGTGAGATCATGGCTAATCTTATACCCTTCAACTCCACTTTCCTGCCTTTTCCTCAGAACGCCTGGTTCCCATGGTGATTAAATATCTGTCTATTTCAGCTTTGAATATGCTTAACCCAGACTTAACAGTCCTCTGCAGTTAAGAATTCAACAAATTCACAGCCCTCTGAGAGAAGAAATTCCTCCTGAGCTCAGTCTTAAATGTGCAGTCCCATATTCTGAGATGATGCCCTCAGGTCCTAGACTTTCCCACAGGGAGAAACAATCTTTCCACACCTACCCTAAGAGTCTTTTATATTTCAATAAAATCGCTTCTCATTGATATTCTAAATATCAATGAGTACAGACCCAAGCCACTCCCCCCATACCTGGTATCAGTCTCATGAACCTTTCTGCGCTGCCTCAAATTCCAGTATGTTTCTCCTTAGTTAACAGGCTTAAAACCATTCACAGTATTCTAGCTGTGATCTGACTAGTGCTTGTATGGCTTCAGCAAAATCTCCAACATTTATACTCCATTCACTTTGATATGAAGGCCAACATCCCATTTGCCTTTCCTTTTATTCATTGAATTTGGAAGCTAGTTTTTTGTAATTTTTGTACGAAGGCCCCCAAATCCCTCTGTTCTGAAGCTGTCTTCAGTCTTTCTCCGTTTAAGTAATATCTATCTCCTCTATCCTTCCTGCCAAAGTGCATAACTTCATGTTTCCCCACATTTAATCTGCCAGATTTTTGCCCATTTCCTTACCTTGTCTATGTCCCCTGCAGATTCTGCGCCATCCTCACCATTTGCCTTACCATCTATTTTTATGTCTTCCGTAAACTTGGCTATAGTGCATTCACTTTCCTTATCCAAGTCATCAACATAAATTGTAAATTATTGTGGCTGCTGCACTGGTTTCTGTGGCACTCTGCTAGTTACAGGCTGTCACCCTAAAAATGCCTCCTTATCTCAACTCTGTCTGCTATTAGATAGTCAATCCTCTATCCATGCTAAGATATGTCCTCCAACACCATGGGCTCCTATCATAACCAGCCTGATGTATGGTACCTTATCAAACCCCTCCTGAAAAGTCTACACATATTACATCCACTGCTTCTCCTTTATCCTGCTTGTTACCCCAAAGAATTCCGTTCAATTTGTCAGACATGATATTCCCATTCATAAGCCATGCTAATTCTGCTTGATCATATCGTGGATTTCGTAGTGCTCTGCTGTTACTTCCTTTATAATAGCCTTTATGAAATCTTAGTTTAACTTCTCTTACTGGGAAAACTAACTGTCCTACCTTTATCTGTTTTCTCGTCTCCTTCCCTTTTTAAATAAAGGTGTTATTATCAGCAGTTTTCAAATCCTCTGGGACTCTTCCAAAATTTAAGGATCCCTAGAAGATAATACCAGTGCGCCCACTACCTTGGTAGCTACTTTTTAAAATATTATAGAATGCATCCAGTCAGGTCCAGGCGATTTGTCAGTCTTTAATTTCCCCATTAGTTTCCCTAACAAGTTTTCTTGTAATAGTTACCTTTACCTCTTACCTTTTGCCTCTCGATTTTTGTGTTTTTTGAAATGATAATGACTTCTACTGTGAAGACCTGATGCAAAGAGTTTATTCAATTCTTCTACCATTTCTTAGTTCCACATTGTGATTTCTCCAAGTTCATTCTCTAAGGGGCCTAGGTTCAATTGGGTTTCTGTCTTCCTTTTTGTATTTCAAGAAGCTCACGCTGTCTGTCTTGATATTACTTGCAAATTTACTGCCAGAGTTTTCCATCTTCCCTTTTTTTGGCTGTCTTTTATTAGTTTTTGAAACTCTCCCAATTATCTAGCTTACTACTAATCTTTGCCAAATCATCTAATGTTGAAAATTAGCCCTTTTTGCATGCGTGTCCAGTTATCTCTTGGAAGCTTATATGGGATCTGATTTCACCACCCTTTCAACTAGTGCACTCCAAATCATTGTAGTACTCCAAATGATATAATTGGTCCTAAGTTTCTATTTGGTTCTTTTGCCAATTATTTTAAATCCTGAGCCAAGTAGCAGAAGTGGTAGACTCCTTATTTCCTCTATCTAAACCTACAATTTGGAGTTCCTTCTTTTAGATCTCCTCTTAACGTTCTGTGCTGTGAAGACAGCAAGTCCAATTTCTGTGATCTGTTCACGTGACTGAAGCTTCTTTTCCAGGATGTCATACTCCTGAATACTCTCGTCAAAGCCTTGACATCTTCCTGACGTATGGTTCCAGAATTGTACAGTTGAATACGATATTCCAGTTGAGGCCAAATTGTTAATTTGTAGAGATTGAACGCAATAAAAAGGAAATCATGAACAATGTCTCATATGTATTCTTTGTTAATCTAATGAGCCTGCATCTGTTAAAAGATGAAGCAGGAGTGATCTGTCTTCCACAAAGGGTTTATTTGCTGCGCTCCATATAGCGTAAGTGGAGGTCACCTTTCTCTCCCACAGACCAGTCGCTCTTGGGCGGAAACCAATCCTATAAAACATTTTTAATCAACCTGTTCAAACATATTATGACATTCTGTCTGATAGATGGGACATATCCGAGATCTTCTGGACCAGTGGTGGGGTCACGAGACTAAGGCACATATAATATGCACAATCTTCTGCCAGTTAATTTCCAAGCTTCTGTTAATCATTACTCAAACATCCACATATGCACACTCAACTAACACAACCTTTACAACATCAGCTTCTTTAACTGCCTTATCATTTTGTCCTGCTCCTCCAAGGTATTGTGAATGTATAGCCCCATGTTCCACTATTAATGTCCTTTAGGGAAGGGAACTGTCTCCCTTACCCCAGGTCAGACCGAATGGGCTCCAAATCCATAGCTTTGTGATTGACTTGTAAACTGCCTATTGGGCAATTAGGGATGGCAACAAATGCTGGTCTAGCTAGTGACTTAAGTCCTCCTGTAAATAAATTTTTTAAAAAACTACCCTTACACCTCCGTCTATATAGTACCAGCTACACTGGTTTACAGCATCAAAAATTGCAATGTGATTGGTCAGTAGCAATTTACCTTTAACAAACAACATCTGCTCAAATTCCAAAGAAGCAGGATCTAAATTTGAAGGGAATTATATTCCTCATTGCAATGTTGGATGTTGGTGGAATTTACTTGTCTTCTATTTCTTGTAGCAAGAGAAAGTAAACCAGCAGAGAAGCATGTGTGCTGCACAAATTAATTTTTGTGAATAACTGTCTTAACTTAGTGGCACTATTCACTTAGGTTGTGAAAGAAATGGACAACGAGAAGCGAATGCGTCTGTTGCAGTTTGTCACAGGAACATGCCGCTTACCAGTTGGTGGATTTGCTGACCTCATGGGTAAGTCGTGTTCAAAAGCAAATGGTTGGAGATGGTAATGAGAAATTTAAGTTGTTCATTCAAATTACTTGTTTTGTCTGCAACCATTCATTGTCCATTTTAGGGTAGGTTGTTATTAAATGCTTTTATCTAATGGGAAGACGAGTTCCTCCAATGGTTTAGTGAGTAAATTCACCACAATGATGTTCAGCAGAGTTCACTTGGAACAACAGCTGCATCCCACAAGTAATTTCAGTACTCGTGATGGAAAACCTGCCAGGTTTTTTTGGCTTCTGATTGTTGTTCAGTGATGCTGAAAACTGCATCTAAAGTTGTTAAATGAGAATGAGATCAGCTAGGTTGTGATGCCCTGTTACAGAATTTTTAAAAAGCCATGCAACTGTCGAAGACTTGTTTGTAACACTGTTTTCGAGAAGGAACAGCCATCCCTCCAGACTAAACCTATATTTGACCCCATGCCTATTAATTTTAGGATTCTGTCATGTTAATATCTTTCTCCCTGAAATATCTCTCGGCACCAAGTTCAAATGCACGATTTGTTTGACTGAAGAAAGAAAATCTAGATTTAGTATGCAGCACGTTTATATAAAGATGAAACTCAAGTTGGACTTCAGTATAATTTTTCTGTTTATCGTATCGTAAGCAATGCGCCTTCCGTGAAACTGAATTAGAAATCAGTTGAGTTGGAGCATGTTCCAAGCCTCTGATCTGTGAGTCTTTATCCTAATCTTATTTCTTAGCTGTGCCATGAATGCTAGTGAGCCACACCGTCCCTTGACATTCAATGGTGTTACCATCACTGAATTCCCCTGCTATCAACATCCTAGGTGTTATCGTTGACCAGAAACTCAGCTGGACTCACTACATAAACACTGGCTACAAGAGCAGGCCAGAAGCTAGGAATACTGCAGGGAGTAACTCACCTCCTGACGACTCAAAGCCTGTCCATCATCTACAAGGCACAAACCAGGAGGGTGATGGAATACTCCCCACTTGCCTGGATGGGTGCAGCCGCAACAGCACTCTAGAAGCTTGACACTATCCAGGACAAAGCAGCCCGCTTGATTGGCACTACATCCACAAACATCCACTCCCTCTACCACTGACACTCTGTAGCAGCAGTGTGTACTATCTACAAGATGCACTGCAGAAATTCACCAAAGATCCTCATACAACACCTTCCAAACCCATAACCACTTCCACCTAGAAGGACAAGGCATCAGACATATGGGAACATCACCACCTCCAAGTTCCCCTCCAAGCCACTCACCATCCTGACTTGGAAATATATCGCTGTTCCTTCACTGTCATTGGGTCAAAATCCTGGAATTCCCTCCCCGATGGCATTGTGGGTCAACCCACAGCAGGTGGACTGCAGCGGTTCAAGAAGGCAGCTCACCACCACCTTCTCAAGGGCAACTAGGGATGGGCAATAAATGCTGGCCAGCCAGTGATGCCCACATTCCGCAAATGAATAGAGGAAAAAAAAACTTGAAGACAGTTCATTTGGTGAAGGCACTCCCGAAGTGCTGTTTGTTCTGAGGTTCCAGGATTTTGAGTCAGCAATAATGAAAGAAAGTGATATGCCTCCAACTCAACATTGCTTGGCTTGGAGGTGTGGAATCATTTCTTTAGTTTTCTTTGAATGTAGCTGTTTATTTCAGTGCACTCACACTGATTATCTGACAGGAATCAGCTTGAGTAATTGCAAGTTAGCTTTCAGATTATTGTGGAGCCTGACCTGCACTAACATTAATTGCAATATTAAAGATGGGCTCTTGTCCTTCCAGGTGGTAGTGGTTGTGGGTTTGGAAAGTGCTGTCGAAAGAGCACTGTTGTGCTGCTGCTGTGCATGTTGATGATGCCACATTCACGAACCATTTTCCATCAGTAGATCATGAATATTTACGATGATGTTTGAGGTGCTGATCAAATGCTCTACGTTATCCTGCATGGTTCTAGGGCATTTTCAGAGCTACGTTCATTCAGGCATGGCGCTCACAATACCTTTAGACAACTAATCTTGAGTCATAGAGTCCTATATTATGGAGACAGGCCCTTTGGCCGAACTGGTCCATGCCGACCAAAATGTCCATCCATGCTAATCCCATTTCCCTGCCCATGGCCCATTGTCCAAATGCCTTTTAAATGTTATTAATGTACTTCCTCAACCAGTTCCACTGGCAGCTCATTCCATATGCATACTATCCTCTGTGTTTTTGAAAAAAAGAGAGTTGCCCCTCAGGTTCCCATGTAGTCTTTCCCACTTACCCTAAACTAATGCCCTCTAGTCCTCAATTTCCCAACCATGGGGAAAAAAGACTGAGTGCATTCACCCTATCCTTGTCTCTCATGATCTTACACACTTATAGAAGATTCCCCCTCGGTCTCCTACGCTCTAAAGAAAAAATTCCTGGCTTGTCCAACCTCTCTCTCTAATTCGGGCCCTTAAGTCCTGACAACATCCTTGTAATTTTTCTTCTGCACTCTTTCTAGTTTAATAACATCCTTCAAATAGCAAAGTGACCAAAACGGGACGCAACACTCTTAAGTGCTGCCTCATGAACGTCCTGTACAACTGCAGTGTAACTTCCCAACTTCTATACTCGATGCCCTGACTGATAAAGGCCAGTGTGCCAAAAGCCTCCTTCACTGCCCTGTCTACCTGTGACTCTACTTTCAGAGAACCGTGCTCTTGAACTCCAAGGTCCCTATCTTCCACTACACTCCTTAAGGCCCTACCATTCACCATGAAACTCCTACCTGGATTTGATTTTCCAAATGCAACCACTCACCCTCATCTATATTGAACTCCAGTTGCCATATCTCGGCCCACTTCCCCAGCTGATCAAGGCCTGCTGCAATTTATGATAACCTTCCTCACTGTCCACGATACCGTCTAATTTCATGTCATCCACAAACTTACTAATCATACCTTGTACGTTCTCCTCCAAGTCATTGATATGGATAACAAACAGCAATGGGTCCGGCACCAACTCCTGAAGCACACCACTAATCACAGGCCTCCAGTTTGATGAGTATCCTCCCACTATTACCCTCTGCTTCTTATCATCAAGCCAATTGTGTATTAAATTTGCCAGGCCTCCCTGGATTCCATGCAATCTAACCTTCCAGAGCGGCCTGACACATGGAACCGTTAATGAAATCCACATAGACTACACCTACTGACCTGCCCTCATCAACCTTCCTGACCACTTCATCAAAGAACTCAAACAAATTTTTGAGGCATGATCTCCCACGCGCAAAGCCATGCTGACTATTCCTAATCAAACCCTGTCTTTCCAAAAGAATGCTATCTTATTCTTCAGATTCTTCTCAAGTAACTTACCTACCACAGATGTTAGGCTTACCGGTTAATAATTCCCAGGTTTTTCTTTGCGGCCCTTCTTAAATAAGGTCCCTGCAACATGTTCAAAAAAAATGTTGAGTAAAGGAAATTTTCAGATCAGATTATGTCTATAAGCAGCCACTAAATCAATCTCTGAATGTGTTGCCTCTTTAAAAATATCAATTCAGTTAACTTAGACAAGGCACCTTTTCCTTAGCATTCTCATCTTTCATAGGAGTGGAAATCAAATACTCTAATGACACTACTCTCCTTTAATGTGTGCAGCTTGAACAAAACATGATCAATACCATCTTGGACAAAGCAGCCAGTTCAGGATCGCATTCACACTCTCCACCTCTGGTACACCGTACCTTCAAACTGTGCTAGCTGCAAATAGACTGTAGCAACGCACCCATACTTTGTGGAAGGCCACTCCCAAATGCCCCTCCTTCAAAGAAAATAAAGGGCTGCGCATTCATTGGCATACCACCAAATCCTTTTCAAGCTATACACCAACCTGACGTGGAAATATCTTGTGTTCCTTCATCGTTGCTTTGCCAATTCCCTGGATCTCCATACCAACAATACTTTGGGACTACTTTTGCCATATTGCCAATGACACCCAAGTTCCATATGTACATTTTTAAAAAGCATTTGTGTGCAGAAATACTGACTTGTATGTGTAATTTGCAGGACTCATTCAAACTGTAACTGAAGTAAGTGACTCACTGCATGAACAGGTTTTGTTTTTAAAATGAGCTTTTCCTTCAGGTGTGATCATCAATGTTGAATTTTTTACTCAAAAACCTAGAATTAAATTTATCAATTGTGTAAAGCAGTCAAGTGTCCTAGCAGTGGTGTAAAATGTGCATTCACAGTGTGTTAGTTCTTAAATAGCACAAATTATTCTTAAGTTGTGCCAAAGCAGACACAAACATTAAAACCTTTTGGCTTCATGCCCTTCCTCATTTGCATGTCTGTGCTTATTACAGAGTAACTGCCTCTGGATTAATTGCCACAAGCTTGTCTATCAATTTCTTTCACTGGGGAAATTAGAGCTTTGCTTACATTAGCAGTTTTGGTCAAATGCAGCATATGGATTTTCAGCTGTTGATAGAGTGGGCCACCAACAGCTTTCTTTCTGTCCTTTCCTACCCACTTTATCACCATCCCTGGCTGTCCTTCTCAGGGCTTTGGTATTGGACACTTCTTCAGGTCTAGATACCCTCCAATTAGTCATATAGGTGACAAATGTAGAAATTTCTGGAAAAGCTCAGCAGGCAGAACAGCATCTGTGGAGAGAAATCAGACGTAATGTTTCGGGTCGAGTGAGCCTTCCTCAGAACTTCCTCAGTCCTGAGGAAGGGGTCACTCAACCAGAAACATTAACTCTGATTTCTCCCCACAGAGCTACCAGACCTGCTGAGCTTTTCCAGAAATTTCTACTTTTGTCCCTGATTTACAGCATCTGCAGTTCTTTCAGTTTTTATGGCCATGTAGGTAGTTCTTTCTTTTCAGAGCCTCCACTGGATGATCATGGTTTAACCACATATATTACTTGATACTCATTTTTAAGTAGGCAGTAGTCAATAGTGCTCTGAAACACGTGCTGACATTCTGTCTGTCATGAAAACAGTCATAATATTCAATTTCTGCTCCAGCCGAAGATGGTTATCTTTACACAGATGCAGATCAAACCTAGGATTTGGTTTTAGTCCTGTCTTAGCCAGCTGTGTCACTTATGTTGATTTACATTCCACTCTCAAATGCGGATGGTCTATTCTGTGACAATTAGGAAGTGCAAATTGTTTTTAAAATTAACTACTTAGTGGTTGAACAGAATGTTTATTTATAACTGCTTTAATCATTCTTAGTTATCCCAGACTTGACTTAATGAAAATGCACTTGTGCTGCCTTCACTTATTGAAATGCATTCTTTTCATTGCTGCTTTCTCTGGTTCCATCTTGTGCAAGCTTGAGGTTATTCAGTTCTCTGCTGCCCATGTCGATAATGACATCATCCAGCTCACCCGGTCCCATCTGATTACTGCCCTGCATTGGCTTCCAGTTAAACAATTTTTCAAGTTTAAAAGACCATAATCATACGAAATAGGAACAAGAGTAGGCTCCTACTGATCAAGAATCTATTTCAATCTTAAATATACATACAGACTCAGCCCCCACTGCTCTTTGTGGAAGGAGGTCCAAAGGCAGTCACCCCTCTAAGAGAAGACATTCTCCTCATCTCACTCTTAAAATTTATTGTCAAGTCCCTTAAGATCCTACATGTTTCAGTGAGTTCACCGGATATTCCTGCAAACTATTGTGTTTTCATATCCATTCTTGGCATCACTCCTCCCCCTCTGATTTCATTTCCTCCAACCTTAGAGCCCCACAAGATCTCTGCAGATTCTGACCTTTTGACCATTTTCAATTTTAATTGCTCCACCATTGGTACACTTCAGTTGCAAAGACGACAAGCTCTGAAAATTTCTTCCTAAATCTGTCTACCTGCCTTCCTTTAAGGAACTACTGAAAATCTACCTCTGACTAAGCCTTTAGTCATGAAGTCAGATGTTGGGCAGCTGATTGCACAATGTTCAACACCATTTGTGGTTCCTCAGATATTGAAGCAGTCTGTGTCTGTGTCCATATCCAGTGCAAGCTTGTCAACATCCAGGTTTGGGCTGATAACCAGCAAGTAGCATAAGTGTCCACAGGTGCCAGGCAATGAGCATCTGCAACAAGAGAGGATTCAACCATTATTACTTGACATTCATTGGCATGACCTACACTGAACCCCCACTGTCACCATCCTAGGGGTTACTGTTCCCAAAAAATTGGACTGATCTAGATACCCTCCAATTGGTCATATAGGTGACAAAAGTAGAAATTGCTGGAAAAGCGCAGCATCTGTGGAGAGAAATCAGTTAACGTTTCGGGTCGAGTCAACCTTCCTCAGAACTTCCTCAGTCCTGAGGAAGGGTCACTCAACCAGAAACAATAACAGAAATCAATATTGTCACTGCAGGGGTAGGTCAGAGGCTAAGATTTCTATGGCAGGTGCCTGTCCAACATCAACAAAGCTTAAGTCAGAAGTTAGCTGGAACATCCTCCACTTGATTTGGATTGGTGCAGCTCCAACAACACTCAAGCATGACTCCATTCAGGATAAAGCATCCTGCTTGATTCACACCCCATCCACTGACTTCATATATTTTCCTTGCCACTGAGGCACAGTGGCAGTAGTGTGCATTGTCTACAAGAAAGACTGCAAGTAACTCAGCAATCTTCCTTCAACAGCATCTTGCAATTCCCGTGACCTTTAACAGCTAGAAGAATCAAGGCAGTAGATACATGGGATCACCACCTGCAAGTTTACCTCAAAACCACACACTTACCTGATTTGGGACTAGATGATAATTTGTTCACTGTCACTGGATCAAAGCCCTGGAACCCTTTCTTGCAGCTGCATGAGTATCCCTATGCTCCAAGGACTGCTGTAGTTCCAGAAGGCAGCTCACCATCACTTCTTGAGGGCAAATTTGGGTGGGCAAGCGCTGGCCTAGCCAATGACACGCACATCCCATGAATGAAGAAAAGGCCTAAAATCATCTTGTATGATTTAGTGTAAATTTCCAAATTATAATGCTTGTAAAGCATATTGAAGATGGTGTATAAATGCAACTTGTTCTTGAAAGGAAATGTTAACTGGTAATTCATTTGTGTTTTGGTTCAAGGGAGCAATGGTCCTCAGAAGTTCTGTATTGAGAAAGTCGGAAAGGAAAACTGGTTGCCAAGAAGCCATACCTGGTGAGTTGAGTATTTCAAGAAATAGCTTTCACTTTTTTCAAACTACAAATAGTATTTCTGTTCTTTACATTACTTACCCCACTAACTGGAAATATTTGTCCTCGGTATTAGCAAATGAAGCACCTTTTCTATATATCTATTCCCAAAGTAAGGTAAGACATACTCAAATGTGGAATAAATTTTTTTTTCACCATGATCCACTTCAAACCATCTTTTGAGTAGAGGGCAGTGAAGATTTCACCACCTACGCAAATAGTTTTGCAATCTGAGTGGAATTACTAAATCATTCCTGCCCATTCTTTCAGAAAGACCCTACTTGATCACTGTCAAATTGTTTCTTACATGATTTCAGGGTGCTTTTTTCCTTCCCAGCTCTATATGAAACTCCACTTCATGTGCTCACCTCTCTGTACGAGAGAAATGTGCTGCCGTCTGTCCCTAAATTTGCCACTTGCTAGTTGACACTTGCATTCTCTTGTCCCACTGTCACAGTTTATTGTGAATTACTAGTCTGATTTTGCTCTTCTACGTTATGTGGTCACTCCGCAGTCATCTTTTTCAACATGGAAAAACCCATGGAACAGATTTTCTTCAACACTTGGATGGGCATTTTTAAAACCTTCTCTCAAATTCCGATACAAAGCTCCCCCAATATTTATTTCAGAACCCTCTTCCCCTCCCCCGTTTCTGATGAAGGGTCTAGGCCCGAAACGTCAAGCTTTCCTGCTCCTATGATGCTGCTTGGCCTGCTGTGTTCATCCAGCCCCACACCTTGTTATCTCAGACCCTCCCACAATACTATGTCTCATTTAAGACTAATGAGTATTGTCTCATATTTAGTAAATTTGAGGGGTGGAGATTTTGTTTTGTAAAACATAGGCATCTCTTTTATATCCATATTAGCCATTTTCTGGGCTACTCCAGATATCAGGCCAATCATAATGATGAAACTCTCTTCCCCCTGCTCTTCAGTGATAACTGGGGTTAAGCCACAGCTTTTTCACTGTTTTGAGCTTAAAAACCCATCACAATATATGTGGAATCTAATCAATTCTACCTGGATTAGCTCGGTTTAGTGAGTGTGTTCATCATGTTGGTTGAAGAAATTTTTATAGTACCTACTTAGCTCCAAGCCCCCCAGTGAAGCAACAACAGGAATGTCAAATACCCTTCCAGTGGTTTTGTACTATAGGGAGTGGTTGATGGTAGATGCACAGTCCTTTCTGTAATTTGCTGCAATCCGCACTGTAAAAAATGTTGGTCTGTGAATGTGCTGCCTGGTTAAAGCCAGTAGCTTAAGTAAATTATTTAGAGCCTGGGTATTGTGGTGAAGAGTTCACTATGCCCACGCAGAGCAATTCCTGACACCGAAAGAAGTATCTGTTGCTTGTACCACAAAATACAATGAATGATGTAACATTATGTGAGAGTACCTGGAGTGAGTTTGTGAAACCTCATGCACATAAATTCATGATCTATCTCCCGCACTGTCTTAGAGTCATAGAGTCCTACAGCACGGAGACATTTCCCTGCACTTGGCCCATATCCTTCTAAACCTTTCAAATCCATGTATTTATCCAAATGCCGTTTAAATGTTGTTAATGTACCCAGCTCAAACATTTCTGTTGGCAGTCATTCCATATGCGTACCACCTTCTGTGCTTTTCAAAACAAAAAAAATTGCCCCTCAGGTTCCCGTGTATTCTTTCCCCTGATAGCTTAAACTGATGCCCTCGAGTTCTTCCTGAAGAAGGGTCCCAACCCATCAACTTTCCGAGATAACAAGCATGGGGCTGGATGAGCACAGCAGGTCAAGCAGCATCATAGGAGCAGGAAAACTTGACGTTTCGGGCCTAAACCCTTCATCAGAAATGGGGGAGGGGAAGAGGGTTCTGAAATAAATAGGGAGAGAGGGGGAGGCGGATAGAGGATGGATAGAGGAGAGGATAGGTGGAGAGGAGGCAGACAGGTCGAAGAGGCGGGGATGGAGCCAGTAAAGGTGAGTGTAGGTAGGGGGGTAGGGAGGAGATAGGTCAGTCCAGGGAGGAAGGCAGATAAGGGTGGGGAGGGAAAGATGTCTTTGGTGGTGGGGTCTGACTGTAGATGGCGGAAGTGTCGGAGGATGATGCGTTGGATCCGGAGGTTGGTGGGGTGGTATGTGAGGACGAGGGGGATTCTTTTTTGATTATTGTTGCGGGGACGGGGCGTGAGGGATGTGTTCCGGGAAATGCGGGAGACACGGTCGAGGGCGTTCTCGACCACTGTGGGGGGGAAGTTGCGGTCCTTGAAGAATGAGGACATTTGAGATGTGCGGGATTGGAATGTCTCATCCTGGGAACAGATGCGGCGGAGGCGAAGGAATTGGGAATAGGGGATGGCATTTTTGCAGGAGGGTGGGTGGGAGGAGGTGTATTCCAGGTAGCTGTGGGAGTCAGTGGGCTTGAAATGGACATCTGTCTCTAGGTGGTTGCCCGAGATGGAGACAGAGAGGTCCAGGAAGGAGAGAGAAGTGTTAGAGATGGTCCAGGTGAACTTCAGGTTGGGGTGGAAAGTGTTGGTGAATTGGATGAACTGTTCGAGCTCCTCGTGGGAGCACGAGGCGGCGCCGATGCAGTCATCAATGTAACGGAGGAAGAGGTGGGGTTTAGGGCCAGTGTAGGTACGGAAGAGGGATTGTTCCACATAACCTACGAAGAGGCAGGCATAGCTTGGACCCATGCGGGTACCCATGGCCACACCCTTTGTTTGTAGGAAGTGGGAGGAATTGAAAGAAAAGTTGTTGAGGGTGAGGACGAGTTCGGCTAGGCGGATGAGGGTGTCGGTGGAGGGGGATTGGTCCGTTCTGCGGGACAGGAAGAAGCGGAGGGCCTTTAGGCCATCGGCATGGGGAATACAGGTATATAGGGACTGGACGTCCATAGTAAAAATGAGGTGTTGGGGACCTGGGAATTGGAAGTTCTGGAGGAGGTGGAGGGCGTGGGTGGTGTCACGGACGTAGGTAGGGAGTTCCTGGACCAAGGGGGTGAAAATGGAGTCTAGGTAGGTGGAGATGAGTTCGGTGGGGCAGGAGCAGGCGGAGACAATGGGTCGACCAGGGCATTCAGGTTTGTGGATTTTGGGGAGGAGATAGAAGCGGGCGGTGCGGGGTTGGGGAACGATGAGGTT
>JAHRHZ010000088.1:2818914-2868579 GCA_024137785.1 Ginglymostoma cirratum
AGCATCACAGGAGCAGGAAAGCTTGACGTTTCGGGCCTAGACCCTTCGTCAGAAATCCCGAAACGTCAACCTTTCCTGCTCCTGTGGTGCTGCTTGGCCTGCTGTGTTCATCCAGCTCTACACCTTGTTATCCAAAATAGTATACTTGGTTTTGAGGGGAATGGCCACAAGGGATTCCTGCACTCTCTGCCTTACTCCTTTTGCCTTTCTTGGTGGTCACCCAGCTACTCTCTGCCTGCACCTTACTTGTGACGACCTCACTAAAACTCTTATCATCTTGGATGATCCTGAGTGCGTCCAGCTCCAGCTCCCTAATACTGTCTCTCAGGATCTGCTGCTGGGTGCACTTCCCACAGGTGTAGTCATCAGGGACAATGGAAGTTTCCCTCACCTCCCACATCCTGCAGGAGGAGCATGTCACTGCCCTAAATACCATCTCAATTGCTCCAAGATTAAGAGGTAAGTTAAAAGGACTTTACCTGAGCTTACCTGTACTTGTTGCTGAGCTGCTGCTCACCGAAGCCTATCATGCCAATGCCTTCCTTCTCACTCTACTACCAACAAATTAGCGTGTCTCTCACTGCTTTTTTGGTTACAGGAGGGAGGGAAACACTACATTGATGTAATATTTGGGGCTTAAGTAGTCCTTGATACCATAAGTCAGACCCCTATATGAGACAGCAATAAGGTTTCCGTCTCCCTCACTCTTGGAGAAAGATATGACTTAAAATAAGAGATGGTGCTTGTGGCAGAGAGCAGTTCGACCCAAATAGGTAAAAATAAAATCTGTTTTTGGAAGGGGCAGGACCAGATTTTCCAGAGAGAACAAAAGACAAAGCTAACTCTTTTTTACAATTGTGGCTGGAGTCACTGGCAGATGAGTATCTAAATGAGTTATTAAACTTAGTCTGTAATGAAACTTTTAGAGTTCTGATTTTTTTTTTTAAACCGTCTTTCCCTGTAGTTTTAATCGTCTGGATTTGCCACCATACAAGAGCTTTGAGCAACTGAAGGAAAAGCTGTTATTTGCAATTGAAGAAACTGAAGGTTTTGGACAAGAGTGACTACTGTATAATAATGTCAGGAGAGAATATTGTGCTGTCATTTGAGAGAGATTCTGTAAAGGAGGAATGCATTACACTACTTGTGCTTTACTTTCCAGTAGACATCTGTTTATCCAGACACGTCAGGGCTGTCTGTTTGTTTTGGAAATCCTGTGAGAAATCGCTGAAAAGCGTTTGTCTTGCCTTTTGAAACTCTGTCTTTACAAGCTGAAGAGCTTAATATAATGAGGAAATTGTACATGCTTAAATAGAATTAATATGCTGTAATGAACAGTTTAAAACTAGTACATTCATTTCTGTTGTACATATAGGAGCAGCCAGGCTGATATTCCACTTCAGACATAAGAATACAGTTGGCTGCTGTTGATAATGTAGAGATGGTTGGGAATGGGCTTCCTGAAATTAATAGCATCTTACAATTGGCGATGAGGCAGAGCTGGAATTACAGAGCTGCTAACCATACATAGATTCCATTGTCGAGCTAAGAAACAAACCTAGATTGTGTATATCCCTCCTATACTTTTATTTCCCCATTTTTGTTTTCTGTTTGTACCATGTTAATTGTGTCCTCTTGGCCCCCTGCAGCAGTGTCCTCTTTCTCCTTCTCCTTTCTCCCCCCACCCCCAATTCAGTCCTTGTCTTTACTAAATGATGTATTCATATTTCATTTTAAAGATTAACTTAAATGCATCTCAATGTATTAATTTAATTCAATTTTTAATTGAAGCAAGTGCAGTGAACTTCAGGGAGTCCTTACCTTGTGACAAAGTTTTTATTAAAATTTTTTCCAGCATTGTTGATACTTGAAAGATAGGTGCAGGCTACTGTTTGGTGAACAGATGTCTACTCGACCATTGCACCTTGCATTAATTATCTTTTAAGCAGTCTGTTAGAAAACCTTGTGTCAGTAGTGCTCATTATCCCAGATATACTCTTCCTCCTCTGTACAAAGGGTAGCTAAAAAACAGAGGCTTTTGCCCTATATTTTTAAAGGACTGAGATATGTAGATCAATCATAGCTCTAGTTTTATAGAGCTTGATTGGAAACTATTTTTGTGGTATCTGTGCTGACACCTCTGATTCAGGAAGGACTGCTGTATAATAATATGTTTTGTTTTTGGTTAGAGGATGAATTTTTCCCATGTGCAAACCCCCCACCCCCACCCCCCACCTCCCAGTACAACTTTGTATTCAACTTCTGAGGATGTTTTAAAGTGTCCCCACCCCATCCAATCCCCATATTCAGTTTGAACGTGTAGCACTCCAGGGCCACCTTGATCTATCTACTTCTTACCTTGTTAGTTTATGGGTTTTAAATTTATCAGCAGTGTGGACACTTTGCAAATAAATTGGTGTAAGTTGCCAAGATAGGCGAAGAACACAAAACAAAATTAAAAAGCAATAGTGGAATAGAATGGTAGTTTAAAAGAATAGTAACATTCAAAAGAACATTTTTAGTGAATAAGCACCCTGTATGACCAGGACCAGCGGTATAGAATTTTTTTATAATCCTTTTTGACCACGAGTGTTTACTTCATATATCCATTTGTGAAAGGACTTTACTTTGTAAAAATCTTCCCATAGCAGTCCCTGGATATGAGTTCTCAAATAGACCCATATGATTTGGGAGACTCACTTTAATTGTCCTATCATTTCCCTGTTACTACTTAAGTGTCCCATTCTTATTCCCAGTTTAGAATCTAGTGTTGATCCATTTGTGACCAGACGAAATGTAAGTGAATTTTGCTCAGGCTTTCTTTCTATATAAGAAAACAAATTTATAACTTAGTTGAGAAATCATCCCCAAATCACCTCCAGCTGTTTGGGCTACACATTATATTTCTATTCCAAGTGTTTTTGTTTATAATCTAACTTGTTATAGATATTTTATGCTGGTACCAACAAGGGTACAGTAAAGACCTCAGCCAAGAGGCTTGTTTCTGGTCACCATCCAATGTGACCCTGTTGAAATTGTTGGATGTGCATTTGGGTGAAGACAACACTGAGCTTGGCAAAATTTATGCAAATACACATTCTC
Source organism: Ginglymostoma cirratum (assembly GCA_024137785.1). Lineage (NCBI taxonomy): Eukaryota > Metazoa > Chordata > Chondrichthyes > Orectolobiformes > Ginglymostomatidae > Ginglymostoma > Ginglymostoma cirratum. The sequence goes on from JAHRHZ010000088.1 coordinate 2,822,017, forward strand.
TAAGCCAACACATGCATTGCAGTTTGGGAAGGTTGATGCCCATGGGTCTATACCCCAGAATAAGTTGGTGGTTTGAGGAAAGGACAAAGAAGAAAAGAATCTTATATTTCAACAGTACCCACTGTTAACTGAATAGACATCCCAAATTATTCAAGAGGTTTTGGTACAGATTGGTTTGAAAATTTGATTGCAACTTCCAAAGATTCACTAAGTCTGTCTATTCTGGGGCAGATTTAGCCTTTTGCAATATAAAGCAAAAATAAGAAAGATCTATGTGGTTTACTTCCAGCTATTACCTATGGACTGAAATTCATAATTGATGTCACTCTATCAGTGTTGAATATATAAAATAGTATATACTCTCTCGATTACTCAGATTCAAACCTTTCTTCCCTGGTTGAATCAGGTCAACCAGAAGTTGCTGCTGCAATAATCGGTTTATGCTGACTTTGTTAATCTGTGAAGAGTAACAATTTTGTTTAGCAATTAACAAAACACTCTGGGATAGCAAGAGGCAATTCACCTGGAATCCTGCTGTTGATTCGTATTCTGTGAATCATGCTAGAAAGTGTTTGTTGAGATATTTTGAGGGCTAGACTGAATCTGGTTTTGATGTACTCCATACTTGAATTGGCCCTGAATGCCTGCTGTCTAAGGTCAGGTGAAGTCCAACTGTTTGGGTCAGAATTGGAGCTAGTGCAACTACTCCAGCAAGAGTCAGTACTTTCAGGATAGGGTGAGAAGACAATGAGGTGAGGACACTTGGCAACCTGACTTATTTTTAACACAACCTATTCTTAAGCTAAGATGTATTTGTAATATATTTTCGGGATTTATCAATAGATATTAATTATGTATATAGACTATCAAGAGTTTGGTAGTGTTCTGTTTTTTGCTAAAACCTGCCTATTTTAGAAAGTTTGGACTTCAGTTTGCATTTGTAAGTAATCACTGAGTTTCCAGTTTTAAGCTTGGTGTTGGAGCATCCCAGTTGCCATGTTAATAGATGCACGTTCCTGTTTAAACTATGGGAATTGGTAAGCCTCAAGTTTGTTAATCCATGTTGGAGTTGGGTACTTGGTCTTTGACCTTTTGCTAAGAGAGAAGATTCAGTAACAGGTTCCTGATTGGGATTTTAATGGATTAACATACTTGACAGTGTACACGTGGCCTTTGGATGGGAGCAAGACCTGTATGTCCTCCTCAGTTTGCAGTTTCCACACATACACAGCACCTGTGGAACTACATGCCAGCATGAGTCAGTTTGAGAGTTAGCATTCCTAGTCTTAAAGCTATGCAAACTATGTGGAGGTTGCTTAAACAAACTTAGGAAAGCAGGGACTTATTACTGTACTACAGTTGGCCAGAATAGACCAACAGGCTTGCAATGAGAATTCCCTCATCGTCATCTATCTAAACTGCATGTCTCTGGGGACCTCTTGTATCAAGCAAACCAGGTCGCCTCTCATTGATTTGTAACATTCTGTTAGATGGATGTTGGGAATGGATTTCAGTGCATGATTGTCACCTGAATCACCAGAAAGAATCTCATTTCAAGAGGTTGTATTGTCTTTGGTGAATCTGTTTTTATGAGATGCGTGTCAGCTTGAATCCTTTGTGAGCCTGTTAGCAGAACGTATATTTTTCAGGTAGGAGAGGGAATCTTTGACTTGAGCAAAATGTTACAGCCCCTGTAAAAGCAATTTTTGTTACTGTTTAACATAGTCTCTGTAATCTTGTGTGATTATGCATCATAGTGGCTTGAATACTGATAATTGAACACCTGTAATTTGTTGCAACACAAATAATATATTTATCTCCCAGTGAATGTGAATAAACAATTGCAGGAAGATTTTGAGTTGCAAGGCCTGTGCTGCACAACACTTCTGCTTTATTTTTGCTGTGTTCCTTGCCACTAGCTTGTTACAAGTACAGTTTCCTCTAAATAGATGAATGGCAGTCTTGCGTTGTGCATTTCCCTGGAGCTCTGCTGACCAACAAGTGGAAGCAAGATGGTAAAGAACTTTGTTCCAGTCCTGTTTGCTAACCTATCTTCTCACCATCCCTCGCTGTTTCCTTTGAAAAGCAGTGTACTGTCCATGCTTTTCTCTGATGCATTCTTTTTGTCGTGCAGCCTCTAACAAGAGTCTTAACTTTTAACGATGTAGCGTACAGATCCGTTCAAACGGCACCTCCCCCGAACCTTTCTTTCAGAAGTAAGAAATTTAACGCCTGTGTTAACAACAGCTTCCCTTGGTGTTTCTCCTTTTAGCCTTACCAGAAAACTGCAACCAAAAATCTTCATTTCCGTAGGATAATTTATTGATGTGTGTTAAAGCTGTGGGCCTCAACAAACTTACTGCAAAACAATGCTGCTTAACGCCATACGTTTTGAATTATGGAGCAGGATGTGCTGATTCAGCTTCTGAAATGCTGGTCAAGCAAATGCCTAGATGTCGGTCTAAACTTTCTCAAATTAGTGGGAGGAAGTACTTTAATTGACATTGATTATCACTGGGGGTTTAGACCCATCTGTTCCATCTTGATAACTCAATCCAGTCCCCACAAAGTAAGTTATTTTTTAAATGGAACTAAGATTAATACAATGCAAGAAACTAATTACCCGTGACCACATTTCCCACATACCTTGCGTAAAATTGCTTTCCTACAATATTAGCATTTCTGGTTGGTTAATGTCTACCTGACACATTTGGAATATTGGGGGTTGTAACTGAGGCAGTCCTCCAGCTTTGCTGCAGGGGCAAGGGAAGCAAATTTTTCTGTCAGCTTTATAGGCTTGGTCAAAAACAGCATACACTTGGAGCATTTCACCAGAATTAAACTGTAATCTGTTCTAAATGGACACACAGGAAGCATAATATTTTTCTCATTCTGCTAAGTTAATCTACGTGAATGTAAATTGTGTTTAAAATCATGCCTCCCCCGCCCCCCATCCATTTCTTACCATGCTTTGTCTGTGCAGCTCATTACATTGTCTTCCGCCTACCTCCCCCACAAAAAAAACTTAAAGACTGTTTGTAAAGAGGCCTGTGATTATAGCTGTCAATGATTCAGTTGATAAAGGGTGCACATGACTAATCATGGAGTGTACAATATTTGACTCCTGGTATTTGCCAAGTTTGCTGATTTTTTGGTTTGTTGTTGTGCTGCCATAATTGTCCTCTGTATCCTGGCCAACAGAAATGCAAAATTGCCTGAAGGTGCTCAAACTTGAATGTGTATCCTGCTGAAATTGCATTTGATAGGGACTAAGTCCCTAAAAACACCTTGGGACTGGTGTGTAAGAGGTCTGCAGAACTGCATCTTGGCGAATGTCAAAATTTTTAACAGGAAAGAAGGGTAAATGTTGACAGACAGCAGCAATGTATTAGGACTGGGATTCATAGCAAGTGTTTATGTCAAATCATGAGGGGAGAGAAGGAAAACTACTGAATGTCCACTTCTTTATTCAGGAAATAACTGGAATCTGGAGCCATGGGTGCTGCATTTTGTTTAGATTTACATATAATGAACTTATCCACTGTGATATTAAAAGGAAACCTGATACTTTGACACCTGATGATTTTAAAATGATTTCTGGGCGAGATAAAGATGAAACCTAGCTAATTATCCAATGGTAATGGCTTACGTTTTTCAAAACAAAACACATTATGAAGTGTGCTATTTTTTTCCCTTTTCCTGAAAGTGGGTGAATTGGAAGGAGGCAACTGATTTCTTTACTTCCCTCTTCCTCTCCTCCCTCACCATAATTGCACTGCACTAAAACCAGAAAATGTAAGCAAAATACATCTAAAAGAATTTGAAAGTTTTGTTTTTATCTGGGACACGTCATTTACCAATTTGGTAGTCCTCATTTCAGTTGTCAAACATGACTGAAAATTTCTGATACTACCTTGATGGGCAACCCGTGTTACATTCACAAACAAGAGTTGCTGATGGTATTCTATTCGTGCTTCCTTCATCCTTTTGATTGGAGTGCTAAATAAAACCTAACATCTGTCACATTATTAGTGACCACATTGATGTTGAGAAACATTGTTGGAATTAACCCATGGTACAATGTAACACAACACTTTGTATAAATGCAAAATAACAGAGCAACTTTTATTTAATAGAAAACTGCAGTTTTCCGGTGAAGCCTCGCTCTTTCAGTCACCTATTCATGAGAATAGCTTCTTTCTCGTTGCCATCCAAGTACTTACCCACTGGCCACATTTTCAGAGAGGCAGCTTAGAGCTGGGAGTCACGTCAACCAAAGACCAAACACTTCATTCCATCTTTCTTGGTCTGCTGCCATTCTCACTGTCCTCAGGATACCTTCCTTCATGTCCAACTTTGATACAGGGAAATAAATTCCATTGCAGCATTATACTCGCATGGATTGTTGTAATGTCACATAAAGCTTTCATAAATCCATTGGATAACAGCTGCGTAGAATTCTTTCACTCGCGCCCTCCAAACAAGCAACCCAATGTTATACAAAAGGCACTGATGTTAATTTGATTTCAAATAGTGTTTTTGGTATTTTCCATAAGTAGCATTTGAAATATTTCCAATAAATTCCATAGGAAGTTTGGATGTTATTTCTGAGGCTGCAACATAATTTAAAGAAATCTGGGTAATTTCTCAGATCTTTTGGGCTTTCTATATCGTGTCTAATTTCCATTGTATGATATCTAAGGATTGTAAATCATGTTAATATTTCTGTGTTTAATTCTTTTGTAAAGCTGAATTGTTCCAGAAATGGGTTAAGACAACTAAGATAATTCTGGCCACTTGGCAAAAGCTTCTTACCTGTTTATCTCTGTAAAAATAGTTAACATTGTAAAAAAAAAAAAAAAATAAAAAGCTTCTCTTTAAAACTGTGCAGATGACAAGATCTTTTGTGAACAGTTTTGGGTCAGAATATTATTTCACTGCTTCCAGCAGAGTACGTGTTAACACAGTTCTGATGAGGCACAGATCTTCATTCCAGTTCTATAATTGCAAAATATTTGACTTCATTGATCTATATTTCTTCTTGTTTTCAGTAGAGAGATGAGTGAATTTGCAAGAATTTTTAAAAATGTGTTCATTCATTGCATATGGACAAGGCCAGCACTTATTGCCCATCCCTAATTGCTCTTGTGTAGATGTTGGTGATCTCCCTCTTGAATCACTGCAGATCATGTGATGTGAGTAGATCTATGGTGCTGTTAGGGAGAGTGTTCAGGATTTTGAGTTGCTAAATCTATTCCATTTAGCAATGTGACCAGACCCCACAACTTAATGAAGGATATCTTCATTGTGAGAACAGGACTTTGTCTCCACAAGGACTGTGCGTTGGTCACTCCTACAGATACCGTCATGGATAGATGAATTTGTTGCAGACAGATTGGTGAGGATGAGGTCAATTAAATTTTTTCCTCTTGGTTTCCCCACCACCTACTGCAGAATTTGTCTAGCTGCCGTGTCTTTTAAGACTCAGCCAGCTCGGTCAGTAGTGGTGCTACTGAGCAGTTCTCAGTGATGGACGTTGAAGTTTCCCAAACGGTGTATGTTCTATGCCTCTGCCACCCTCAGTGATTGTTCCAAGTGGTGTTCAGTATTATACTGATCCATTTGCTGAAAGGGGACGGGGCACTCAGGATTGATAGGTGGAATCAGCTGGAGCTTTCCTTGCCCATATTTAACATGTGGTCATGTTGCAGTCGTACAGGACGTTGGTTCGGCCAGTTTTGGAGTATTGCGTGCAATTCTGGTCTCCCCACTGTAGGAAGGATGTTGTGAAACTTTAAAGAGTTCAGAAAAGATTTACAAGGATGTTGCCAGTGTTTGAGCTATAGGGAGAGGCTGAATCGGCTGGGGCTATTTTCCCTGCAGTGTCGGAGGCTGAGGGATGACCTTTTAGAGGTTTATGAAATCATGAGGGGCATGAGACAAGTCTTTACCCCAGGGTGGGCGATACCAAAATTAGAGGGCATAAGTTTAAGGTGAGGGGGGATAGATACAAAAAGACCCTAAGGGTAACTCATTCACCATTTTCTGCGTGAAAATATGGAATGAGCTGCCAGAGGAAGTGGTGGAGGCTGGTATGATTACACCATTTAAAAGGCATCTGAATGGGTATATGAATAGGAGGATATGGGCTGAATGTTCGAAAATGGTACTGGATTTATATAGGACATCTCGTTGGCATGGACGAGTCTGTTTCCATGCTGTACAGCTCTATGACTCGGTGACTTTGTACAGTTCAGAGTCAATGTTGATTATTCCAAGGACATCTGTTCCTCTACGGTCTCTGATAGTGGTATCTGGGACATTGGATAGTTAGATTCCTTGACTTACATCAGTCTGTTGTTTGACTCATATGTGCAACAGTTGTCCCAATTTGGCCCAAGCCCCTAGATAGAGAGGACTTTGTAATGTCGACAAGGCAGGGCTTGCTGTTGTCATTTCCTATGTCTAGGTCTATGCCAAGTGGTTCATCTGGTCTTCACATTTACCTCTTTGACTTTGTAGTGGTTTGGTACAACTGACTGGATGGCCATGCCATTTCTGTTCAGTGTGAAAAACGTTTCTGGGTGCCTGGAGTCAGGTGAAGACCAAAACAGGTAAGCACAACAGATTTTCTCCCCTAACAGATGAGTTCTTATGACAATCAATGATATCTTCATGGTCACTATTACTGAGACAACCTTTTAATTCAAGATATATTCATTAATTTTAACTCCACCAGCTGCCTTTTGAACTCGTGTCCCCAGGGCATTAACCTGGCCCGCTAGATTACTGGTCCAGTGATAAATTTTAGATTTGTCTAGTTCATCAATTGGTCCTGACAAAGCTCATTGAGGGAGTAAATTACTGCAGATACTGGAATCTGTACTGAAAGCAACAAATGCTGGAAATCTCAGCGAGTCAGACAGCATCCATGGAAAGAGAGCAAGCTAACATACAGAGTCTAGATGACTCTTCATCAGAGCATTGACAGTTGGCTGGGTGTTCGTTTGGAGTTCTATTTCCTTGTGTACCAATCAAAGAACAGAAAACATAAGACCACCTGTTCTTGTAGATAAATTGACAATTTCTTGTCTTTCTATAACTCTGTGAAATAATGCCCTGAGGACTTTCACAGAGGCATGTTGAGATAAAAATAAACACAAGCTGAAAAAGGAGCTACTGTGGACAGCAATCGAAAACTGGACCACAGACAAGTTTCTTAAAAGTAGTAGAGAATTTGGGGACCTAATTTCTAGATTCCATCTTCACCAGCTGTCTTCAAGAGTGTTAGTTTTAAAAGTGTTGGGCCTTGATTGCAAATTTTTATATGGCATTGTTCACTCTATCCAGTTGACTTACTTTGATTCACAGATCTCCTCCCATAAGGCATAGTGACTTTAAAACTGAATTCTTAATGCTAATCCTCCTCATTTTGGTAGTTTCTCCCCATCTTCAAAAGCCTCTTTATAATGTGTTGCTTTACAGATATTGGGGAAGAGTGTTGTTTTGTTTTCGGTATCTAGCTACTGACTCCATCCTTCCCTGGCAACAGTCTGAGGCTAAACCAAACCTAAAAACTGAGGATACTGGAGATCAGAAACAAAAACATAATTTGCTGGAAAGACTCAGCAGGTTGGCAGGATCTGTGGAGAGAAAGCAGAGTTATAATGTTTTGGGTCCAGTGACTCTGTTTTTTGTTTTTGAGGCTAAACTAGTCTGTCCACAACTTTGGTTCTGCATTTGATCCCTGAGATGAGCTTCCAACCCCATTAATAAGTTTGCTTAGTTCCACATCTACCATCGCTTGTTGATCACCTCTAAGTTCATCTGCTGTTAAAGTTCTCATTCCTGCTTCTTTACCTCTAGGTTTAACTATTGTAATTCTCTCCTGGTTGGCCTCCCACATACTAGTCTCCATAAATTTGAAATCATCTGAAGCCCCTTGTGCAGCTAGGTGTCATATTTCATTTCATAATGCTTATTTAGTGTAATGATCTTAACTGATGTTATTACGGACAGAACCTGGCTTGACAGATCAGGACTGTTTTGATTTTAACAACGTGGTCTCCCACTGAATCAAAAGCTGGCAATGCTATAGATTTTGTTTTAACAATTAAATGGAAGTTTATAATGAAAGGAATGAAGCTAAAATAGACTAAACCAAATTGTCTACTTATAGTTAAAATTCAAATATTTTTAATCACACGAGTCAAGCTATAATCCCAAAACACTGCTTTATAAACTGAAAAGAAGCAACAGCTTTTGTATAGTACCTATAGAAACAAAACAAAAGAAATGAATTAACAACACAAATACAGTAAATGGATATGATCTTACAGCCACTGGAAAGAATGGTTGTAAGTAAATCAAAGCTGGGAACTAAATATTCAGGGCTATTTGACTTCCCGAAAGGGGACACAGAATGGAAAGGAGGTAGGGTCAATACAGTGTGGAGCTAGAGGAACAAAGCAGGTCAGGCAGCATCAGAGGAGGAGAGGTGATGTTTCGGGCCTGGACCCTCCTTCAGACCCTGATGAAGGGTCCAGGCCTAAAACATTGTCTGTCCTCCTGCTCTGTTGCCTGACCTGCTGTGTTCCTCCAGCTCCACACTGTATTGACTCTGACGTCAGCATCTGCAGTTCTTGCTATCTCTGGAAAGGAGGCGGGGTAGCGTTTTTGTATAGGATGAAATTAGTACAAAAGCAAGAAATTATCCTTGATCAGAAGATGTAGAATCCGTGTGGGTGGAAGTAAGGAAGCAAGGGGAAGGAGTCAGTCACTGTTATGAGCATTCTATTGTCCCTCTAACAGCTATTTGGCAGGGCTGAGAATAAATCAGATAAAGATAATGAAGGGGGCATGTAAAAAACAAAGCAATGCGTTAACCTTGATTAATGATTTGGGTGATGTTAATCTTGTAGACTGGGATAGTCAGATTGGCAGATGTAGTCATTAGAAAGAATTCATAATGTATATTGGAGTCAGAGTTTCCTAGAACAATGTTATGGATCCAACCAGGGATCAGGCTATTTTAAATCTGGTGATGTGTAATAAGAGAGGTTTAATAATTGATGTCAGAGTAAAAGATCCTTTAGGAAGCACTGACCGTTCAGTTTGAGGGGAAGAACTTGGATCAGAAAGAACTGTACTAAGCTTAAACAAAATTAATTCTAAAGGCATGAGGGTACAACTTGCTGCAGTGGTCTGGAAAGGGGTTTGGCAGCAAAGACAGTTGAGGAACAATGACAGGCATTTAAGGAAATAATTCATGGCTCACAGAAAATGTATATCCCGGTGAGAAAGAAGGACACAAGGAAAGGGATAAGCCAATCATGGTCAATCAGGGAAGTTCAGGAGAGCAGTACATTGAAAGAAAAAAGTGTGATCAAGATTAGTTCAAGACTGAGGTTTGGGAAAGTTAACTAGAAAAACACAAACCAAAAATAAAAGATAACCTTTGAGGATTCTCCTATATGTTGTTCTTTAAATATGTGAAAAGGAAGAGAGAGACCAACATTAGATAATGAGGCTGGGGAAATAATGTGGAATCGGGAAATGGCAGATGAGTTGAATAAATATTTTGCATCCATCTTCACCGTAGATGATACTAGTAACATTCCAAAATTATTAAATGATCAAGGGCCAAAAGGAGGAGATGAAATAAACATTATAACTATCACTAGAGGAAAAAGTATTAAGAAACTACTGGGAGTAAAGACTGATAATTCTCTCAGACCTGATGGGACACATCCTAAGATTTTAAAAGAAGTAGCTACAGAGATGGTGGAGGCACTGGTAGTAATCTTCCAGAAATCATTAGATTGTGGAAATGTCCCATAGGATAGGAAAACTGCCAATGTAATAACCTCTTCCAAGAAGGGACGGTGACAAAAGCAAGCAGATAACTACAGGCCAGTTTGCTTAACATCTGTCATTGACAAAATGCTAAGAGGCTATTATAAAGGATGTAATAGCAGAGCAGTTATGAATACATTTGATCAGGTAGAGTCAGCATGGCTTCACAAAGCCTCATGTCTAAGTTTTAAAACAAATTATCATGGTTACGAAAGTACTTAAAGTTAATAATTAACTTCACATACACAAGAATTCCTACCTTTATCAGACCCAGAATCCAAGACTGCAAATTTGCAATAATTCATATTAAAACACAAACCTACATGTATCCCACAGGCATCATCACATATACCTTGGCAAGATTTATAATACCAATGGTTATATAGAAATGTGAATTTATAATAAATTGTAATCAACAATTTATTCGGTCAGTAAGCCCTACTTTTTGCTTGGTGTCTGTTTGCATACTTTAAAACAACTCAGGCCAGTTAGATCATCCGATTAAATCAGTTGGCATCATTGAATTTTATTATGGACATATATTACAGCTTAATTCAAAATAAAATAAAATGGGGCGCAATCACATCACACATACTGTTGGTGCTTTTTGTTCAGTTATAACTATAACTGTCCTGTAACGTTAATCAAATATGATCAATAAGTTTGGCTATATTTTGTGTTTTTTTTAATTTAGTTGTTTTTGGGATGTGGATACCACTGGCTAGGCTTTTACTGCGCATCCCTAACTTCCCTGAAGATAGTTAAGAGTCATCTGTATTGCTGTGGGACCAAAGTCACATGTAGGCAGACTGATTAGGGAAGGCATTTGGGGTATTAGTGAAGCAGATGGGTTTTATCCTTAGACTAACTTTTACTTCCAGATTTGATTGAATTTGCATTTCACTATCTGCTATGGTGAGATTTGAGCCTATGTCCCCAGAATGGTAGCCTGTGAGTCTGGTGAGGTAGGCAATGGCATCATGAAGGCTATAAAAGATCTTATTATCCACTTGCACTTGGAGTTGCGCTCTATAAATAACGTTCTGATTTCTAGGCCCAAAACGTCAGCCTTCCTGCTCCCCTGATGCTGCTTGGCCTGCTTCATCCAGCTCTACACCTTGTTATCTCAGATTCTCCAGCATCTGCGGTTCTTACTATCTCTGATTTGTCTATTTCAGGTTCCAGTTTAGGCTGTTTTGGAAGTGGCCAAAGGTGAAATCCATTGTAAAGTATGAACGTAAGAAGTAGGACCTTCGGCCCCTCGAGCCTACTCCACCATTTCAAACAATCGTGGCTGAGATGATCACATCTCGGCCTGAACTCCACTTTCCTGCCTACTCCCCATAACCTTCAACCCATTCCTAATTAAAAATCTGTCTCCATGCTCCAGCATCCATTGCATTTTAGGGTAGTGAATTCCACAGCTTACATACCCTTTGAAAAAAGTAATTTTTCCTCTTCTCTGTTTTAAATTTACCACCCCTCCTCCAGTCTACTGAAAGTAGCTACGGAGAAGATTGGTTTGATTCCGGGCTTGAGGTAACTGTCTGTCTGTAGTTTGCATGTCCTCCTCATGTCTGCATGCGTTCTGGGTTCCTCACATAGTTCAATGGTGTGCAGGTTAGGTGGATTGGCCCTGGTAAATGCAGCCTTAGGGGGATAGGTAGGAATGCTCTTTGGAGGGTCAGTGCAAATTTAGTGGGATGAATGGCCTCTTTCTGTGCGCTAATGATTCTATGATATGGTGTGGGGGAAAGGGGTGAGTTGATCGGCTGTGATCAGTGAGCAAGACAGTTTGGCAGACAAAGGGAGGGATTATAGTACCAAAAAGCTGATCACGGGACACGTTATAGTACTGAAAAGCTGATCATGGGACACGTAAATGGTGGAAATGTGTTGGTTGTGCCAAAGCAGCCCATGTCTCGACAGGACTTATGTCCCTAAGTAGCTTTATTTAAAATTCCTTTGGACCAGCTCCTGCCGTATGCAAGGATTGGTATCAATCTCCTCGAAAACAGAAAACTAAGTAACTGGATGTCAGAAATTGCTGGAAAAAGTCAGCAGGTCTGGCAGTAACCTTTGTGAAGAAGGGTCGCCGGACCTGAAACGTTAACTCTGCTTTTTTTTTCCTTTCTCTCTCTCTCTGTCTCTCTCTCTCTCCACACATGCTGCTGAGTTTTCCCAGCAATTTCTGACTATGGCCCTAGCATGCCCCTGGATGTCAGTCAAAGGTGATTGACAGGTGCCGCCCATTCATGGGAAGTGGGGCGCGGAGCTCGCCGCTGATTGGGCTTCAGTTGAGCCAATCAAGGCCAGTGGCGATGATGTCATGGTAAGGTAGCGCGCAGGCGCAGTGGACCGGCAGCCGGCGCTGGTAGGAAGAGCAGCGGGTGACCCGGGGAGATGGTGAGTGCTGAGCATCGCTGGAGCTGGGAGATAGGACAGAGAGAGGGGGAGAGCTTTGCACAATGAGACCCAGCCTCTTCATTGCAGCCTCACCGAGGGCTGGGCGCTGGCTCTGCAATTGCATTAGGGATTGTCAGCGGAATTGGACATGTCCTAACTGATACGATTGACTCCACAAAGGTCCTCCTGTCTCAATATCGGCCGCTGGCTTTTTCCCCTGGGTTCAACGCTGGCTGAGGCTGTTTGCACGTCTTGCATGGCTGGAAATCAAAAGCTTCCCTAGCGTCAACAGTAAGGTTGAACACTCCCACAATGGGCCGTGGCATCCGCTCCATTGCATCATCTGCAGAGGTTAAGGGGAAGGAGTCCCCTTGGGTCACTGGACCCGAAACGTTAACTCTGATTATTTTCTTCACAGATGCTGCCAGACCTGCTGAGCTTTTCCAGCAACTTCTATTTTTTTTTGTTTAAGAGGAAGGAGTATGTGTGGCCAGGACCACTGTTAGCAAGATGCTGTGCTAATGGCTTATCAATTGAATGCCCTGTCACTGTGACGCTGAGTAGGTCGTTTCAGATTTCGGCTTTTGTTACGTTGTCCCGTTTTCAGAAATATACTCCCAATGTGAGCATTTCAGACTTTGCTCAGAAGTCGTCCTCCATCAGTCTGACTGACTGCTGGTGCTGAACCAGTACAAAGAATGCCGCTTGATTGAGCAGTATTTTCATCGGCTCCCCTCAATTCCTTGAGACACTGTGCAGTTCTGCAGGTCAGCTGACTTATTCTGAAGAGTGTGCAGCAGACAGGAGGAGCGGCTGTGCTCTCTAATGTCACAACACAAAACCCTGGCAGGCAGCAAGACCTGGATTCGATTGTACCACTTCTGTGATTGCCCAAGTGTTCCTAGGGCAAAAGGAGAGAAAATCAACTCCTTGTGTCTTTATATGTGTGTGTCAGTGAGAGAATGTTAGGTGAGAAGCTTAGGGTCATATAATGGCCACTGGGTGAGATCTAGGAATGCTACCAGCCCATTTGGATCTGAAGTAGGTGCATCAATACCTTGAGGACTTCTGTTGAATCAGGTGGGGAAGCAATGAACATCGCTATATTGCTCAATTACTGATAATGCTAGGAGTTAAGATGTACTGTAACAGCAAGCAGAGCAAATAATATTCCAGTGAGATGGAGATCAAATATTCATACGGAGAGGCAATCTTGTTACCTCCAGAAAGCTTAGAGACCTTGATGGTAAACATACAGCTCACCATCTAGAGTTCCCATTCTCCTTACTAAGGAACAGTGTCCAGTGCATAAGTGAGGCAGCTTGCAACCTCCGCTCTTCCTACCCAGGCTGGAGTTGAGCTTCTGACCTCGTATTTTCAGGTTGCTTAGCTCAGTTGGCTGGATGGCCAGTTTGTGATACAAAGTGATAGCAATAACATGGGTTCCATTCCTGAACTGCATGAGGTCACCATTAAAGACTCTCCTTCTCAACCTCTCCCGTTGCCTGAGTTGTGGTGACCCTCATGTTAAACTGCTACCAGTTGGTCCCCTCTCACTAATGAGGGAGCAGCCCTGTGGTGTGGTAAGAAACTATGACAACATTATTAGTCTCACCGTTACAAAGACGCTGTAACATTGCCCACCTCTGTCCTGTGCTTCTGAAACCTTTGTTTTTATGCTATTGTCACCTCCAGACTTGCCTTTTCCAGTGAACCTTTAGTTGGCTTCCCATTTCCCATCGTCTGTGACCCGGAGCTCATTACTAGCTTCACTGCCTGGAAATGGTCCCACCTACCTGTAACCCCTGTTCTCACAGTATTGTCTCGACCTAGTAGTTCAAACGTAAAACTTTAATTGCTTGCAGTAAATCCATATATGGCTTTTTCTCTTTTCTCTAACTCCATCCTTTCTTCCCCTGTAAATGAGTGGATTGATGACTGATCTTCCAATCTGTTATCTCATTGAAAAACGAGGGATGATGGAAAATATTATGAGACTCTTGGTATCTCCACACGGCCATGTTGATGTTTCTTTTCTTTTCAGGCTGAAGTTGAAGAAACTCTGAAGAGAATTCAGAGCCAGAGCGGTGTGGTAGGCGTTATTGTTGTCAATGCAGAAGGTATTTCAATAATTTGTTGCCTATTGTAAAGGACTGTACCTTTCTGATTCATTGTCACACTGGTTCATCTACAAGCTGAACATTTAAATATCTACATATGTTGGATGTTTTATTACAAATCCCCCTTCTGCCTCCCCCCTAATTGAAGTCCTTGCATATTTTGATGAGCTAACGTTGTCAGCACTTTACAATCACTCATTATTTTAGATGCCTTTGTGTTTCAGGATATACGTTAACAAAATGGATGGTGGCAAACATGGAATCTTTCATGTTTGAAGGTGGTTCTGACCCAAAGTGCTATGATTTCTGCCACTGGTAGGATAAGGAGGACAAGTTCAGAATTGGACCTGGTTGGCACCAATGTGATCCACACCAGCCTCCAGCCAACCAATGAGCTGGAGTTGCTGTGGCAACCTATGTTTCTACCTGCAGGTCATCACCTGGAGCTATGGATGGTGATGGTAGTGATTCCAATTTCTTACCAGCCTCAAGGCCAGGAATCCCTCCTGCTCTTTTCTTTCATTGCTAGTGGCCAGAGGTTTTATAAGTTTATACTTGTTATAAATGCATCTCCCTTTACCATCAGCTCCTAGAAGGGGACTTTGAACCTTGAGCTTCTGGATCAGAGGCTGGACACTGCTACAAGACCTCCACTCTCACGGAATAATTAAACCGTAACGCAGAGTGGTTTCAGTGAAGGCACAGACGATAGTGGGAGCTAATACTCCTCAGTGCCTGAAAAATGTAGAAATGCAAGTGATTGTAATATTAAGTGATGCCTGGCTATCAACCATCAGGGCTTGTGGTTAGAGTAATGCTGCCCCAATGCTCCTTCCTGTGATGATTCCAGAGACTGTTTAGTCATCTGTGGACGGGGCTGGACCCACAAGTAAGCCTCGTCAGAAGAGGCCCTTCCAGAACCAGATATAGTCTATTACATAACAGCAGCAATATACAGGCTCCTTTAACACTGAGGCGTATCAACTATTACAGTAATCTCCTCATTATGCAGTACATACAGGGAATGGGGGCGAGAGTTAGGTGAAGCTGCCGGTAGCAGGACCGTACTCGTGGTGGCTGGAAGAACTCGACTTGAAGATGACCACGTCTTTTAAAAATGAGGACCTCGGGGAGTAGGCAGGGCCTCAGGCTAACATTTCCACCTGCAAGACAGCCCCTTTGACAGTGCCACACTCCTTTGGCACTGCACTGGAGTATCAGCCTAAATTTTCATGCTTCAATCCTGAGTAGGAATTTCTGCTTTGGAGGTGTGTGTGTTACTGACAGCTGATGCTGACCAAATGCTCTGTTTCAGCCTGTCGCTGTCACATGGTCTGAATGCTGATGTGCTCTTTCTCAGGTATTCCCATCCGGACGACCATGGACAATGTGACCACAGTTCAGTACGCGGGACTTATCCACCAACTGTCAATGAAAGCTAGGAGCACCATCCGGGACATTGATCCACAGAATGACCTCACGTTCCTCAGAATCCGCTGCAAGAAAAATGAAATCATGGTCGCACCTGGTAATTTAAAAAGAAATTTGTTCACGCAATGGTCATTGGCTGGGCCAGCATTTACAGTCTGTCCCCATTTGCCATTTGAGAAGGTTGTAGTGAGCTGTTGCCTTGAACTGTTAGTCCTTAGGGTGTAGGGCCACCCACAGTACCATTAGGGGGGGAGTTCCAGGATTTTATTCCAGAGACACTAAAGAAACGATGATGCATTTCCAAGTCAGAACGGTGAATGAGTCAGATGAGGAGCTTACAGGTGGTAGTTTTTCCTTGTATCTCGTCCTGGTCCGAGGTCGCAGAAGTTTAATGTTTGGAGGTGGTTTGTTTCGATGTGTCCTTTGTGCATATGTTCAATTATTCTCCTCCAGGGTAACAGCTGAGCTATCTATCCCTTCAAATTGTTGTTATCAGCACTCTGGTGATCTGGCTGACCACTGTGAATGAAAAACTCCTAGGTTTAATTCCCGATCTTTGCCGTTTGTTGAATATTTGTTTACGGACAATTACACATTTTCTCTGCATTTGCCAGCTATTTGCCCCTTCACTTAATCCTCTTTTAAATCTTCTTAAGTCCTCTTCATGACCTACTTTTCTACCTATCTTTGTGTCACCGCTAAATTTAGAGATCACACCTTTGGTCGCTGCGCTCCTATAACCAAAGGTTTTTTCATAGAATCCCTGTAGTGTGGAAACAGGCCCTTTGGCCCAACAGGTCCACACCGACCCTTGGAGCGTCCCACCTAGACCCATTCCCCTGTAACCCGCCTAATCTACACATCCCTGAACACTACGGGCAATTTAGCATGGCCAATCCACCTAGTCTGCACATCTTTGGACTGTGGGAGGAAACCGGAACATCCAGAGCACACAGACACGGGGAGAATGTGCAAACTCCACGCAGATAGTTGCCCGAGGCTGGGATCCATCGCGGGTACCTGGTGGCAGCAGTGCTAACCACTGAGCCACCGTGCCGCCCTCATTAAGGTCTTAAAGGATATGGGCCAAAGGCATGTATATGGAGTTCAGCCACAGATTAGCCATGATCTCATTGAATGGCAATGCAGGCTCAAGGGGCTGAATGGCCTACTCCTGTTCCTACATATTCCAATGTCCCTTTATCCACGCCATTTGTATAAATCACTGAAGTCTGATGCCCCTAATACTGGTCCCTGTGGCATACCACTTGTTACGCATTGGCAGCAGGAAATGACTCTCTACGCCTATTGTCGGTTTTCTGTTAGCTGGCCAATCTTCTATGCATGCCAGTATTTTATCCCCCTACATCATAAGTCTTTATTTTCTGCAATATCAAATGCCTTCCGGAAATCTAAGTACAATAATTGCACAGCACAAGTTACTTTCTCAAAGAATTTCCCATAAATTGGTCAAATTTTTTATAATCCTAGCTTGAAGCCCATCAGTACCTGGAGACTTTTCAGCTCCAATAATTTGTTCGGTATCACTGCCCTTGTGATTGTAATTCTGCAGTGAAGACTAATCCAAAATACATGTTCAATTCATTTGCCATTAGATTGTTTTCCATTGATTAATTCCCCAGTTTCATTTTCCATAGGACCTAAAGTTGCCATTGTTCCATGCCCCAGGTGGAAGGAAAGGTTGGAAAAGGGAATTCTTTGTGGATTCCCTCAGCCAGTGCAGGAATTGAGTGCATGCCGTTGGTGTCACTTTGCATTACAGGCTCCAACTGTCCAGCCACCTGAACTGACCAACTCCCTCTGTTACCAGGCTGTTACCAGTGTTTAGCTAGTATCATTTGCTGTCTGAAAGTAAGACTGGTTGAAAAGGTTGAGCAAGATGGAGAGAGAAAACTGATTGTCAGTGGCATCGATCGTGCAGTTGTTCTATACAGAAGAGGGAGAAGATGGCCTAATGGCATTATTGCTTGACTAGTAATCCAGAGACCCAGGTAATGTTCTGGGGAGCTGGGTTTGAATCCCACCATAGCAGAGAGTGGAATTTGAATTCAGTAAATATCTAGAATCAAGATTGTAATAATGACCATAAAACCATTGCTGATTGTTGTGAGAAACCCATCTAGTTCATTCTTTCAGGGAAGGAAACTGCCATCCTTATCTGGTCTGGCCTACACGTGACTCCAGACCCACAGTAATGTGGTTGACTCTTAACTGCCCTCTGGGCAATAAATTCTGGCTGAGCCAGCAACACCCACATCCCATGAACAAATTTTTAAAAGCGGCCCATTGACTCTGTTCTGCTAAAACTACACGCTGTGTGGAGTTGACCCCTTTCTCTGGACATTGTTAGGAAATAATATTGTATTGATGAGGAAGAGCAGAATGCTCAAGTAGAGCCCATTTACCAATGGCTGCACGCAGATGGTTGGACCCACCCCTCCAGAACTAAAACAAAACACTCAAAGAGGAACACCTTACCTTATAATCTGTAAAAGGGGTGTGAAATGTGATGGAACCCTGCCTTTTAGCAACTTCAAGTAGTTAAATAAAATAAATCCCTGACACCCACTTTAAATTCAACCAGTAACAATTTATTTATCTAACTCTAACAGTGAACAAATTAACTGAACTATTAACAAACCGAATAAATCCCTTCCAATTACTAACTATTCGTGTACAATGCAAAATCCTAATGGTATGCTATTCCAATAAATACAAGTCCCACTTGTATAAAAAAAAATAGAATTTAGTCTCTTGAAATTACAGCCAGGTTACGTGTTTTCTCAAATGTTCTGTGCCTTCTCCGTTGATCCTTCTGTCAGGAATATTAACTAGTTGTGCCATTGGTACCGTTGTTATTTAGATGGTGCTGTCTCTAAGACATTGAGGAGGCTGTGAGAGGCAGTGGTTCTCTCTCGAGAGCTGAGGGCCTTTAGCTCTGGCGGATGGCAGCTATCTCTGGCGACTTTGTCCAGCTGCCCCCTTCTTTTTATTCCTTTGAAGACATATCAGTATTTCTTACAATAGGATTGGCCCTATGTTGTCAAAACCGTCATACTTAACTTTGATAGGTTTTTGGTATCTAAGTGGCTGGTTCGAATTGATCGGCTAAATTCAAAAACATGTTTTCTTGGTAAAAAAACTGCTGCTGGCCTGCTAACTGTATGGTCTTTTGATACAAATATTTCAATTCGGGTGCTGTCTGTGTACTTGCAAACTTTAAAGCTGCTGCTCGTGGACATCCATTTTAAACCTCTTAAGCACAGACAAAGCACATGATCTTTTAAAGGGACCACACAATGCTTTCTCCTTTCCCCCCACCCCCAGCACTTTCCAAACACCAAATTCTAACTTCCTGCCTCCCCATCCACAAGTGTTTTACTCAACCTCGCAACATGGGCAAGTGAAGACAGTTTGACCGAGCTTGATGCAAGGGATAGCATTTTCGGCTGTGCCAGAGGCCACTATGGAGTGGTTGAAGACTCGGAGAGAAGCGGGTAGTTCACCTCCTCACAAACACAGTGACGTTGTGACTTCAGTTAGGGTCGCTGTTGCGAGAGATGGAACTCTGATTGGAGGGACTAAGCATGTCGCAGAAAGGTGAACCCAGAATGATACGTTTTCAGACATTCTCATTCATAAGGCATTACTAAAAGTGGGAGAGTGACCAAAATTCAAGTCCCCGACTCCACGTAACAATCTTGCATTTTCATCTAATCGCTGCAAAGCGGAAAGCTCTAATTATTCTTTTTTTTTCCTCCCCGACAGATAAAGAATATTTGCTGATGGTCATACAGAACACCAATGAATCGTCTCTGTAACATTACCGGAGTTTGAACAGTTTCAAGACTGTATGGAAAGACTGATTTACACGATGGTGATTGGAGGCATTGAGTTGTCAGTGCGCCTGCTCGAGACCACAACTATACTCGCTGTAGTGTAACTCCTGTGCTTTTGTGATGCTTTTCCTGAAACAAGTGACTGTGGTCTCTTTCTTCCTCAAGTAGTTGAATGACTGTGTTATTCATTGCCCAGTGCCTTGCTGCTTGTAACTGGTCATGTGTTTGTTCATTTGCTTTGGACACCTACTATCAATTGATGCAGTCGAGGCTATCTCTATTTTTATTGGTCAAGTCCCATTTTAAACACCATCAGTCGCTATTGGAACGAATACTGTGCAGAGCTTTCTTTTGGGAAATTGGAACTGTTTCCCAGTGTAATTTGCTGTGTTTAACACAGAATGGTGACCTTATTTAAAATTATAGTGCTTCGTGTCTTCAATAGCTAACCATTTTATTTTCAGCTGTGTAACGATTGGTTTGTTGTCCTGCCCAGACTACTCAGACAGAGCTAGGATGAATGTAATTAGGATATATTTAGATTGGGAAATCATTGTCATTAAAAGGATTGATCTTCAGAGTAGGAGAGGGCTGATCTCTCTCTTTCAGATTTTTAATTATTTCCCAAAATAAATGTTTGGTTAAAAAGATGTACGCCAAAGCTGTATTAAACAGCAGCTACTGGAACTGTGTTAGCAGGTTACAGCGTGCAGACTGGATATATAGATTGGGTGAGGCAGAAAAGGAGAAAATAATTTTAAAAATTGTTTTACTGAAAATAAAGACTTACTCCATAAACACTTTATTTGCTACTTGAACAGTGCATCCTTGTCACCAGTCTGCTTGTAGCACCATATTAACAGTCTTGTTTTTAACACAAACTGTACAGCTAGAGCTTTGGTCTTTCTGTTTACCAAAAGATCATAAGACGTGGGAACAGGAGTAATCCCTTCAGTGTATATTGTCTGCTCCACCATTCACTGAGGTCAGGCTGATCTGATAATCCTCAACTCCACTTACCTGCCTTTTCCCCATAATCCTTTCTACACAAACTGATTTTAAAAAGTCTCAGTTTCAGCCTGGAATGTATTTAATGACCCAGCCTAAACAGCTTTCTGCAGTGAAGAATTCCACAGGTTCACTACCGTTGGAAAGAAAATGATCCTCCTTACATCAAACCTAAATGGACAAACCATACTCTGACACTATGGCAT
The DNA here is from genome assembly GCA_024137785.1 of Ginglymostoma cirratum. Taxonomy (NCBI): domain Eukaryota; kingdom Metazoa; phylum Chordata; class Chondrichthyes; order Orectolobiformes; family Ginglymostomatidae; genus Ginglymostoma; species Ginglymostoma cirratum. Next base: position 2,842,903 of record JAHRHZ010000088.1, read on the forward strand.
CTGGTCCTAGACTCTGCACAAGGGAGAAACAGCCTTTCTGGATCTACCCTATCTAAGAACCTTGAATGTTTTGACAAAATTGCCTCATTCTTCTAAACTCTAATGGGTGCAAAACCAATCTATTCAACCTCTCCTCGTAAAACAGTTTCTCCGTACTTGCTATCAGCCTATTGAATCTTCTCTGGACTGCCTCCAATACCAGTATATCCTGAGATATACTGCTCACAGTATTCCAACCGTGGTCTGACTAATGCCTTGTACTGTTTTAGCAAACCCTCCCTCCTTTCATACTCCATCGCCTTTGAAATAAAGGCCGATATTCTGTTTGCCTTCCCTATTACTTATTGATCTTTTATGCTAGCATTTTGTGATTCATGCACAAGGACTCCCAAATCCGACTGTGCTACAGCTTTCTGCGGTCTTTCTTTGTTTAAATAACATTCAACTCTTCTTGTAATCTTGCTGCCAAAGTGCATAATCATGTATTTTCCCACACTATAAACCAACTGCAAGTTTTGCCCATTCCCTTAACCCATCCATATCCCACTATAGATTCTGTGTGCCATCCTCACAATTGCCTTCCTGCCTATTTTTGTGTCATGTTCAAACCAGTGGAATAACTCTTCATCCCATTTATGCAATAGTTGTAGCGCCAGCACTAATCCTAATTACAGTCTGCCATCCTGATAATGTCTCCCTTATCCTTACTCTCTCTCCTATTAGTTACTTGTCCTCTACTCCATCCGTACTAACATAGAACCTCTAAACACAAGCTGTTAAATAGCATTATGTGTGGTGCCTTTTGGAAATCCAGATGTCTTACATCTACTGGTTCCCTTTAATCCTGTTTAGTACCACCTCAGAAGATTCTATTAAATGTGTCAGGTACGATTTTCTCTTCATTAAGAAGAGATGATTCTTCAGGAAGCACATTCCTGGTGCTTTGACGTTTAGAGTGGGGTGGGTCGAACAACAAAGCATGATGTTCCTATTAATAAATAGTGAACTCCCTTTCTCCAAAAGGAGTTTGTTTACATCAGTGAGTCAGAACGTGCTGAGACTGGGACTGCCAGAGTTGGTGGCTAACGGTCTGTCCTCAGAATCTTGAAGGTTGTGGATTCAAGTCCCTCTCCAGGGCTTAAACTGAACAGCGAGTCCACTTGAGTGCAATACTGAGGGTGTTCTACAGCATGGGTAGGTGCTGCCTTTTACAGGAGCTGTTTAAATGGGTGTCCCCTCTGACCTCTCCAGTGAATTATAAACATCTCAGGGCACAATCCTCAACAGCAGGCAAGTCGTCCCCAGTGACGTACTAAGTTGGCCAGGAGCAGTGTATTTTAGCGCAGTAAAACTGTTCTATTTTCTGGCTCTGTAGATTGTTAAGGTGCAAAGATGGCCTTTAGTAGAGTGATGTGTCTTCCTGCCAGATGTGGGGGATTAGGGAGCATTTCCATTGTTACAGATGATTATGTCTGCAGGAAGTGTGCTTGGTTCAAAATCCTGTTGGCTTGCATGGATTGGTTGGAGCGCCAGTTAGAGGCAATGAGGGATTTACAAGAGCTGGGGTGCGATGGATGGCAGTTACAGGAAGGGAGATAAACTGAAGATACGGTCAGGTAGAGGGGTTACTTCCAGGAAAGGTAGGAGAGGGAGGCAGGTCATGCAGGAGTCTCCTGTGGCTATCCCCATCTCAAACAAGTATGCTGTTTTGGAAAATGTAGAGGGTGGTAGATTCTGAGGAATGTAGGACTGACAGCCGTGTTTCTGGTACCGAGACTGGCTCTAATGTAACGAGGGGTACACCAGGTTCCAAGCGAGTGATTGTGATTGGGGACACTCTAGTCAGAGGCACTGACAGACAATTCTGTGGCCGACAGCATGATATCAGAATGGTGTATTGGCTCCCAGGTGCCAGAATCAAGGATCTCTCGGAGAGGGTGCAGAATATTCTCATGGGGGAGAGAGACCAGCAGGAGGTCATTATAGACACATTGGAACTAACGACGTAAGACAAGGACGCGATTCTGAGGAGACAATATAGGAAGTTCCGCAGGTCCTCAGTGCTTAGTAATATCTGGATTACTCTTGGTGCCACAAGCTACTGAGGGTAGGAATAGGAGGATAGAGCAGATGAATGTGTGGCTAGGGGGCTGATGCAGGGGAGAAGGATTCACATTTTTTTGGATCATTGGAATCTCTTCTGGGGTAGAAGTGACCTGTATAAGAAGGACGGGTTGCACCTGAGTTGGAAGGGGACTAATATACTGACAGGGAGATTTGCTAGAGTTGCTCGAGAGGATTTAAAGTACTAACGGGGTTGTCAGTGGGACCCAGAGGGATAGTGAGAAAAGAGATCAGTTTGAGACTGATACAGTTGGGAAAAGGAGTAAGTCAAACAATCAGGAACAAAGCAGAGAACGAGGTCGGACTGATAAAATGCATTTTTTTAATGCAAGAGGCCTAACAGTTAAGGCAGATGAATTCAGGGCATGGTTGGGAACGTGGAACTGGGATGTCATTAGCAATTACAGAGACGTGGCTCAGGGATGGACAGGACTGGCAGTGTAATGTTCCAGGGCATGGGAAGGATAGAAAGGGAAGCAAGAGAGGAGGGGGAGTGGTGTTTTGCTCAAGGAAAAGAAGGAACCATATGTCAGGTATAGACAGCAGGGATCGAGTGAATCCCTAGAAGACTATAAAGGCAGTAGGAGCACACTTAAGAGGAAAATCAGGAGGGCAAAAAAGGGACAGAAGAGTTTTGGCAAATAAGGTTAAGGAGAATCCAAAGGGATTCTACAAATACATTAAGGACAAAAGGGTAACTGGGGAGGGGATAGCGCCCCTTAAAGATCAGCAAGGCTACCTATGTTTGGAACCACAGGAGGTGGGGGAGATACTAAACAAGTATTTTGCATCAGAGTTTACTGTGAAGAAGGATATGGTAGATAGAGAACATGGGGAAATAAATAGTGATATCTTGAAAAATGTCCATGTTACAGAGGAGGAGGTGCTGAATGTCTTAAAATGCATAAAGGAGGATAAATCCTCGGGACCTGATCAGATGTACCACAGAACTCTGTGGGAAGAGATTGCTGGGCCCCTTGCTGAGATATTTGTATCATCGATAGCCACAGGTGAGGTGCCAGAGGCCTGGAGATTGGCTAATGTGGTGCCACTATTTAGGAAAGGTGGTAAGGAAATGCCAGGGAACTATAGACTGGTGAGTCTGACATTGGTGGTGGGCAAATTGTTGGAGGGAATCATGTATGGAAAGGCAAGGACTGATTAGGGATAGTCAACATGGCTCTGTATGTGGAAAATCGTGTCTCATTAACTTGACTGAGTTTTTTGAAGAAGCAATGAAGAGGATTAATGAGGGCAGAGCAGTGGCCGTGATCTATATGGACTTCAGTAAGGCATTCTACAAGGTTCCTTATGGTAGATTCATTAGCAAGGTTAGAGCACACAGAGAACTAGCTATTGGATACAGAACTGGCTCAAAGGTAGAAGACAGTGGGTGATGGGGGAGGGTTGCTTTTCAGACTGGAGGCCTGCAACCATGGGTATGCCACAAGGATCAGTGTTGGGTCCACTGCTTTTCGTCATTTATATAAATGATTTGGATGTGACCATAGGCAGTACTGTTAGTAAGTTTGCAGTTGACATTAAAATGGGAGGTGTAGTGGAAAGTGAGGAAGGTTACCATACAGTACAATGGGATCTTGATCAGATGCGCCAATGGGCTGAGGTGTGGCAGATGGAGTTTAATTTAGATAAATGTGAGGTGCTGCATTTTGGAAAGGCAAATCCGGGCAGGACTTATACACTTAATGGTAAGGTCCTGGGGAGTGTTGCTGAACAAAGAGACTTTGGAGTGCAGGCTCATAGTTCCTTGAAAGCAGAGTCGCAGGTAGACAGGACAGTGTATAAGGCGTTTGGTATGGTTGTCTTTGTAGGTCAGTGCATTGAGTATAGGAGTTGGGAGGACATGTTGCAGCTGTACAGACATTGGTTCAGTCACTTCAGAATATTGTGTGCAATTCTGGTCTCCCTGCTATAGGAAAGATGTTGTGGAACTAGAAAGGGTTCAGAAAGATTTACAAGGATGTTGCCAGGGTTGGAGAGTTTGAGCTATACGGAGAGGCAGAATAGGTTGTGCAGGGTGAGAGAGTCCAAAACTAGAGGGCATAGGTTTTGGGTGAGAGAGGAAAATTATAAAATGGACCTAAGGGGCAACTTTTTCACACAGAGGGTTGTGCGTGTATGGAACAAGCTGCCAGAGGGAGTGGTGGAGGCTGGTACAATTACAACATTTAAAAGGCATCTGGATGGGTACATGAATAGGAAGGGGTGAGAGGGATATAGGCCAAATGCTGGTAAATGGGATTAGATTTATGTAGGATATCTGGTCAGCATGGATGAGTTGGACAGAAAGGTCTCTTACCGTGCTATATATCTCTATAACTCTGCAAACAGAAATTGCTGGAAAATCTCAGCAGGTCTGCTAGCATCTGTGGAGAGAAATCAGTTAATGTTACAGGTTCAGTGACCGTTCCTCAGAACGGTTGTCCTTAGAAGTTGTCCTCAGTGTCCTAGACACTATTTGACCCTCAATCAATGTCGCAAAAACAGAGCAGCCAATGATTGCTGTTTTTGGGAGCATGCTGTGTACAAATTGCTATTTCCAGCCACACAGCAGCGACTAAACTTCAAGGGGACTCCATTGGGCATAAAGCATTTTGAGGACACTGGTGGTCATGAAAGACATGATTTAAGTGCCAGTATTTCCTTCCTTTTTGATGCAGAGCGGGTGCTGCTCTGTCTGAAGTGCTATCTTTTGGATGTGATATTAAACTGATACTTTGCCTTCTCAGCTGGAGAGAGCAACTGTTTGGACCTGTTTAGAGAGATGACATGACAGTTAATCGTTCTTGTTGGCCTGGTCAATATTTGTGCCTTAACCAGTACGACTGAAAAAAATCCGATCAATTGGTGATTTATCTCATTGCTGTTTCTAGGAGCTTGCTGTATGAAAATTATCACCGCTATTTCCCTCCATGACACTGGCCACTATGCTTCAAGTGTACTTCACCGGCACGGTGGCTCAGTGGTTAGCACTGCTGCCTCACAGCACCCAGGACCCGTGTACGATTCCACCCTCTGGCGACTATCTCTGTGAAGTTTGCACGTTTTCCCCGTGTCTGCATGGGTTTCCTCCCACAATGTAAAGATAGGCAGGTTAGGTGGATTTGCCATGCTAAATTGCCCATAGTGTCCAGGATTGTGCAGGCTGGGTGGATTAGCCATGGGAAATACAGGGATTGGAGGGGGCAAGTGTCTGGGTGGGATGGTCTTAGGAGCATTGGTGTGGATCAGATGGGCCAAATGGTCTGCTTCCAGCCTGTAGGGATTCAATGACTATTTTAAAATCTGTTGGTTCAATCTTTTTGGATTTGAATTCAGCTCAGACATGGTAATATTATCATGGTTTCCCTGACCTGCTGCTGCATGTAGCTTACTCCTGCCAGTGATCTGCTGTCTTGGTTTGTCACACTTGTCTTCTTGCACCCTTCCCACACGCCCACTGTTGCTCATTGGCAACTACTTTGTGTCTTTCATCATCCAGCGACACCTGATTTTACCCCCCATCTTTCTGCTGCTCCACTTTGTCCTTCCCAGCTCAGATCTAATCTACCTGTCTGAGAGTCTGACATTTTCCTTCCAGGATGTCACTTTGAGTCCTTTTTGCTGTTGCATTTTCTAGCACCTCTTAGCCGGCTCACCTGAACCAAAGACCCGTTACCCACTATGGAGAGGACCAACGTCATATACAAAATTCTCTGCAAAGACTGCGACAAACATTACATTGGACAGACAGGAAGAAAATTAGCCACATGAGTACACAAATATCAACTTGCAACAAAAAGACACGACCGATACTCACTCATCTCCATCCACAAAGATAAGGAAAACCATCAGTTTGATTGGGACAACACCAGGATCCTAGGACAGGCCAAACAGAGACAAGCATGGGAATTCCTAAAGGCCTGGTTCTCCACCAAGAAGACCATCAACAAACACATAGAGCTAGACCCTATGTACACTCCAGTGCAAAGGAAAACCGGAAGTGAGGTAATCCAGCTCAACGGACACCAGAGTTTAAATAACAGGCAGGAAAACACACATCAGCACTTCATCAGTGGCTGCACTGATGATGTTACCCAGCATGGTAACGTAACGTCTGCGAACTAACAAACCAGCTCAGCGAACCAACCAACCACAGCATCCACAACCCAAGCTACAAATCTACTCTAAAACCTTAGAGGTCCATTTGGCTGACTTTGTTCTGATCACTACAGATAGAATATTGCATCTTGTGAGTGGTTTGCTTGTTACCAGCTTAAGTTCCCTTGTTGCTAATACATTCCTCATCTTTACAAATTTACTTCCAGCTACCTCTATCCTCCTCCAAATTTCTGTATCACATCTGCCATCTACTCTTGCCATTTGTCCTAAATAGGTAAATGTATTAACTTGTTTCAGTGGGACACCATCCACTTCAATTTCCACTTCAATGTTTCTGCTAATGTATTCCTTCTGATGACCATTGATTTTGGCCATATTCATATTCCAAATTTTCTAGATTTTTCTCCATCTATGATATTTTGCAGGGTGTCTTCTGACTCTAAAGGTGACATTGGATTGTCAGCATTCTGTTACGTTCTTGCCTCCAAATTTTACCCTTGGAAATGCATCTAATTTTCTGACTATTTGTCCTGTGAACAAGTGAAATGACTTTGGCAACAGAAACCTTGCAGCCTTGCTGTATTCATGCCTTCACTATGGCACAATTTTTGTGCCAATGTTGCAATTATCAAGAACACTTAAGGAAAAAAGTGGTTAGCACTACTGCCTCACGGTGCCAGGGACCCTGGTTCAATTCCACCCTCGGGCGACTGCCTGTGTGGAGTTTGCACATTCTCCCCGTGTCTGCGTGGGTTTCTTCCGGGTGCTCTTGTTTCCTCCCACAGTCCAAAGATGTGCAGGGTAGATGGATTGCCCATGCTAAAATTGCTCATGGTGCTCAGGGATGTGATGCTTAGGTGGGTTATAGGGGGATGGGTTGGGGTGGGATGCTCCAAGGGTCTGTGTAGACTTGTTGGGCCGAAGGGCCTGTTTCCACACTGTAGGGCTTCTATGAAAAAAAAAATTGTCCAGTTTGAAAAACATTTGGATCTGAATTTCTTTCCCACATTAACCTTGCTCTGGGCCCTTGAGTTGGTTGATTCTGTATTCAGTGCACTGCCAGCAGAGGGAGCCTGTGATCTCCTTGTATCTTTTACACAGTTGTCACCTTCCGAGGAATGTCTAACTCGAACCTCTTGATAGTCAAAGCCAGTGGCACTGATTAACCCTCAACATAACTTTGTCCTCTCGTGTAGGTCCATTGCTTATTGCACCAAGTGCAATAAGAAAGTTTAAATATTTAATTTGTATTAACCTAACTTTGCCTAAGTTTGTTTGAGGTTGACATTAAACTGAAATTTACAGTTTAACTTCTGTCGGTGTAACCTTCTGAAGAAGGGTCTAACCCTGAAACATCAACTTTCCTGCTCCTCTGATGCTGCTTGGCCTGCTGTGTTCATCCAGCTCTACACCTTGTTATCTCTAACCTTAAGCAGTGTTTTCTTTCGAGGCTTGCAGTGCAAAAGCAGGTTAATTAGTAACCAGCTAAAACTGGCTCATCACTGAGTAATTCAGATACAGCCTTTTTGTAGGAAGATTATGAAAGGGGAAACTTAGCGTGACTTACCATTAGACCATAGCTATAGGAGCAGAAATCGGCCATTCAGCCCATCAAGTCTGCTCTGCCATTCAATCATGCCTGACATGTTTCTCACCCCCATTCTCCTGCCTTCTCCCCGTAACCCTTGATTCACTTACCAATGAAGAACCTATCCGTTTCTGTCATAAATACACTCAATAACTTGGTTTTCACAACCTTCTGCAGCAATAAATTCACAGATTTACCACCCTCTGGCTGAAGAAATTCCTCCTTATTGCAGTACTAAAGGTCGGCCTTTCATTCTGAGGCTGTGCCCTCTCCTAGTCTCTCCTATAGTCTCTCCTACTAATGGAAACATCTTCATGTTCATTCTATCAAGGCCCCCTTATTCTGTAAGTTTCAATCAGATCCCTCTCATCCTTCTAAACTCCATTGAATACAGACGCAGAATCCTTAACTGCTCCTAATATGACAAGCCCTTCATCCCCGGGATCAGTTGTGAGGAAGGGTCACTGTACCCAAAACTTTAACTCTGATTTGTCTTCACAGACGCTGCCAGACCTGCTGAGCTCTTCCAGTAATTTCTGTTTTTATTTCTGATTTACAGCATCTGCAGTTCTTTCGGTTTTTATCCCTGGGATCATGCTTGTAAATCTCTGCTGGAACCCCTCTGATGCCAGCACATCCTTCCATAGATATACTGCTCACGACACTCCAAGTATGGTCTGAGCAGAGCCTCATACAGCCTCAGCAGTTCACCCCTGCTCTTGTATTCGAGCCCTCTTGAAATGAAGGCTAACATTGCCTTTGCCTTCCTAACTGCCAACTGAACCGTATGTTAACCGTAAGAGAATCCTGAAGTAGGACTCCTGCATCCCTTTGTCCTTCAGATTTCCAAAGCCTTTCCCCATTTAGAAAATAGTCTGTGCCTCCATTATTCCTGCCAAATTCACAACCTCACACTTTCCCAAATTGTATTCCATCTGCGCACTTCTTCACCCACTCTCCTGGTCTGCCCAAATCCATCTGCAGCCTCCCCGCCTCCTCAACACTACCTCTCCCTCCACCTATCTTTGTGTCATCTGCAAACTTAGCAACAATGCCCTCAGTTCCTTTGCTGAGATCATCAATGTATAACGTGAATAGTTGAGGTCCTCAGTCACACCCTCAACTGACTACTCAGACCTTGCGAAGATCACAGTAATAGTTCCGGTACTTGAGGTATATAATTTTTGTGCTGGTTTATCAAGAGTGCTGGTACATATGATAGAACAAGCAACAATACAGCGGAGGAATGGGTCCTTCGGCCATCCAAGCTTGCATCGACACATTTTGCCCTTCCATACTAAAACTGCCTTCACTTACAGGATCCAAATTCCTCTATTCCCTTCTTATTCATTTATTTATCCAGGTGCTTCTTGAATGCTGCTATTGTGTCTGCTTCCACCACCTTCCTCTGGCAGCGTGTTCCAGGCACTCACCACCTTTTGTGTGAAAAACCTGCCTCGCACATTTCTTTTAAACTTGCCCCTTGTACCTTGAACCTGTGTCCCCTAGTAACTGACCCCTCCACCCTGGGAAAAAGCCTCATACTTTCTCCTCCATCCATGCCATTCACAATCTTATAAAATTTTATTAGGTCACTCCTCTACCTCCTGCATTCCAGAGAAAACAAACCCAGTCTATCCAAGATAGTAAGAACTGCCGATGCGGAGTCTGGGATAACACAGTGTGGAGCTGGAGGAACACAGCAGGCCAGGCAGCATCAGAGGCCAGAAAAGTTGATGTTTCGGGTTGGGACGCTTCCTCAGAAATGTCAACTTTCTTGCTCCTCTGATGCTGCCTGGCCTGCTGTGTTCCTCCAGCTACACACTGTGTTACCCCAGTCTATCCAACCTTTCTTCATTGCTAAAATCTCCCATACCAGGTAACATCCTGATAAACCTTTTCTGCACCCTCTCTAAGGCATCCATATCCTTCTGGTAGTGTGGTGACCAGAACTGATGTTTTCTGAATGAATGGGTGTGTTAACACAGCAGACAAAGTGTGTGTATTACACCAAAGCAAAACAAGAAACTCGGCAAAGTTTCTGCTTCTGATGTGATACCAGGCAGCGCGGTACACCAAATTTCATCTTCCCTGAGACAGAATTTTCATGTTGTCATACTGAATCTCTTCAGGGAAGAAAAGACCTGCATTTCTCTGGGACCTTTGCCCTAAACTCAGGTTGTCACCAAGCCCTTTACAGCCAATGATAGGCTTCTCAAGGTCAATCGCTGATGTAGGATAGCAGCCAAAGTTTGGACAGTAAGCACCCACAAACAAACAAGAGGACGACAGTGCTGCCCTATTTGAAGATTTTTTTTTTGGCCAGGGCACGACGGACAGCTCACCTGCTTGAGTAGGTATTGTTGTCTCTGAGTTGGGACGTGAAGCCACAACCATCTGACTCAGAGAGCTAGAACAGGAACTGTGTCCTGTCTGGACCCCCATGCTTTGAGAAGGTTGTAAGGACCCTTGTGAGGCTGCAAGGGAGATTTACGAGAATGGACCAAGGAATGAGAGCATTTAGCAACACGGATTGTGCTGCAGAAATCAGGATTTTTCTCTTTGGAGCAGAACAGATTGAAGGTGGATTTCATTGAGAGATACAAGGTCATGACAGGTTTCGATAGGTGAGTCAACCAGAAGCTGCTCCTATTAGTTGGTGGTACAAGAGGTGGCGAACACAGATTTAAAGCTTTGGATAAGAGATGCAGGGATTGGGGGGGTGGTGGTGCGTGGTGGGGATAGGGAATGTGTGAGAGATGGTTTCTTCTTACACAACAAATGATAATGAACTGGAACTTGCTGCAAACGTGACTGATAGAAACAGAAAGAAGGGCCCTCGACAGAACTGGGCTAACAGGGCTACAAGAGATAGACATAGGGAAATAGAATTCCATCCATTTGTGGGATGTGGGCATCACTGGCTGGCCAGCACTTCGTGCCCATCCCTAGTTGCCCTTGAGAAGGTGGTGGTGAGCTGCCTTCTTGAACCGCTGCAGTCCACCTGCTGTGGGTTGACCCACAATGCTACTGGGGAGGGAATTCCAGGATTCTCACCCAGTGTCCCTGAAGGAACGGCGATATATTTCCAAGTCAGGATGGTGAGTCGCTTGGAGAGGAACTTGAGAAGAACCTACTGAATTGTTCTGTGGAGAGCTGGAATGGATTTGATGAGCCAAACAGCCTCCTCCTTTGCCATAATGACTCTGAGTCACTGAGCTAGGCATGTTTTATACTGGTGTTTGTCAGACGTAGAAACACTTACCCAAGTTTCCATGCTCCAATTTCCACCAAGATCATCGCTAAAATCAATCAGCAGACTTCCCCATCACCTCGCTCAAATTGGCCAGTCTTGCCCATAGGTGGTGAAATTCACCAGGCAGAGTAAGTCCTGCCATTTCCCATTGTGTACACACACCAGGTTTTCCACCCATTGACTAACTGGGGGAATTTCAATACCAAGGAGCCTATAAACTTAGCAAGGGAGAAATGTCATTTCTGATCTCAATGCCTGGAAAGTTTGCGATTCTTCTAGTTTGCTGACATCGATGCCCCCGAGCATAATGACTTGCGCAGAAGTCTATCTTGTTACCGACATTTTCAACTAAACTTGTTCAGAGAATTTCTCGTTCTGGAGCAGGTGGGGCTTGAACCCTGGTCTATTGGACTAGAGGTGGGGACACTAGAAACACCAGAGTGCTCCATTTTGGCTCAGTGGTTAGCACTGCTGCCTCACAGCGCCATAGACCCAGGTTCAAGTCCACCCTTGGGCAACTCTCTGTGTGGAGTTTGCACATTGTCCCCGTGTCTGCGTGGGTTTCCTCCGGTTGCCTCCCACAGTCTAAAGATGTTCAGGTTAGGTGGACTGGACATGCTAAATTACCCCTAGTGTCCAAGCATGTGCAGGCTAGTTGGATTAGCCATGGGAAAAGCAGGATTACAGGGATAGAGTAAGGGGTTGAGTCTGGGGTGGGATGCTCTTCAGAGGGTCAGTCTAGACTCGAGGGGCTGAATGGCCTCCTTCCGCACTGAAGGGGATTCTGATTATTAGTATTCTTCATGAACATCCCTTTCTGAGACAGCATAGCCCAGCGGGCTTTCACTCAGGGAGTGAGTCTCAGATTGCTGAGATAACATGCCTGTTTTTATCTGGATTTGTGAATTGTAACATCATGTACTCATTCCTGAGATGTGGGCATCAATGGTTAGACACCATTCATTGGCCATCCCTAACCTCCTGAAGAGCAGTTCAGTTACTCTGCAGTGGGTATGGAGTTACAGGCAGGTCACACTCAATAAGGATGGCAGATTTCCTTTACTAAAGATTTTATGCCAAGGAACAGTCACCATGAGGCTAGTCTTTAAAAAAAAACAATTCTGGGTGGCACAGTGGCTCAGTGGTTAGCACTGCTGCCTCACAGCACCAGGGATCTGGGTTCAATTCTACCCTCAGGTGACTGTCGGTGTGGAGTTTGTACATTCTCCCTGTGTCTGTGTGGGTTTCCTCCAGGTACTCTGGCTTCCTCCCAGAATCCAAGATGTGCAGGCTGGGTGGATTGGTGAGCAGATTAGGTGGGTTATAGGGAGATGGCTTTGGTGGGATGCTCCAAGGGTTGGTGTGGATTTGTTGGGTTGAAGGGCCTGTTTCCACACTGTGGGGATTCTATTAAAAAAAAAAAAAATTCAAATTTCATCACCGTAATCCACATTAGCCTGCTGTGCTGGGTTACTAGCTGAGCAATATCACCACTGCCTCCTCTTATTGGTAGGGGCTCTATCATCTTTTCCACACAGCTAACTGGGGATCTCTCACTGTCTTGGAGATAAAAGGTACTGCAGATGCTGGAGAATCCGAGATAACAAGCATGGGGCTGGATGAACACAGCAGGTCAAGCAGCATCATAGGAGCAGGAAAACTTGACGTTTCGGGCCTAAACTCACTGTCTTAGTGCTTTTGTCCCCCCTTTATTCATCCACAGAATGTGGGCATCAGCATTTATTGCCCAGAGGGTAGTTCAGAGTCAACCACATTGGCGTTGGTTTGGAGTCACATGTAGGCCAGACCAGGTAAGGATGGCAGTTTCCTTCCCTAAAGGGCATTACTGAATCAGATAGGCCCCACTCCCCCACACACATCAGCAATAGATTTGCAGTCATCCAGTCTTAATTGGGGATTTTTTTAAAATTCAATTTCCACCATCTGCCACAGTGGGATTTGAACCCAAGTCCCCAGAACACTATTTTGTTCTCTGGATTAACAGTACCACTAGGCCATCACATCCCCTTCATTAGGTGGAAGGACTTACAATTTAATGCTCAAACTCCTGGGCAATCAAGTGCTGGAGTGGGACCTGAACCCATAGTTTCTACCTCAGAGGCATGGACACTCTCTAGAGAGTCAAACCAATTAGCAAACAAAAACATAAAGGAAATGAGAAGTGTTTTAAGCAGTGAATTGTTTTGATCTGCAATGCACTGCCTGAATGGGTACTGGATGCAGATTATTTATGACTTTAAAAAGAAGCACTTGGATTTTTTAAAAATTGCAAACCTATGGGCGAGGACAAAGAGAATGGGGCTAAATAGAACTTTATAGGATAGCTCGAGAGCAGACACAGCTACAGTGGGCTGAATGGCCACCATCTGTGCTCTGTAGATCCATGAAGGCGTTTCACCATAAATTGGAATTCTCAGGAATGATTTCATACAGAGCGAACAAGTGCGATCTTCTCTAAAAGGGGCCTCGGTCCTGGCACGTCGAAGTGTTAAAACACCCATCTGCCAGTGTCTCCTGTTACTGCTTGCTGCCAGGCTTTGCTTAACGTGTGTCAATAGAATTCCCCACATTTTGTCCCCAAATGAGGCACTAACAAAAGCAGACTGTGTTAAATATCTCGGCACAAAGCAGGTAAGATTCAGGTAGGAGAACGTTATAAATTGCCTGGCATACTTGTCATGTACTTACGATACCATCTTAGGGAATAGCACTCACAATATATTTTCTCTTCATCTCTTTTAGAATGTCAGAATCATACAACACAGAAGGAAGGCTGTTTGGTCTATCATGTCCATGCAGCTCTTTGAAAGAGTTTGTCTCACTTCCTTTCCCTTTCCTGGAAATATTTGCCCCTTTTGTTCAGTTCTTTTCTGGAAGTTGCCATTGGAAGCTTCCAGCACACTTTCAGGCTGAGCATTCCAGATCCTAACAATTATTGTGAACAACCAGAAAGAAAGCCTCCTCCACCATCTCCCATATTCTTCCTGCCACTCCCCACTTTGCAAAGGGAAACTCATACAAAGCTCTGGAATAGCTGCCTGTCCTTATGCCCTATTCCGTACCTTCCAAGACTATCCAGTCCTCCAACTATTCAAAGTCTCCACTAACCTCCGATTTTGACCTCTAGCACATCTTCAGCTTTCAACGCTCCACCATCAAATGGCTTTGTCTTCAATTTCCTGAACCTTTAGCTCTGAAATTCCTTCACTAAACCTTTCCACCTCTCCTTCACTCTTTAAATAAGCTCCTTAAGACCCAACACCTTGACCAAGCTTTTGGGCACCTGTCCACACGTAGCTGAATGCCAAATTTTATGAGGTAACACTAATGTGAAGCACCGTAGGGAATTTTTTTTTCTATTCATTTTGAAGGCATTATAGGAATGTAAATTATCGTTGCTGTGCCACAAGGGTTGTGGAAAGAATGAGCTCAGTCAGGAGGAAGTGGCTCTGTCATCTTTCACATCTCCTTGTGGGAACGGTCGAGGTGGTTAGGATTTGGTGAGAACATGCAAACAAAATGCTGACAAGGATCTGGATGCTTTCGCCAGTGCCTGACGCAAGGATGAATGGATTGACTCTAAGGGTGGATCCCTTCGCTGGAACCGAGCCCAACTCTAACAAAGAGTTTCTGTCCAAAATGCTAACTCAGGCAGACTTGACATCAACCAGTCCCATTAGCAGGTGTGTGTTTTTTTTTGCTGATCTATCCACAGGTTAGGTAAAATGACGACATGCAAATTGCCTGCCACACTTATGTCACAATACCTAACACAACACTACACTTCCAAAAGGATTTCCCTGAAGTCATAGAGTCATACAACCGCAGAAACAGGCCCTTCGGCCTACCATGTTGATACCAACCAACAACACTAAACTACACTGATCCCTTTTACCTGGACTTGTCTGTAGCCGAATATGCCCTGGTATTTTCAGTGCTCAACCAGATGCTTCTTTCAGGCGGCATGGTCGCTCAGTGGTTAGCACTGCAGCCTCACAGCACCAGGGACCTGGGTTCAATTCCAGCCTCAGGTGATTGTCTGTGTGGAGTTTGCACATTCTCCCTGTGTCTGTGTGGGTTTCCTCAGGGTGCTCTGGTTTCCTCCCACAGTCCAAAGACGTGCAGGCTAGGTGGATTGGCCATGCTAAATTGCCCACAGTGTTCAGGGGTGTGTGGGTTATAGGGGGATGGGTCTGGGTGGGATGCTCCAAGGGTCGGTGTGGACTTGTTGGGCCGAAGGGCCTGTTTCCACACTGTAGGGATTCTAATGATTCAAATGAAATGTAGCAAGAGCACCTATCTCCACCATCCTCCCACGTATATTTCTATCAGGTTTTCACTAAAATAAATTTTCTCAGATCACTTGCTCCTCGCCTTAAACTTGTACTGTCTGTTTCTGTCATTGTCAGGCACTATTCAAATACAACTTTGTCTTTTACTTTACACAAGACACCCTCCGACACTGGAGGACATCCCTCTAGCTGCTGAGGCCCTAAACTCTGGAAATCCTTCCACAAGTCTCTCTCTCTGTCTCTCTCTACCTTTAAGACCCTGCTTACAACTTATCTTTATCACCAAGCATTCAGTCATCTACGTGGACACCTTATCAAGTGGTTTGGTCTCAAAATCGTGCATGATTTTCATACCTGTGAAACATCTTGGGTCATATAGACTTAGAGTTATATGGCATGGAAACAGACCCTTTGTTCCATCTCATCCATGCTGACCAGATAGCCTTAATTAACCCAGTCTCATTTGCCAGCATTTGACCCATATCCCTTTAAACCCTTCCTACTCATATATCCATCCAGATGCCTTTTAAATGTTGTTATTGTACCAGCCTCCACCACTTCCTCTGGCAGCTCATTCCATACACGCACCACACTGTGCTTGAAAAAGTTGCTCCTTAACTTCATTATACATCTTTCCCCCTCACCTTAAACCTATGCTTTCTGGTATTGGACTCTCCCACCTCGGGGAAAAGACCTTGCCTATTTACCCTATCCATGTCCCTCATGGTTTTATAAACCTCTGTAAGGTCACTCCTCAGCCTCTGATGCTCCAGGGAAAATAGCCCCAGCCTATTCAGCCTCTCCCTGTGGCTCAAACCCCCCGACCTTGGCAACATCCTTGTAAATCTTTTCTGAACTCTGTCAAGTTTCACAACATCCTTCCTACAGCAGGGAGACCAGAACTGAACACAATACTCCAAAAGTGGCCTAACCAATGTCCTGATCAGCCGCAATATGACTTCCCAACTCCTATACTCAATGCACTGTACAATAAAGGCAAGCGTACCAAATGTCTTCTTCACTATCCTGCCTACCTGTGAGTCATTTAGTGCATTTAAAGATACACATCAATATTTATGAGGACGTTGTCAGGATGGAGAAACGTTAGCTGTGGTGAAAAATTGAAAAGAAACCTGTGTTCCTTGAAATTGAGAAGGCTGAGGGAAGATTTAATCGGAGTGGGCAAAATTCTTTTCTCCAGTCCTGGCATGTGAGGGTCACAAGCTGGCTCAGCACTTACTATCCATCCCTAATTGCCCCAGAGAGGCTTGACAAGTGCTTGGGTACTGTGGATATGGGAAGGAATTTTTTTTTTCCGTTTAGCTGCAGTCCAGTCAATAATCAAGAGTGAGAGTAAAAATTTGATTTCGTGATTGGTGGAAGGATCAGAGCAGAGTTTCATGGTACTTTCTTTTCCAGTGGAGAATGATGGAGGTCTGGTACTCTCTGCCTGTGTGGGAAATGTAAGGTTAGTTAAGGGAAATCTGACAGATGCCTCAGAGACTCTTATCTCTGTGGTCTTTTTTACAGTGCTCAGATTCATACACAGGAGGGGGCCATTCAATCCCAAACGACCGTGCTAGCTCTTCACAACACCTGTCCCGTTAGCACCAGTCCTTTGCGGTTTGTTGGAATCCTGCGACTCTTCTTTCTCTTCTCAGCTAAGTGTCCAATTCAAATTTTCTTCCAGCACTCTTTCAGGCAACAAACAAGAACTCCCAGCTTTAACTGAACAATCTCCCTCATTCCTCGACCTTTCTGCTGCTCTGAGCCAGTCATTCACAGGATGTGGGCATCACGTGCAAATCTGGCATTTGTTGCCCATCTCCAATTGCCTTTGGGAAACTGATAGTCAGTCACTCCAGGTTGGTGTGGTGGCACAGTAGTTAGCATTGCTGCCTTATGGTGCCAGGCTCCTTGGTTCAGTTCCACCCTCAGGTGTCTGTATGGAGCCTGCACATTCTCCCTGTGTCTGTGTGTGGGTTTCCTCCCACAGTCCAGAGATGTACAGGTTAGGTGCATTGACCATGGTGAAAACCCAATGCCAGGTTATGGTGATGGGGTGGGACGCCCTTCAGAGGGTTGATACAGTGACCATGGGCTGAATGACTTCTTGCTGCACTGCGGGGATTCTATGATTTTTTTTGACCCATTGCGAGGTGTAAGTTATAAGCGCCTTGATACAACTGGGCACTTGCGAGACTACTTCCACCAAAACTCCACCACCTTGCTGTGTGTTTCGAATCACGTATCGGTCAGAAGAGATAAAATGAGCAAAATTCTTTTCACTTTCTGGTGAAACTGATGGGTTTTAATGACAAACCAGCGGTTTAATGGTCACCATGACTTACAGGATCATTTTAATCCCATGTTTCCTTAACAAGTAGACTGTCACCATAAGACTATAAGAAATAGGAGTAGGAGTGGGCCATTCAGCCCCTCGAGCCTGCTCTGCCTTTCAGTAAGATCACGGCTGATCCAACATTCCTCAGGTTCATCTTCCTGCCCTTTCCCGTAACCCTTGATTCCTCGACTGATCAAGAATCTATCTCAGTCTTAAATATACACGAGGACTCCGCCCCCACAGCTCTCTGTGGCAAGGAGTTCCAAAGACTTACAACCCTCTGAGAGAAGAAATCCTGCTCATCTCGGTCCTAAATTTATAGTGCATTTCAAACTCATGTTGCCACATCATTAGGTCCAGTTTTCTGAATCACGAGTCCATTAGCCTGATCATGATGCTAAGTAAACTTTTACTTGTTGCTACCTTAAAAAGGTACATTCAGAAGGTTCTCCTTCCACCCCAGGTGCTGACTCAGCCTGAATTTGCAAATTTGCAGGCCTGAGGTGAAACACTCATGCTTCACCCTGTGAGTCACAATGTGGGATTACAGGCAACGGGGGCAGTGTCACTGCTGAGCAGAATGACATCGTCATTCGCCCTGCCACAACAGACTCTCTTTTGGAACAAAATCTGTTTTAACATATTTATGAGCTCACTGTATTTTTTTTTTAGGTGGGGCGTGTAATTGACATGATTAAATAAGTAAACATAAATATCTGTGAACTCACTATCTGCCAATTCTCAGGTCTGGGTTTTCAAACCTGCTTCTAGTTTTTTAAATGTGACAGCATGGTAGTGTCCCTACATCTGAGCCAGGAGGATTATGTTCAAGCCTCGCCTGCTTCAGAGCTTGTTATAACATCTTGTTGATTTGAAAATTTCGACAGCTTGAAATCTCTTTGCCTGGTAGTTTATATAAAGGACATCCTTGCTGATATACTTTTCCTCCTTTTTTGCTCTGAATTGCCCTGAGGCTAATTACAGTGTCCCTTTCCCCACTGCAGCTCAGCCAGTAGGTTTCCGGAATAGCGTAGGTGTGCTGATTTAACTATTGCTAGTGGCTGGATCCACAGAAATGGATATGGTGTTCTTCTGCTTTAACCAAAGACGTTTGGGGCTTCCCCCCTCCCTGCACCCCCGTGTTTCCCCTCCATTCCACGCCCCTCCTTCCATCCCATCCCAGTCCCAAAGTAACAGGTAACCGGGATGTGTGGAAAGTTTTGGGTGTGAGACTTGGTCTGTGGTGACTTTCTTACGAAACTGATATTTGGAACGGCTTACTAGGCCTGTCTGGGGAAACACCATGATTGTGTAATGGGAAATATCCAGCAGTTTGGACTGGGGATCTGGAGATCAATGGAGCTGAGGTGGAGATTGTCAACAGCATCAAGTTTCTAGGAGCGACAGTTGCCAGCAGTCTAACCTGGTCAACCCACATTAACACTATGGTTAAGAAAACACAGCAATGCTTGTACTTCCTCAGGAGACTAAGGGAGTTCAGCATGTCCATAAAGACCCTTACAAATTTTTATACATGGAGCATAGAAATCATCCTATCTGGATGCATAAATAGAGATTCCTGGAAAAGCTCAGCAGGTCTGGCAGCATCTCTGAAGAGAAATCAGAGTCCAATGTTTTGGGTCCAGTGACCCTTCCAGATCCGAAACGTTAGCTCTGATTTCTTTTCACGGATGCTGCCAGATCTGCTGAGCTTTTCCAGCGATCTCTATTTTTGTTCCTGATTTGCAACGCCTGCAGTTCTTTTGGTTTCTACCTGGATGTATCACGTCTTGGTACAGCAACTGCTCTTCCCAAGACCAACAGAAATTACAGGGAGTCATGAACCCAGGCCAGTGCATCACACAAACCAGCCTTCCATCCATTGACTCCATCTATACTTCCTGCTGCCTCGGGAAAGCAGCCAACATAATCAAAGACCCCTCCAACCCTGGTCAGGCAGAAGATATAAAAGTTTGTATACTCATACAAACAGATTCAAGAACAACTTCTTCGCTGCTGTTATCAGACTTTTGAATGGACTTCTTTAATGTTAATGTTGATCTCACCCTGCACCTTTGCTGTAATGTTGTATCCTGCACTCTGTTCTGTTACTCTGATGCACTGGCATAGTGCAATCTGCCTGTAAAGCACGTTAAACAACACTTTTCACTGTCCCTCTGTACACGTGACAGTAATAAATCAAATCGAATCGAAAATCAAATCCCGTCATAGGATGGTAAAATTGAATTCAATTAATATGCAGCCTATTGAATGGGAGAACAGGGTCAAGGGGATTACTCCTGTTCCTATTTCTTATGGTTTCATAATGAGTCAATTTGGAATAAAAGAGCTAAGTTCTGTTGGTGTGAAACTTGCCAGATTTCCACATCTGGTTCACTAATGTCCTTTAGGGAAAGAAATCTGCCATCCTTACCTGGTCTGTCCTACAAATGACCCCAGACCTTCAGCAATCTGATTTGACTCTGAAATGCCCTGGCAGACCCTTCCATTTATTGAACTGTTACAAGAAAACCTGGACTGAGGGTGTGCCTACACCATATGGACTGCAGCCGTACAAGAAGTTTGCTCAGCAATTAAGGATGGGCACCATCTGATGGCCCAAAGCCAGTGACATCAACATACCAGGAAAAAATAAACAAGACATCTCGGCTGATGGTCCTCCATCTGTCATCCTGGAAGTTCCGCGTGTGTGTGTGTGTGTGTGTGTGTGTGTACCTACACCAGATGGATTGCAATGCTGTAATACGGCAGATCACCAACACTTTCTCATGATAATTAAGGATGGACAATAAATGCAGGGCTACCCACAAATACCTACATCCCACAGTGGAATAAAGAAAAGTAGAATGGATCTATAGATCCTCAGGAGTTTGGAAAAATGAGCGGAGGATCCCTTTGCAGCATTAAGAGAGGCTGCCCTTCCCAAGCTACACACACACACAAAGCTGTTACAAAGCCACGATCCCTCTACTTTTCTTGGACCTTGAGGTCTGAGTGTAATAGTGATTTCTGGAAGTGGAGTTCATTGTGCCTATCTGTTGATTGGTGTGTGTACATCCTCTGAGTGGCTGCATAGTTGCATAACTTATCATGTTCGTTGTTGGGAGGGAATTCCATGAAATGGACCCAGCAACAGTGAAGGGGCAGCGACACATTCCCAAGTCAGGATGGTGAGAGATTTGGAGGGGAACTTAGATTGGGGGTTGTTCCCTGACATCTGCTGCCATTGTCCTTCTGGGTGGTACAGGTGATAGGTTTAGAAGGTGCTAATATAGGAGCCTGGGTGAATTGCTACAGTGCATTCTGTGGATGCCACACACCTCTCCCATCTGTGTGTTGTTAGTGGAGGGACTATGTGTTGAATGTGGCGCCAATCAAAGGGGCTGTTAGTGCTAAATGATGTTGAGCTTCTTGGGTTTTATTGGAGCTACAATCATCCAGGCAAGTGCGGAATATTCCATCACCTGACGTCTCCTCACAGGACATACCTCTCACCTCAGAAATCAATCCAGTAAACTTTCTCCTTGATGGCAGCAAGTATATTCCTCTTACAAAAGGATATTGTCCACAGCACTTGGTTGTGGTCTCACCAAGATCCTATATAAAAATGCATGGCTTAGAAAGGGTGGACGCTGGGAAGTTGTTTCCCTTAGGTGGGGATACTAGGACCCGTGGGCACAGCCTTAGAATTAGAGGGGGTCAATTTAGAACAGAAATGAGGAGACATTTCTTCAGCCAGAGAGTGGTGGGCCTGTGGAATTCATTGCCACGGAGCACAGTGGAGGCCGGGACGTTGAATGTCTTCAAGGCAGAGATTGATAAATTCTTGATCTCGCAAGGAATCAAGGGCTACGGGGAGAGTGCGGGTAAGTGGAGTTGAAATGCCCATCAGCCATGATTAAATGGCGGAGTGAACTCGATGGGCCAAATGGCCTTACTTCCACACCTATGTCTTATGGTCTTAGGTCTATCTTGCATGATAATCCACCTTCCTTCCATAAAGATTAACATACCATTTGCCTACCTAATTTCTTGCAGTACCTGCGTGGTAACTTTCTGTGGTTCATGTACAATGAGACTCAGATCCCTCTGCATGGCAATGTTTACTGGAACATGCCACCTCTTCATCTTGAGAAGGGAATGTGTATCATCTCCTCAGAGGGAGGGAACCGCAGCACAGTTCTATATACAACACTTGAGTCAGGGCTCCATCTCAGACCTAGTGATCTCTTCTTGTGTTTGTACACTCCCAACGTGTGAGATCAATCTTTGAGGGTCAGCAAACCAACACTTACTCTCGTACATGCATCCATTCTAAGAAAGATTACCAGATAGCAACCAAGATCGGGGCAGTGGATCATTTTATCTGCTCCATTATTTTTCAATTCATTCATTCATGGGATATAGGCGTTGCCCAAAAGGTCTGCATTTCTCTCCCATCCCTGAGTGCCCTTGAACTGAGTAGATACCATCTCCATTTCAGAGGGGTGATGCCCCCCACCACCCCCACCGTGTCAGTGCACTGGAAATCAAACTCCACTGTTCCCAGAGCTGCCGCAAATGTGAAAAGATTTAGTCAAACCATCCAATGCCCCCACTTTCCCCGACTGATAAACTCAGGTTAATACACTCACCAGGTTTCTGTAGCTAACAATCAAATAGCTATTGATTCGGAACAACTTACCTTTACACAATAGCAGGTGGAAAATATGAATTGCCAATTTAATAACTCTCCAACTTAAACTCTGCCCTTTTAAAATCCTCCTTGCACTCCTCACATACATACAGGACATGGATATTATTACTATTTATATTAGTCTTCAGGTCTGAAGAAGAGTCATTATAAACTCAAAACATTCACTCTGTTTCTCTCTCCACAGACACTGCCAGAGCTGTTGAGTTTCCACAGCACTTACCTGGTTTATTCAGGTTTCCAGCATCTGGAGTATTTTATTTTTAATGAAGAGGGGCCATTCTCCATTTTGGGTAGACACCAAACCCATCGAGAGACCTCTTTGGTAACACCCACACAGAGGCTAAATCGAGGTGAGCAAATCTCCCAACAACTCATCTCCATGAACTTTAAACCACCACGTGCCCCGAAATTGGGCAGGGTCGGCAGACTGCAGTTTGAACTTAGCAGCCATCTTCGAACCGATTGGACCATGGTGGAAGAAAGTCACTCTAACTCCTCAAGCATCGGGCTGAGAGAAAACTTCTTTCAGTCCAAGTGTCAGCAGCTCGGATCTACTGGAGTGGGTCTTGAACCTGCAGCTTCCTGACTGAGGGCAAATTGCAATGGGGCTGTTTGTGTTGAGCAGTCCAGCGACTGTGTATGAAACCGATAGTTTACCTCACAGGGTGGCCAGCAGCCTTGGATCGCAGCCTGACGCAGGATCTGAAAGGGTTAAAGCTTGCTGCAGCAACTTGCAAATTCCATGACCTTTTCCGCACAAATAATGAGCTGAATATTTGATTAGTCAATCAGAATTCCATCTTCATCATTAGGGGACAACTCTGAAGGCTTGGTGCTAAAGGCTAAAAGCCGCCTACTCATCTCGTTGACCAGGAACTGATAGGCAGCTGCTGCAAAGCTCCTGAATGAGTAACGACAGCCTCACAGAACAACCTTGACAGTAAACAGCAGATGGCAGGGGTCAATTGGGCAGACCGCTTTCTCTCTTGCTTTCTCTCTCGCATCTTTTCTCATCAATGACCCTGAGAGTTAATTTTCTTAAAATGCAAACCAATAAAATAGGAGCAGGAGTAGGCCATTCAGCCCTTCGAGCCTGATCCTCCATTCAATATGATCATGGCTGATCACTCAACACAGTGTCCTGTACCCGCTTTCTCCCCATCCCCTTTGGTCCTAGAACACTATCTAACTTTCTCTTGAAAACATTCAATATTTTGGCCTCAACCGCTTTCTGTGGCAAAGAATTACACAGACTCATCACTCTCTGGGTGAACAAATTTCCCCTCATCTCGGTCCTAAATGGCCTACCCCATTTTCTTAGACTATGACCCTGATTCCAGACTCCCCATTCACAGTGAGCATCCTTCTACCCTATCTAGACCCGTTAGAATTTAATAGGCTTCTCTGAGATACCCCACCCTCATTTTTCTAAACTCCTGTGAAATGTAGCCCTCACTGATCCAGTCTCTCTTCGTATGTCAGTCCTGCCATCCCAGGATAAACCTCTGTTGCACTCCCTCCATCGCCAGGACATTCTCCTTATCTGAAGATGCACTCAAAACTGCACTCAATATTCTAGGTGAGGTTTCATCAAGGTCCTCTCCAGTTGCAGTACAATTGCTTCTTGAATCCTCTCAATAAAGTGTTTTCTAACCTGTTATCTTGAGGGTTTCCCTGTTTTTGTGTGTCTGGTAGCTACTTGTACAGAGCAGTCAAGCTCCCAGATTTGATATCTGAAGGGAAGTGTTTGATAGTTGAGTTTAAGGAGCATTTCGAGTGTGCCTCAATAACACATTCACCTCTGGTTCACAGCCCCTTCCAGGGTTTGAGCGTAAACATCAAGATGACCAGCACTGAGGGAATGCTGCAATGTTGGAGGTGCTATCTCTTGGATGAGACATTACATTGACGCCCCATCTGCCCGCTCAGTGGACATAAAAGATCCCATCGCACTATTTCAAAGAAGAGCAGAAGAGATCCCTCCAGTATTCCGGGCCAATATTTATGACTCAGACCTCATCACAAAAGCAGATTACTCGGTCATTATCACATTGCTGTTAGTGGGATCTTGCTGTGTATAATTTGGCCATTGTGTTTCCTACAGTGCAACAGTGGCTGTATGACAAAAATCATTATCTGTAAAGCACTTTGAGGTGTCAGGTGGTCACGATA
This sequence comes from Ginglymostoma cirratum, assembly GCA_024137785.1. Lineage (NCBI taxonomy): Eukaryota > Metazoa > Chordata > Chondrichthyes > Orectolobiformes > Ginglymostomatidae > Ginglymostoma > Ginglymostoma cirratum. The sequence continues at coordinate 2,867,539 of JAHRHZ010000088.1, forward strand.
AGTGCTATATAAATGTAAGTTTCTCTTTTCATGGACTTTGCCTGTAGTTCTGTACGAAGGAACAACAAAATGACATTGGAATCACTGTCCAGTGAGCCGTTCCCAGTGCCATTAGTAACACAACGTCTGTGGACAGGTCTACATGAAGAGAGGCTTGGCCATTGAAGACTCTCAACGTCAAATATCACAGTGCCACTTATTGACTGGGTAGTGCTCATCTCCCAAACTTCAGCCAAGGTCAGTATCTTTTATGGTGAAGTGGCAAGGGTTTGTGAAGGTGGTATAGGAGTGGGACCTCCCTTCAACAGCGTGGCTGTAATTGGCATTTTGTGGATGCCACCCATTAGGTCAATCAATTGTGCATAAATTCAAGCTGTTATTGAACATCAATACTATCGAGAGCTTAAAAGGGCCTGGGTTTAATGCATAGTTTGTCCAGTGTCAGCTCAGACTGAGCTCAGAACTCCTAGGCAGGCTGTTCCATAGAGTCAATGAGTCACTACAGCACAAAAGGACACCATTGAGCCCATCAAGTCCTTGTGGCACTCTGCAAGTCCCACTCAGTCCCATTCCCCTGCTCTACCCTTGTGGCAGTACCCTCAAGCCCCCAGCCTTTTGTAATCACTGATTGTCTTACTTCCACCACACTCAGAGAAAAACACTATCCACTGGCCCCTGTTGGCGTCCTCTGTGGGTACCAGTGTTAAGTCAACAGAAGGCTTGACTCCAAAGATTAAATTAGGTTTTCCGACAGTCACTGTAGCTCATGATTGATGGCTATCTGGGTTACTCGGTTGGTTGAACGTGGCCATTGAACCATTCCCATGAAAGGAGACCAATTTGGGAGAGAAGAGGACAGCTGAGAAAAACTGGGCTAATTGTAATCAGCCTACTCCACCACCAGAGGGGGCTGGCTATCTCCCATTTTGTTGGTGATGGCGCAGAAATTTCTAATCTCGTTACAGAGATAGTAGGAACTGCCGACGCTGGAGAATCTGAGACAACAAGGTGTAGAGCTGGATGAACACAGCAGGCCAAGCA
>JAHRHZ010000088.1:2884491-2899046 GCA_024137785.1 Ginglymostoma cirratum
GAAAGCTGACATTTCGGGCCTATACCCTTCTTCAGAAAAATCAAATTAAACTTTTTCTGAAGAAGCGTCTAGGCCTGAAACGTCAGCTTTCCTGCTCCCCTGATGCTGCTTGGCCTGCTGCGTTCATCCAGCTCTACACCTTGTTATTTCATTGGCGGAGATGTGCTTTGGAACATGGTGAACGCTGCCTCAAAAATGTACATCTTTCTTTCCATTTGCATCTGTTAGCTTCCGGTCAGATTCCCATCAGATATGGCACAAGCTCACTGTCACTTTTTAGCGTTCTCTGTTCCTCAGTACCAACGACCTTCTGCTTTGTGCAGTTTGTGTGCTTGAACACATGGTACCATTTTTGTGGTTGCGCAGAAAAAGGTAATTTCCATGTAGGCTGCATGGTATCTGCTGCTGTGATGTGGTGTACGCACACAAGCAACAAAATCAGGACTCTTAAACTGCTGACTAACATCTTCCCTTGCAAGACAGAAGGTGATGTTTTTGCCCAAAACAGTGTTGCTAGAATACAAGTCCGACAGGTCAGTCCTCTCTATAGAGCCTCCCAGGTGACATTCTGCATATCTGGTCTTAACTTTAAATAAACAACCAAATTATAGTTTTAGCAAAAAACATCCTAAAGAACGGCAATGATGGAAATCAGAGACAAAACACAGAAGTTGCTGGAAAGGCTCAGCAGGTCTGGCAGCATCTGTGGAGCGAAATCAGAGTTAACGTTTTGGGTTCAATGACCCTCCCTCAGTTTTAATGATTCTCGTTGGATGATTGGTACAGTCATGAGCTACACAGTACAGAAAAAATGAGAATGCATCAGAGACAGAGCTGAAGCGATTTATCAGAATGGTTCCAGGAATGAGAAACTTCCGTGATAAGGAGAGACAGAAGAAGTTGGGACTTGGAGAGAAGGAGGCTGAGAGGATATTGGTTGGAGGCTTTCAAAACCATGAGTGGGCTGGATAAAGCAGATAGAGAGAAAGTCTTCCCTCTTGTAAAAGCGAAACAAACGAAAGGGCATAGATTTAAAATAATGTGCAGACAAAGCAAGGGTAATCTGAGAAAAAAAACTTTTTCACCCGGTGCATAGTTAGATCTGGAATGTACTGTCTGGAAATATGGAGGAGGCAGGTTCAACTGGGGCAATCAAGAGGGGCATTGGATTGTTTTTCAATAGAAATCATATTCAAGCAGGGGAGGCAATGGCCTAGTGGTATTATCACTGGACTGTTAATCCAGAGACCCAGATAATGTTCTGAGGACCCAAGTTCAAATCCCACTCATGGCAGATGGTGGAATTTGAATTCAATAAATATCTGGAATTAATGATGACCATGAATCCATTGCCTAATGTCAGGAAACATCTGGTTCACTAATGCCCTTTAGGTGAAGGAAACTTCCATTCTTACCTGGTCTGGCCTTCATGTGACTCCAGACCCATAGCAATGTGGTTGACTCTTAACTGCCCTCTGGGCAATAAATGCTGCCTGGCCAGTGATGCCCTCATTCCATGAATGAATTAAGGGGTATGGGGGAAAATGAGAGTGGCACAAGGTAATAGAACCAGTGTAGATATGATGGGCTGAATGGCCTTCTTCTAAGCTATAGTAATTCTGTGATACATTTGGGATAAAATGAAGAATGCAGTATCTTCTGTGAAAACATAGGAATTAGGAGCAAGAGTAGGCCATTTGGCCCTTTCAGCCTGCATTGCCATTCCATAAGATCATCCTTGTTCCAATTGTTGCCTCTACTCCAGGTTGCATTTCATACAACTCGCTTGTTAGTCAAGAACCTGTCTCAGGCTTAAATGTATTCAACGATCCGGCCTTTACTGCTCTCTGAGAAAGAGAGTTCAAAAGACTCAGTACCTTCTCAGAGAAGAAACTCCTTCACAGCTGCATCTATGGAAGACTCCCTCTATTGTTCCTCTAGCTCCACACTGTGTTATCTCTGATTCCAGCATCTGCAGTTCTTACTATTGCCTTCTTTTTAAACTGTGTCCCTGTTCCAGGCCAGGCTGACAGCTTGTTCTACACCTCCTGACCTTCCATTAGGAAATGGCATCATGAATCTGGGAGCATCTCCTCCAGTTTCAAGACCCTGGAATTGTTGGACTTGCCTTAATCATGGGAATGGCTCCATACCGAACTGTCAGTAAATCCTCAGCAGGAGAACTCGTGCAAAACTCTGCAGCAATATAATGAGGGGAGTGCCATTGAGTCTCCAGGCCCGTTGGCTGAGGTTGCCCTCATCTGGCAGGAGGTCTTCTGGTGGAAAAGGTCAGATTTTCAGTGCCATAGACTCACAAATCCAGGCAAAGATTTCTCAAGGTTCCAGAGCTGCAGCTGGGTTGAGCATAAGGAGGCAGGATCCCAATAGTCTCAGAGGAAACAGAGTCAAGCTTTGGTGCAGGATTCAGGCTGTAAATGTGTTCAAAATACTTCCAAGAAGGTTAACCAGTCTAATAGCTGCAATGGGTGGTTGTCTTATGAAGCTAGAATGAATGATATCTGATGGAATTAAGAAGTGTTAAGAGGTGATTTGATTGAAATGTAAAAGATCTTAAGGAGTATTCACAGGATAGTTGTGGAAAAGATGTTTCTATTTATAGGACAATCTTGAATTAGGGTAAAGAAAAAGGAGTTGCCCAATTGAAACAGCAACGAGCCACATTTTTATCTCTTAGCCACGCTTACTGATGTCTTTCTGAAAAGGCAGTAGAAAAGCAGAACTCCTGAATATTGTTATGGCAGAGGGGGATAGATTCTCATTAAGAGACAGGATGAAAGGTTCTTGGGATGGGTGGGAATGTGGATTTGAGGTTACAATCAAGTCCGCCATGATCCTACTAAATGACAGAACAGGCTTGATGGGCTGAATGGCCTACTTCTGCTCCTTGTTCACATGTGCCAATCAAGCCAAGGAAAGACTTGAATTATATCCAGCACGTTTCACGTTCACAGGATATCCCAAAGTGTTTTGCAGCTAGTGGGGTAGTTTTGAAGAATGCCCACTGACGTGGAGATATAAGAACTGCCAATGCTGGAGTCAGAGATAACACAATGTGGAGCTGGAGGATCACAGCAGGTCAGGCAGCATCAGGGGAGCAGAAAAGTTGACGTTTTGGGTCGGAACCCTTCATCAGAAAAACTTTTTCTGAAGAAGGGTCCCGACCTGAAACATCAGCTTTCCTGCTCCTCTGATGCTGCCTGACCTGCTGTGTTCATCCAGCTCCACACTGTGTTACTACTGACGTGAAGTTTTTTTTTGGCAGTCGATTTACACACAGCAAGCTCCCACAAGTCACAACATGAGCAAGTGCATATCGACCTCGGTTACATTTCTCATCTGGACGATGACTCCCTGTAACAACAGGACAGGGCTTCTTCAGAGCTGAAACGGAGCATCGGGTCCCGTTGACAGTGCTCACATCTCCAGAGCGAGACTAGAAACTATGACTTTACAACTCACCTACAAGAGTACTACACAGCTGATACACGAGAGGGAATATCACTTCCACTATAATCGGTGAATCCCAATTGAACCTTACCTGGTACACAAAGCTTTGTGTGCTGTGCACCCAGGGTATTAGTTAAAGCAAGACACAATGGTACATGAGGCTTTGGTTTGAAATAATGAACATATTACGACTAATAAAAGGCCTTTGATTGTAAGGGGTTGAAATCCCTTTAAGGCAGCATGGGATCCTCTTGTGTATGTGAATTCCAAAATAACTGGCAGCTGGCCTCATACTGAAGTGAGACCTCACAGATCTGCAGTTACTATGGAAACCAGACAGTTGCAGGTGATAGCATTTAAGATGCAGCATTGTTTAGGTAACAGAGGAGAAGGAAGATGCTTAGCATGCACCACAATTAATTAGCGCTGAATCAGATGGCATCTCTCCCAGGTATTAGCTGGGACTCAGCTGAGGAGACACTTCACTGCCAGGATTACCGCTGACGGTGAATATGGAAGAGCGTATTATTGTTAGCTGAGGTATAATTCCATTTCCAACACCGATGGAAGGGATTTTAGGCAGTTTCCCCGATTTTTTCCCCTGGCCTCTGCTTTCTTCAGGCTATCCATGCCAGGTTGTGAGCCAAAGGTGCTGGAAGACTACCCCACATTGGTGTCAATCCCAAAGCTGCCCTGCTGCCTTTCTAATGTATTTCCAGACGATACAGTCAATTAGTAATTGGAGGTGTCAATCCTCATAGATCATCCTATTTTGCACGACCCCACCCATGGCCTATTCACGGTGCAGGTCTAACAGCCAGCCAAAAAGGGTTCAATTGGCACCAATATTTCCCCCTTCCTTTGCAGCTTCTTGTCTTCAAATGGTTTCCCCTTTGGCCTCAGTGTCTCCACCACGCACATGTGGGACCTGGAATCTTGTGAACGCAACAAGTGGAGCAGCAAGAGGGAGAGAGAGTCTCGTCTTAATTTGCAGTTGCTCTAAAAGCAGCGTGTGCTTGTAATGTTATTGAGACGTGTTCGATCCTGAGGGGATTTGACAGGGTGAATGCTGAAAGCATGCTTCCCTCTGTGGGAGAGACTGGAATTAAGTTGCACTGTTTCAAAATCAGGAGTCTCCCATTGAAGATCGAGGTGAACAGATCTTTTTTCTCCCAAAGGATCATGAGTCTTTGGAACTCTCTTCTCCAGAGAGCATTAGAAGTTGTGACGGAGAGGGGTAACTGAATATTTTTAAGGAGGTAGGTGGTTTCTTGACTGACAAGGTAGTTAGAGACAGTAGGAACTGCCGATGCTGGAGAATCTGAGATAACAAGGTGCAGAGCTGGATGAACACAGCAGACCAGGCAGCATCAGCACAACAGCAAAGCTGACGTTTCAGGTCTGGACCCATCTTCAGAAAAAAGGTCTTCTGACGTCAGGTTTCCTGCTCCTCTGATCCTGCCGGGCCTGCCGTGTTCATCCAGCTCCACAACTTGTTATCTATGACAAAGCAGTTAATAGTCTTCAGGATAGTTGGGAATGTGGATTTGAGGTCACAATCAGATCTGCCATGACCTTGTTGAATGATGGAGCCAGATAGAGGGGCTGAATGGCCTAAATGTATTCTTCACCTGTACGTCTGTACATGCATTTTGAGAGAGTGTTTTAACATTAATGAAACGTGTCAAAGTGCTTCACAGGAACATTGTAAAACAACAGCTGAGCCGCATAGGGAGATATCAGTTCAGACATCCAAAGGCTTGATCGAAGAGGTAGGTTGAGAAGAGTGACATGAAGGAGGAAAGACCAGAAGTGAAAGATATAAGAAGGGAATTCCACAGCTTGGGGCCTAAGCAACTGGAAGCACAGCCACCAATTATTGAACAATTAGATGTGAGAATGCTCATTAGATCGGAATTGGAGGAGTGGGGTGAACTTGCCATGGGTCTGAGGAGATTTCACAGATTTGTTTGTGGTTGCGGGGGAGGTGTGCAATTGGTCGTGGTGGTTGCTTACAGAGATTTAAAAACAAGGATGGGAACTTTACGATCAAGATGTTGTTTGACTGGGACCCAATGTTAGCAGAGAGTTACAGATGAATTGAAGTTGGCGTGAGTTAGGGCAGAGGCAAAGTCTTTCTTATAACAGGGACTTCAGCAGCAAGTTGTCAGGGAGGGATTGATTGAGTCAGTAAGGAGAGGGTGTGGTTTCTGTCACCAGTTGCAATAAAGTCTCCCTCTCACCCCACAGCCCTGAGACAATATGGTTGCTGATTTAGATCAGCTCAGTAATTGTTCGATATTTTTATTCTACGGGGCATCCTTGCTAAATCTAGAACCCCCTTTAAGGTCAGCCTTGCTCCCAATATTTGACTGTTAGTGAGCTGCTGTTTTCCTAAGACATTCCATTTTAACTGGAACACTTCAGGAGGCTTTTTATTTTAAACAATATGGGTGGAATCTTCCTGGGCCCGAATCAAAATGGGCTGTGGTGAGAAATTTGGGAGAGTCGTGTGACGTGTCAAGTGAGGGCCTTCTCGATGCTGAGACAGACAAAGTCGTATTGTTCAACCAAGGCCCCGATGTCAAGGTGAGATCCTCATGAGTGATCGGTGATCAAAAGGCCTGTTAAGGAGGATTATTGCTCATTACCACCCTCATTACTGCCCAAACAACCTACATTCATTGTCGGCTTCCATTCTACCAACCGAACTTAGCTGTGAAGAATTCCCAACATGAAATTATGAGTGGTTATTCGGCGATTCCAGCTCAGTGCTTGTTCGTCCGGATCTCCACCTTGGAAGCCGAGCACAGGAATATGCTCCAGACACTGCAAGCATGGACATTGGCATCTGATATGTACTAGTCTTGTCCTATCATCAGGGCACATCTCCAATCCACTTACAATATTGTTCCATGCTTCAATTGTGTACTGTAGAGAACAAGTCATTGCAATGTCGCTCCAAGGACACCGTCCAGCACATGGATTGGACCAGGCTGTATCTCAGGGCTGCATGCTTGCTCTCACTCATCTTGAGGTTAGCTAGATGCTCACTCTGCCTCATCTTGCCTTTTTGCAGTTGGTCCCTTTAATGCTCGCAATACTTCTGTACTGACTTGTCTTTTAGCACAGACTCAAAGCCACGCAGCTTGTTTTTGGAACTCAGCAATGAACAGTTAAAGGGCTTAATATGTTGCTGCATGGCATTGCGTTGCATCAACCTCACACCCACAACAAACACAACAAACATACAGCATGTGCATCAACCGGTGCCCTCATAATCAAAAGGGTGTAGTCCTTAGTCAAGTTAAGGTGGGGCATCTGCCATTAGCCAGGGACACTCAGTGCAGTCAGTCAGGGATTCTTGGTGCTGTTAGTCAGGGGTCCTTCCATGCAGGGGGTCTCAGTGCAATCAGCCTGGGCGTCTCAGAGCAGTCGAAGAGTCTCGGGGCAATCAGTCAGATCGTCCCAGCGTCTCTTCCCCTTAGTCAGGGGGTCTCGGTACAGTCGGTCGGGGATCTTGGTGCAGTCAGAGTCTCTCAGTACAGCCGGGGACAGTCAGTCAGGGGATTTTGGGACAGGGTTTCAGCATAAAATGAGACGAGACAGTGATGCGGTCAGCCAATGTCACAGAGCTGGATATAAGCAATCTTAACGATGGTGCAGATATGAGGTTTGAAGCTCATCTCCAGATTAATTATGACTCCTTGTTTAATAGGAGGCTGGTTTAGTCTCAGACTGTTGCCAGGAGAAGGGATGGTGCTGGTAGCTAGGGAAACAGATCAAGGACCAACAACCAAGGCTTTGTTCTTCTCAGTACTGAGTTGGAGAAAATTTCTGTTCTTCTGGTTTTGGATGTCGAGTGAGCATTGGCCAACTGCAGTGCACCTCTGATGGTGGCAGTGGAAGAGTCAAGAGCTCTGAGGAGAGACTTGATATCACCAGTGAACATGTGGGACCTAAAGGGTTTGCTAAGACCCTGAGTGAACCCTGTCAATGTCTGTCTTCTCAGCTCTTTCTAGCTACCAGGAACCAGTAGCGCAAACAGTATTCTCTAAAACCAATTTTATAAGGTGCGAGAATCAATCCAGAGTCAAACCATGATTGCTTTCACTCTCTGTCAGCTCTTACGCCCTCTCATCATCCACCTCCCATTCATAACACTACATTCTTAAGACAGGGCCATTTAAAGAAAGAGCGAAAGAGAAATCCCAAATTAAATTACTTTTGCCCCAGCTGCCCCAAATGATAGAATGACAAGAGAAGGCCATTCAGCCTATTGTGTCAACACTACCTCTTTAAAAGGGCTGTCCAATTAATTCAACACTTTTGCTCTTTGGCCATAGTTCTACTCTCTCCCATGTGTGTCCTGATATAGCAGAGGGTTTTTCTTCTTATACGTCTGGTAACTCTACTTTAACTGTTCGTGTCAGTGTAAAGGGGATTGCAATGAGTTGAGGACTATTAAAAATAAGGCCGTGTATCATTGCACTGGCCAGCATAACACTAACACTTGTAAACCAGACTGTGCCAAGTCTGTTTCCCTATTTATTATGTGTCTATTCATCTTCAGCGTGATCTAGGGTAATTAGGGAAGGGGCAAAAAAAATTTACCTCGATTCAGAAATTAATACTGGATGTAGTAGGGATACATGATAAGTCCCAATGTTATGATTTAATAAATTGTCAGTACTGATGTGGAATCATAGAAAAACTCTGGAAATCAATAGATTTACAGCAAGGAGGCTATTCAGTCCATTGAGTCCATGCTGCCTGACAAGGAGCCATCCAGCCCAAATGCACTTTTCAGCTCTTGGTTTCTTAGTCCTGTTGGTTCCAACACTTCAGTGTCTTTAAATGGAACAAGTGTTTCTGCTTCTTTTTTTTTGAATACACTTGTGGGAAGTGGGTGTCACTGGCTCTCCAGCATTTCTTGGCCTTCCCTGGTTGCCCTTGAGAAGGTGATGATAAGCTGCCTTTGCAGTCCACTTGCTGTAGGTTGACCCACAATGCCATTAGGGAGGGAATTCCAGGATTTGACCCAGTAATAATGAAGGAATGGCAGTATGTTTCCAAGGCAGGATTGCTTGAAGGGGAACTTGTAGAGTTCCCATGTATCTACTGTGCTTGTCCTTCTAAATGGAAGTGGTTGTGGATTTGGAAAGTTCTGTCTGAGGATCTTTGGTGAATTTCTGCAGTGCATTTTATAGATAGTACACACTGCTGCTACTGAGCGTCAGTGGTGGAGGGAGTGGATGCTTGTGGATGTGGTGCCAATCAAGTGGGCTGCTTTGTCTTGGATGGTGTCGAGCTTCTTGAGTGTTGTTGGGGCTGCACCCATCCAGGCAGGTGGGCAATATTCCACCCCACTTCTGACATTAGAAACCCTCCGACTCCCACAATTACCTGGACTGCAATTCCTCTCACCCACCCTCCGCAAAAATCCCATACTCACAATTCCTCTGCCTCTGCTGCATCAAGCGTGGGAAATGGGGGAGATGTGGTTGACGGCATCCTTAATAACAGAGGAGGGCAAACTACAGTCTCTAAAGTAGGTGGATACCTGGGAAGTTCTAGAGTAGAAAGACTCATCCTGGGAGCAGATGTGGCATTGTATTCTAGAACTTGCCAGATCTTCTCTTGCTTTAGAGACCGTAGTTTCCCCTCCTCTGTTATTAAGGATGCTGTCAACCACAACTCCCCCATTTCCCACGCTTCTGCCCTCAAACCCCCTCTCCCCAACAACAACAATGATAGAGTCCCCTTAGTCTCCACATACCACCCCACCAACCTCTGAATCCAACGCATCATCCTCCAACATTTCCACCACCTACAATCAGACCCCACCTTCAAAAAGATATTTCCCTCCCTGACCCTGTCTGCTTTACGCAGGGTCCGTTCATTCTGTGACTCCTTCGTCAGCTCCACATGCCACATCAACCCCTCTACCACACCCCAGTACCTTCCCCGGCAAGAGGTGCAACACCTGCCCCAACACCTCCTCTCTCACCTCCATCCAAGGCTCCGAACAATCCTCCCAGATCCGACAGAGATTTACCTGCACTTCATCCAACCTCATCTACTGTTTTCATTGCTCCCGACATGGTCTCCTCTATATCGGGGAGACCAAACGCAGACTCTGGGACCAGTTTGTGGAGCATCTGCACTCTGCACACAACACCCAACTCGACCTTCCGGTTGCTGTCCACTTTAACTCCCCCTCCCACTCCCGTGGGATATGTCCATCCTTGGCATCTTCCACTGTCAGAGTGAGGCTAAACGTAAACTGGAAGAACAACACCGGATATTTCGCCTTGGGAACTTACAGCCCAAAGGCCTCAATATTGACTTCACCAGCTTCAAAATCTCTCCTCCCCCAACCTGTCCATCTTCCGACTCATCTATCCACTCCACCCTTCCCACTGACCAATCACAATAACCCTCTACCTGTATCTACCTATCTCCATTTCACCTACTCTCCCCCCAGTCCCAGCAACACCCCGCCCCCCGGCTATTTATTCCTGGGCTCCCCTACCCCCCCCCCCCGTCCTGACAAAGGGTTTCGACCTGAAGCATTGACTTTCCTGCTCCTTGGATGCTGTTTGACCTGCTGTGCTTTTCCAGCTCCACGTTTATTGACACTTCTGACTTGTGCCTTGTAGATGATGGACAGGCTTTGGAGAGTCAGGGTGTGAGTTACATGTGGCAATGCTCCCAGCCTCTGACCTGCTCTTGTAGCCACTGTGCTTATGTGGCCAGACCAAATGAATTTCTGGTCAATGATAAACCCCAGGATGTTGATAGCTTGGGTGGGGAGGGGAGGGATTTCAGTGATGGTAAGACTGTAAAATGTCTACTGCCATGACAAGCAGTGAGTTCCAGAACCCCACCACCTTATGAGTGAGAAGATTTCTCTTGAGTCCTCTCTAAAGCTTCCAACTCTTTCCGTTAATCTCTGTCCCCTAGGTACAGACTACTGGAACAAAATCTTTTTCTCCACGCTAAGGAGACCACTCATAATTTCATAAGTTTCTCCTCAGTCCTCCAGAGAAAACAACCTCAGTCAACTTCATAACTCAAATTTTGCTGTCCATGCCAACTTCCTGGTGGATCATCTCTCTTGTGCAATCCCAAAATGGGGTGACTAGGACAGGATGCAGTGCTCCAACATCAGCCTGTCTAGTGTTTTATGCAAAACCTCCCAGCTCTTTCATTTCAGCTGAGAAATGCTCACAGTGCGAAGTGATAGAAATAGTGTGCTTTTTAAATCGAGTCGCAGCCAGTTTCATAGGAGGGTACAGGGGGCTGAGAGGGTGAGGGACCTTATAGGAAACAAGAAAATAAAAATGGGCTCAAAGAACAGGCTTTGTAAAGTAAACTCCCACTCATCTGCTTTCTGGCTGACCTTAGCTGATGCTTCATGGGATCTGAAGAAATTAGCATTGCCCGAATAAATAGAGTTAGATGAAGAAGGCTCCTTGTGGAGGCCTCAGCACCAGCGCAGACCAGCTGGGCTGAATGGCCTGTTTCTGCGTTGTAAATTCTGTGAAGGGTATTAAAGAGCCTGGGGATTATATCAGAAGAGAATCAAGCATGCTTTGAAAATTCGCTGGAGCACCACTGCAGAAAAAAATTAAAATGAAACAATTCCCTGAAGCAACACACAAAAAAATCAGATATCAATTTCATTCTGTCAGCAGGCCATGTAACCTTTCACCTTCCCTGTCAAGGCTCTGATTCAAAGTGAGCCCGAGATGGATACAGATATTTTCATTTCACTTCCTTCTGTCGATCTTACTGCAGTCTGCACACATGCCCAGTCTGGACTGCTGTACAATGAAAAGATCGCAGCAGTCTGCTAATTCTCTGCAGAGTTGGAACATCAGCTTTTACCAGTCTGCATCTACATGAGGTTTCCCTTTTGTGTACGGCACCTGTTCCAAGCCAGGCAACATGTTGTGTGATTATTATTTCGCTTTTTTTTCTTCTCATTCCTCTGTCCCCACCTGCCCCACATGGTCAGATGGAAGATGGGCTGTCTGTCTGTCTGCAGGAAAGACCACCCCCCCCGCCATCCACCCAGCTTGTCTCTGCCCTCTGTCTGTGTGAGTTCATCTACAGTCGCCTGAAGGGAAGTCTGTTTTAGCAATGATAAATGACAGGAGGTGGGGGGTGAGGGGTTATGTTGGGGAGACAAAAACCTGTGGAGGTCACATGGTCAACCAGACCAGTCATCCCATCTGGTCAAGTGTTTTCACATCTGACCATCGAGTCTTCAGGTGACATTATTCCTTAAAGACACAGTTTAAATCTTTCTTCCTCTCACAGTCCATCGGCACCTCTTGCACTGACCCAGCTGCAGAAAGTGTAGAAACAAGCCCCAGAAAAAATCGAAGATCCCCAACATGGATTTCTGCCTGACTCTGCTGAAGTGCATGGAGGATGTTTTGCTGCATTGAAGAAGGACGTTATGTTTATTACTGAGTCTCATACAACCCGAGGAGCTAATACTGATGATTAAGAACTTCTGACATGTGCTCACTGTTGTGAATTTGGAAATGCAGCTGCAAATGTGCGCACAACAAGATCCCACACACAGCGGTGATGATGGGCAACTAATCTGTTTCAGAAACATCGAAGCTAGGAGCAGTAAGCTGTTTGAGCCTTCAAGCCTGCTCTGCCAATCAATATGATCATGGCTGATCCTTTATCTCGATGTCGTCTTCCTGCTTAAGCCAAACCCCTTTAAAATATAAACATTTATTTACCCCTTTACGCTTTAATAATGTTGATTAATGCATAACTGGATAACAAGACCAGGGAGAACCCCTGTGTTCTTCTTCAGAATAACGCCATGAGATATTTTACTTTCACCTGAGGGGCAGATCCTTAATATTTCACCTGAAAGTTGACGTTTCTGACTGTGTAACACTCCCTCAGTACTCCATGGGGAGTTTTAACTGTCTTATAATTGAGCCACAAGTGATACTGCACTTTATTAATGCCTTATTTGCAAATTTCTCCTATATGCTAAGTCAGTGAATCTCGGTATTGGGGGTTCCCACGAGCAGAGAGCCCTGCCCTCCCTACCCTGGGGAATGTTAGCCAGTTTCCTGGCTAGCAGACATTGTCCCCACCTTGGGAAATGTCATACTGGATGAGACAAAATGGCTCAGCTGTGAAACATTATCACTGTAGTACCTGTATTGGTTGCCCATTCCTAATTGCCCTTGATCCTAGTGGCTTGTCAGGCCATTTAGAGGACAGTTAAAAGTCAACCTCATTGCTCTCAGTCTGGAGTCTCATGTAGGCCAGACCATTACAGATGCCCTCCCTTAAAGGGCATTAATGAATCAGGTGGGTTTTTAACCACAATCAGTTCCTGAGAGCGCCTTTCAATGCCAAGTTTACTAAGTGAACTTAATTCCATCAGCTGCTATGGTGGTTGGATTTGAGCCCCTATCCCAATTTGTTAGCCTAGACCACAAGTTCAGCGATATTCCCGCTATGCTGCAGTCTCTGCCGCAATACAGCAAGTGTCAATAGTCACTGCCTCTGTTCAGTAAGAACTTGATGACAAATAGCCACATAATGTAGTAATTGTTGCCGAAGTCACAGAGGACCAAAGGCCTTCTCTCTCTTTTTAGAGAGGGAAGACTGGTGGTGTGTTATACCTGAGGGTCACTACGCCTCGGCTGAGGGGAGGGTTTGAGAATGTTGGACCTTTATTGGTGGCATGCAGTGGAACGTTTGGAAACTGTGTCCACTGGACGTTACTTTCTGTAGCTTGAGCAACACTTTAATGAGAGAGGGGCTGGGATACACTAAAGGAATGAACATATAGAGAAGGCAGTTTTAATTTAGGGAGCGATGAAAATAAATCCCCAGCAACGCCTGATTGCTCGGCAAGTTTCTCCAAATTAAGCTCTACCGGGAAAACAAGTCAGAGTGTAGATAGATCCTCAATCAACGCCAGGGTTAGGGAACGCTAAATTTAGCCATGATCCAGGGTTGAGAAAGAGATCTCAAGCTTCCCGCATTGGGCTGAGAGTTACAGTCTACACACGCACGTGGAGAGAGGAACAGAGTTAGGGTTTCACATGGATGGCTTTTTGTCAGAGCCATTTCATCATTCCCAATCTATATGCGTACATGTCTCACCCTCTCTTTCTCTCTCTACAGATGCTGTTTGACCTGCTGAGTTTCTCCGGCATTTTTTTTTGTTTTTATTCCAGATTTCCTGCATCTGCTTGTGGCCTCGAGAACCTCAAAGTGAAGACCAGTGTGGACTGGAGGCGAGGCTGAGTGCAGTCTGGAGGCTGGGTGCTGGCATGCACTGGCTTGAAAGGACTATTATTCAGAACTTTTTATTTCTTTATTTTTCTAATTCATTCCTATGATTTAGTATCTAGGATGGTGTTGAAGGTCTGTAATGTTGGACTTCTTATTTCTTTAATTTTCTAAATTTTTCCTAAGAATTTGCGCTTAAGAATCTGTATGTAGGTACCTTTGTACCTAAAGTGGTGCTGTAAGAGGCGACTTGTAAACTTCTCGCTGTACTCATGTGAGCACACTTGACAGTAATCTTAATTCTAATTCTTTTTCTTTTATTTGATCACATAATGTGAATCAGTGAGTGAAATACCCAAGTTTTGTATTTTTGTTTCCTTATCTTGCTTCCCAGGGCAGTAGGAACGGAAGAGGAATAGGTGACTGATAGGAGAAGGGGTTTAGCAAGCATTGTGGTGACCCCAAGTTACATACCACCCCACCAACCTCCGGATCCAACGCACCATCCTCCGACACTTCTGCCATCTGCAATCAGACCCCACCACCAAAGACATTTTTCCCTCCCCACCCTTGTCTGCCTTCCGGAGGGACCACTCCCTCCGCGACTCACTTGTCTGCTCCACACTCCCCTCCAGCCCCACCACACCCGGCACTTTTCCCTGCAACCGCAGGAAGTGCTACACCTGCCCCCACACCTCCTCCCTCACCCAAATCCCAGGCCCCAAGAAGACTTTCCACATCAGGCAGATGTTCACCTGCACATCTGCCAATGTGGTATACTGCATCCGCTGTACCCG
>JAHRHZ010000088.1:2899146-2921954 GCA_024137785.1 Ginglymostoma cirratum
CCAGCCCAGCTCATCTCCACCTCCCTAACCTGTTTTACCTCTCACCTATCCCCTCCTCCCACACCAAGCCACACCCCCATCTCCTATCTACTAACCTCATCCCGGCCCCTTGACCTGTCCGTCCTCCCTGGACTGACCTATCTCCTCCCTACCCCGCTACTTACACTCACCTTTACTGGCTCCATCCCCGCCTCTTCGACTTGTCTGCCTCCTCTCCACCTATCCTCTCCTCTATCCATCTTCTATCCGCCTCCCCCTCTCTCCCTATTTATTTCAGAACCCTCTTCCCCTCCCCCATTTCTGATGAAGGGTCTAGGCCCGAAACGTCACGTTTTCCTGCTCCTATGATGCTGCTTGACCTGCTGTGTTCATCCAGCCCCATGCTTGTTATCTCGGATTCTCCAGCATCTGCAGTACCTTTCATCTCAGAAGGAAGAAGCCTGTTACAGGCAATATCAGTGCACACTGTGTTTGTATGGCGGCAATTAAGGAATAAGTTGTATTTATATAGAACCTATCACAACCCAGGTTGTCAAAAAAACACCCTTAATTGTAGTTGCTATCGAAATGTGGAAAACACGGCAGCCAAATTGTACCAAACCGTCTCCTACAAACCATGAGAAAACAAACAGTTTTTTTTGAAGTTTTAGTGTTAGAGGGATCAATATTGGCCAGGTGACCTGCTGCTCTTCTTCAAATTTGTATCAGTAGATACTTGATGTCCATCCAAGAGAACAAAATATGACCTCAGTTTATTATCTCATCTGAAGGCTGCACCACCAATAGTGCAGTACCTCTTCACTACTGCTGTGAAGTCTCAGCTTGGATTACATACTCAGATTTCTGAAGTGAAGGAATGGGACTCGAGCCCTGAAACCTCAGGCCTCAGAGCTGCACTTACTCACAGACGTAACACTGCATCTACGCCAGATTGTTTTACAGTGAATTTACAGGTTTGAATTGTTGTGCAAACATGCTTTCTGACATGTTTACACCATCCTATCACCAAGTACTATTGTGTGTTCTTCTCCTTAAAAACTTGGTGACTACAGAATTGTATGGAAAGGACAATGTGCAACCTTTAAGCAGAGCCTTTGAAACTAATATCTTTGGCGAGGAGTGAGGGAGTAATGGCAAAGTTCATACATGGATTATCTTAATCTACAGAATGTGGCATTTAATTAGTTTTAAGCACCCCTTAATGTTTCTGCCTGAGGGCTTTTAATTGAAGTGTCGTTTGGTGCCATGGTCAATTAAACATTTCCTATTGAAAGTGCAATATGGGAAACTACAGGGGGTCAGTTTCCAAGATGTCTCCACACTCTGGCCTGAGGCTCCCTCTGCTGCTTCAGTAGTTTTATATAATGAACTTCAAGTCACCCTTTTCTTCTATCAATTTTCTCATTTAATTAGTACTGTATTTGCAAGAGCTGAACAATGCTGTTATTAGATATGAGGGAATTGGAGAAAGCTAAAGGTGGCCCGAACTGAGATGACATATGAAGAAGGGACCTCCTTCTCCAAAACCTTATCCTCCACACTGCTTCCACTAGTCCAGTTCAACACACTCCACATTCTTCCAACCGCGATACCCACTACTTTGCTTCGATTCTCTCCACAGCCTTGATCTCTTTAAATTCCCTCTCCAAATTTCTCCTCCTTCCCACAACTCTATCCATTATCTCAAATCTTCTCAGACTTATTTCTCTAAGTCACCTGCTCTAATAACTCTAAACTTCAGCTTGGCATCTTTTGCTCCAGCCTTGGTAGCAAAATATCTCTTATTGAAGCTGCCTGCACATTAAGGTAAGTTCTCCTTTCTTGTTCTTCTCAACCTGTCTGCAGCCTTTCATAGAGTTGATCATACCATTCTCTTCCAATCCCTCTCCACTGCCGTCAGCTTCTTGGGACAGCTCTCACCCATTCTTATCCATTTCGTCATAGCCAGAGGGATCAAAGTCAATGGCTTCTCTTCCTAGTCCAGTGCAATTACATCTGGTGTCGCCCAAGAATATAATCTTGACCCCTTTCTATTTCTTATCTATAGATGGTCCACCAGTGATAGCATCTAAGAATGCAGCATTAGTTTTCTTGTGGGCATTGGAATATAGGAACAGAGAGAGGTCCATTTCCCCGCCTCACCATTCCATACAATTGTGGCTAATTGAATACTTCAGTGCATATCCAGCTTTACCAACCCACCACCTCCCTTCAGCCCTGAGTCTAAATAATCAGATTACCTGTCTGACCCAGTACTGGGTGAACAGGAATTCCCTTCAATTAAATATAGGGAAGATCAAGACAAATTGTTTCAACAAACTCCATTCCCTAGCTACCAACTCCATCCGTGTCCCTGGAAATTGTCCCAGTTTGAACCAATCTGTTTCCGATCTCAATATCATATTTGATCCGGCCACTTATTTTCTCTATCATGAAAGCCTCCAATTTCCACACAATCTCCCCGTTCCATCTCTGACCCAGTTTTTGTCTTGCTGAAACTCTCGGCCATACCTTGTTACCTCTAGGCATGACTATATCAATGTATTTTAGGCTGGTTCCCCCAACATTCTGCCCTCAATAAGTTAAAGGTCATCCAAAACTCTTGTGTCCAAACTCACAGTACATCTCATTCCCCACTCACCCATTGATTTCCTTCATTTCAAAATTCTCAACCTTGTTTTTAAATCCCTGCATGGTTTCACCTCTCCCTACATCTGTTTCCACGCTGTATGAGTCTATCTGACTTAATATCTTCTTATGTAGCTCAGTGTCAAATTTTGCTCTAGAACATTTCTGTGAAGTGCTTCAGGGCATTTAATGATGTTAAAGGCGTATAGGTCATTGTTGTTAAAGTCTCTGGAACGAGAAAAGTCAGCAACCAAATGTTTACCAGCTGAACCATGACCAACATGTACGACCTTGAGCCTTAGCTATGGCTGCTATGTATATGTTTCAGTGTTTGTTGATGCATTCGATCACAATGTGGGAGATGCAGAGAACTAAACAGTAGATGAAAGAAGGTGCAATGGGATGTAATGACTTGCTGAGTTCTGACTTGGCTAATCGTTTTGACTATATCTCGAATTAATTGAGCTTATTAATTTTAGTCAGGACGTGCCAGGCACAGGCAGGAGTCTTGTTGGAGTACTGCACAGCAGCAAGAGAGCACCATTTGACCGTGAGTTCCCACATGGAGAATGCCACCAACCCCCACAGAAGGAAAGGAGGCAGATGGTGCTATCTGAAGTGGGTGTAAGAGACAAGGAGCTGCTAACAGCTGCGTGAGAAAGATGGAATAAGAGAGAGGAAAAGATCTGGGCTGCAAGGCAGGGACTGAAAGGATCAGAAACCGAGGCGGAATGGTATAGAGTGAAAGAGAAACGCAGAGGAGAAGGAAGAGGGAGGGTCAAATAAGGAGCAACAGTAGAGAGGAAATAAAAGAGATAGAGAAAGTGGGATTAGAATAGGAAAGCCATTGGGAAGAGAAAGAGACAGATATGAAGAAAGCAAACAATCTGAGATACTCAGAGGGGATTACAGCTCAGTTTGCAGTGCATTTCTTCCTTTGAAACCTCTTTGACACCTGCAGTTCTGACATTCCAGAGTTGCTGTCCAAACAGATCCTATACTTACATCCATGGACATTTTAGCTGCATCACCAACCAAGCAAACCTTCCCAAAACTGCATCCATTGCAAATATATCCCTCCATTTCATTAACATGTGTTCCAGTTTCACTATATTGGGTACTTGCTGCTCTTGATCAGTGTACAATGTCCCCTTGCTGGGTCTTTGTCTGATAATGTTTGATTACGAGGCATCTGAAGCAATATAAAGGCAACCAGCAGACCGGAAAACTGGAGAAATATATTAGCCCAGCCCAGGATAAGCAGGTTCACCTTAGGGAGATTAGGTGTAAATTAATTAGCTGGGTTAGGAAACAAAAAGTGCTGGAGATCACAACGGGTCAGGCAGCATCCATGGAGAGAAAGCAAGCTAATGTTTCAAATCTAGATGACTCTCAAGTGTGGAGGGGACAACATTTATGCAATAGTTGGGGTTGTGGCAGGGAATGTGGGGAGAATGGAGCTCTGGGGGAGAAAGGATGTTGATGGTTCAGTTGATAGCTTGGTCACTTAAATCTGAACTAACGACATCATTTCTGCTCCAGCACTCGACCCAGCCGACTTCCTCCCCCACCAACCCACTCTCCCCATCACATAAATGCTGCTCCCTCCACACGTCAGCTCTAATGAAGAGTCATCTAAATTCAAAATGTTAGCTTGCTTTCTCTCCATGGATGCCGCCTGACCTGCTGTGGTCGTCATAGTTTTCTGTTTTCAGTGCAGATTCCAGCATCTGCAGTAATTTGCTCCTAGCTGGGTTAGGATACTGGTGCTAGATTTGATGAGAGATCTTACGAAGCTCAGTTAGGTTGACGCTCATTCAGAACTCAACGACTCTTTCAGATAATTTCATAAAGTACATTTCTAACTGCAGGGGATGTGTATTGGGAAACGTAAAGGACAGAAAGTCATGGGCAGCAATCTGCCACTGGGAATTAGCCTTCATGGCCCCACTGAGTAAATGCTTCATCCAATATGTCACTGAGCCAGAGGCTGGTTCCTGGTTAAGTGTCAGCTGTGGTTCAGTGGAGGGGTAACTTCTGAAACAGAAGGATGTTTTGGCTCGAGTCACATGTCAGACAATTGATCGAGGCTGATATCTGAATGCACTAGCACTGGAGTTTGGAGTCTTGTAGTGCAGCGGGTCATGTCTCTCTGCCTTTAGTATGAGTCCTGCACCAGCACCTCATGGCCAGGGAAAGTGCATCTACCATGTACTCAAACAGGTTGATCATTATTCTGCAAACCCTCCTGGGACATGGTAAGAGCGGGTCAGCTGTTTGATGAAGGGAATGTTGGTGCCTCTGCCAACACTATCCATATCTCCAGAACTGTAACACGTACGTAAATGTGCATTTTACTGCAGTAATGGGCACCTTGGGTTGGCAAGAGGTGGCACAGTAATTTGTTCCATTGGGAGCTCCACTCTGCTCACCAGTTCCCTTTCTCTTTCTTCCTTTTATTTTCTCCCTCCTCTCTCCCTCTGTAGTAATCCTAAACCCTGCCCCCAACCCCCTTAACCACCTACCTAAGGAGTTGGGAAGGTGCCAGGTTGCGAGCAGGTACCATGTGGCAGAAGCTGATCATGCAGGTTGTGTCCTGCAGTGACGGCAGATCGAGTGTGGGCCAGATCAAGAGTTCGCCAACGAGAGTGGGCCAGTGAGGCAGCCCAGAGTGGGCCAGTAAGGCAGGTGAGAGTGGGCCAGTGAGGCAGGTGAGAGTGGGCCAGTGAGGCAGGTGACAGTGGGCCAGTGAGGCGGGTGAGAGTGGGCCAGTGAGGCAGGTGAGAATGGGCCGGTGAGGCAGCCGAGACTAGGCCAGTGAGGCAGTCCAGAGTGGGCCGGTGAGACAGGTGAGAGTGGGCCAGTGAGGCAGGTGAGAGTGGGATGCTGGTGGTAGCATGGCAAGGCCTGGAAAGCTTGGAGCGGGTCTCTGGCGGAGGCAAAGCGAGGGCTGTGTGGGACTGTGGCAGTAGAAAGGAAAGTTGGACTCTCTTAAGTTATTTTGTTTTCTTGTCTTATTCTAAGTTAATGTGAGTGGTGCCACGTATGTATGGCGAAGGTGCACACTTTTCATTGTATTTTTACATTGGATACACGCGACAATAAGTGATTCAATTCAATTCAATCTGTCACCACCAATGGAGTGGCTAAGGTTTAACATTGAGGGAGCACTGCCAATGGCAGTGTTTTGAGGCTGGACAGTGGGTTTTCCCTTGGTCAATACTTATCCGTCAACAAAGTCACTGGAAGTAGATTACCTGGTCATTATGACTTTGTTATTTGCAGGAGCTTATTGTCATCAAATAACTTGCCATTTCTCCTGCCACATATAGTGATCATTCTTTGTAAAGTTACTTTGGGATGTTCTGAATTCACAAAGCCTCAATGAAATTTAAAGCTTCCATTTGTGTTAGATAACTGGGACTGAGATTGGAAAATTACACTCAGCCACCGAGCTCCCAGACTAACAGGAGATAAACACTAGCAGAGATCATGGGCATTCTTAAACTCAACCATAGTATATGGGTGTTGCTGGAAGAATAAGTATTTATCACTCATTCCTATTTACGCTTGATAACATGGTGGTTCGTTACTTTCATGTCTTCTGAGCTCAATCATAGGTCTATAAGATATCGGAGCAGAATTAGGCCATTCAGCCTATCAAGACTGCTCCATCGTTCGATCGTGGCTGATATGTTTCTCAACCTCATTCTTCTGCCTTCTCCCCATAATCCTTGATCCCCTGACTAATCAAGAACCTATCTATCTCTGTCTTAAATACACTCAATGACTTGGTCCCTACAGCCTACTGCAGCAATGAGTTCCATAGATTCACCAGCTTCAGGTTGAAGAAATTCCTCCTCATCTCAATTCTAAAGGGTTGTCCCTTCACTCTGAGGTTGGGCCCTCGGGTCACAGCCTCTCCTACTAGTGGAAACATCTTCCCCATGTCCACTCTATCGAGGCCTTTTTGTATTCTATAAGTTACAACCAGATACCCCTCATCCTTCTAAACTCCATTGAGTGTAGAGCCAGAGTCCTCAACCGCTCCTCATGTCACAAACACTTCATCCCCGGGATTATTTTTGAGAACCTCCTCTGAGCCCCCTCCGAGGCCAACACATCCTTCCTTAGATACAGGGCCCAAAATTGCTCACAGTGTTCCACATGCGGTCTGACCAGAGCCTTATACAGCCTGAGGGATGTCTCTGCTCTTGAGTTCTCACCCTCTTGAAATGAAGCCTAACATTGCATTTGCCTTCCTAAATGCCAACTGAACCTGCATGTTAACCTTAAGAGAATCCTGAACTAGGTCTGAGATAACAAGGTGTAGAGCTGGATGAACACAACGGGCCAAGCAGCATCAGAGGAGCAGGAAAGCTGACGTTTCGGGTCTAGACCCTTATTCAGGCATTTCTGAGAAACAGCTCTCAGATTTGAGATATGGTGACTCCATCAGAACTGTTAGCAGCTAGGAAAATTGGTACTTATGCTGAAGAAGTAATTGTATTGGGGGCGGGGGACAGCGGTGATGGGATAAGTGAAGTTGGAGCCCAGAGGGTTCCAGCAATAAGAGGGCAGCTAAGGGTCAACAACATGGTTATGCACCTGAAGCCACCTATATCTAGGACTGTTAGAAATAACAAGCTTAACACAGAATCATAGAATGGTTACAGCACACAAAGGCCATTCAGGCTGTTGTGTCTGTACTAGCTCTTTGCAGAGGACATTAGTGAAATAACTGAATTTTTACAAAGTCTGTTCCTATCATCAATAAGGATAGAAAATTTTAATTCCAGGTGTATTTAATTAACAGAATTCAATTCACAAACTGCCACGATAGGATTGGAAGTTGCTTCAATAGGATCATTATTTCCACTAAATATGAACTATGCTGTCACAAACATTTGTGTGTGTTTGGTATGTGCGTGCAGCCTGCAACGTCTGCACACCCTTGGAAATACGAGGAACTGTGCATGGAATAGTGAATATATGTGTGTATGTGTGTGATTGCATGTATGTGTATGTGGGTATGGGATTACACGTGAATGTGAGAATATAACACGTGCTTGGCTGTAAATGTGTACAGGTGTACGTGTGCACATGGGACTGTGCGTACCTGTGTGTGCAGGCTTATGTAAAGATGGGAGTGCTTGTCTGCCTGTGTGGGTAGCATGTAAACTACAGCTGCAAGCTACTTTGTAATGCTTACCCAGGATATGAGAACAAAACTTGCACAAAATGCAGAAAGGAGACACAAAAACACACACACACACACACACACACACACACACATTCTGAACCTGATTCATGTCCACCTGCATTCTTCAGGGGAAGAGAGAAGAAGCTATGGGGATAGTTGGGGTGAAGACTGGGCAGAGATCTGTCAAAAGAATGATCTATGTCGGCAGATGAACCTGCAGTATCTGCACTGATAACAGGACACAAAAGCCGACATATGGCTGTCCATCTGGACAGCGTGTTTTGTTTCATTTGTTAATTATCATATTTACTCTATTAAACACACCTGGCCTCGAGAAGGAGCTCAGTAAACAGCAACGTCAAACACATGGTATTATTGCAGCAGTGGACCAGACTGTACCTGGGTGTCATTACCTCAAAAATATGTCACAGACAACAGCAGCCATGTTGTAGAGTGCTATCTGTCTTTAACATATATTTCACCAATCCGGATACACGACAGTTGTGGTATACGTGGAGCCTTTCATTTGTCTGTGAGTGGAGATTAATATTTTAAACACATACGTTTTGTTTATTTGGCCGTATATTTTTCCAGTTCCGTGAGTTGCTGATAACAATCAGGATCTGGAATCTTGGTTAACTTCATCTCTCCCCAATTGTTGTTTGGATCCTATGAACTGCCTCCTGAGCTGAGTTCATCAAATCCAGCAGGCAAAGTGTTAAGCTTGGCCAATTTCTGCAAAGTATAACATTACATGATTGTAAATTACTATTACATTTCCTTTTCTTTCCCAGCTCATTGTTTAAGGCACAGGAGATGCTAAGCAATTCAGCCCCCAACTTCAAGTTTTAATAAGATCATGGTCAACCTCTATATTAACTCTGTAGAGAATTGTAACAAGGTCACCCAGGTGGACCTCAAACAATGTGAGTTCCCTGAGTGGGGATGTTAATCAGGTCCAATCAGGGAGCCCTGGCTGACAGATGAGAAGCAGCGAGTCAGGGCTACTGTTCAATCTGAGAGCTGACTCTGAGGGTGAACAGGATCAGTGTCAAGGACTCTCCACGTGTAAGTAGAGGGAGATTTGGTGACAGAATACTGGCTTCTGTGGAGTTACTTCAAGCTCCATTCAGTCTTCCTGGTCCTATAATCTTGGCCTTTGCAAAACAATCTCTATTGATCTCAGTTTTGAAATTTTGCATCAGCCTCCAGATTTTTGGCAGAGAAAGGGTCCAGGTTTCCACAATCCTCAGTGTTAAAAAGTACAGCTTCACTCTGAATAACGTAGTTCTAATTTTAAGGTTAGACTGTCCTGTTCCACAGAGAAAACAGCTTATTTTTATGTACCCTATTCATTCCTCTAACTGTCTTTGACAACTCAATTAGATCGTGCTAGTTGAGGGAGTGCAGACGTAATCCGTGCAACCTCTCTTTAGTCTCCAGGATCTTTCTGGTGAATCTATTAGGCATCCAGCCCTCCCAAGAATAAAAGTGGTAGAATGGGTAGACACTGTGGTTAATAAAACATACAGCCTCCTAGACTTTATTAATAATGGCATACAGTGCAAGAGCATGGAGGCTATGTTGAACATATGTAAGACATTAGTTAGACCTCAACTGCATGCTACACTTTAGGAAAGATGTGAACTCATTGGGAAGAGTGCGGAAGATGTTCACATGAGTGATTCCAGGAATGAGACTCTTCAGGTGTGAACGGGAATGTTTTCCTTGGACTTGTGAAGGCTAAGAAGAGATTTCATTGAAGTTTTCTTAATCACGAATGATCTTGACAGAGTGGATGGTGAGGAAAAGTCCCACCTTTCAAAAGACCAAAAATGGGAGGGTGCAGATTTAAAATGTTTTGCAAGGAAGCAAATGGAAGATGAGCAAAAGCTTTTTCACGCACGAAGTAGTTTGGATCTAGAATGGCACGGCCTGAAAGTGTGGTGGAGTCAACTGAGGTTTTCAAGATGGCATTTGAGGATCATTTGAATACAAATACTGTACAAGGTTATGGGGAATTGGCAGGACAATGGCATTAAATCATGGTACTCTTTCAGAGAGCTGCTACAGGCATGATGGGTCATGTGACCTTCACCGGCACCTTTATAATTCCATGGTTTTGCCATTCTGTAGTATTCTCTTCTTCCTGAAATGTGGCCACCCAGAACTGATGGCAGTGCATCAGCTGCAGCCTCACTAGAGCTCTGTACAATTGGTGCAAAAGTACAACCGTACTCTCTTTGCTGGTGCCTCACTCAGTTAACAAAATAATACCATAAGACACAGGAACAGAATGAGGCCATTCAGCCCATCAAGCCTGCTCCGCCATGCTATCATGGCTGATATGTTTCCCAATCCATTCTCCTGCCTTCTCCCCTAGCTAATCAAGAAACCATCTACCTCTGTCTTAAATACATTCAGGTTGCCTAAAGGATCCCCGCTCTCTAGCTCCAATAGCTACTCATCTTAATACCCAGCTGAACACCTTCAGTTCCTCCACATCTGGGGCACTGTGAGCACCTCAGTTCCCTTATTTAAGGAAAGATAATAGTTCATTGGAGGCAGTTCAGGGAAGGTTCACGAGGATGATCCACGATGTGGAGGGGTTGCCTTACGAGCAAAGGCTAAACAGGTTAGAACTCTACTACTGGAGTTTGGAAGAATGAGAGGTGATCTCACTGAAACATACAGGATTCTTAAGGAGCTTGACAGGGTAAGCGCTGAGAGGATGCTTCCCCTCATGGAGAGTGTACAAGCGGAGGGCATAGTCTTAGAACAAAAAGTCACCAATATAAGACTGAGATGTGGAGGAATTTCTTCTCTCAGAGAGTTGAGAGTCTTTGGAACTATTTGCCACAGGGAGCTGTGGGGGCAGAGTCCTTGTGTATATTTAAGGCTGAGAGAGATAGATTCTTGATCAATCAGGGAATGAAGAGTTAGTGAGAAAATGGAGGATAGTGAATGTGAAGAAAGTTGGACCAGCCATGATCCCACTGAATGACTCAAGGGGCTGAAAGGCCCACCTCTGTTCCTCTTTCTTATGGCATTATGGTCCTCCTCTATTGCTGTCAAGCGAGCGATAGCTCGGGAGCCATCTCCAATTTTCTACCTCTCCCTGACGTTCTGTGCTCTCCTTCTGCCATGTTCAAGCAGATATGGGAGGGTGGAAGGCAGGACAGTAAGTGGTAGCTGCTCAGATGGGGATTTGATGAGGTGCCTCAAGAGAGAGGGTTGGATGTACTTGCAGCCTTGGTTACTCTGCGGAGTGAGGAGCAGGAGCAGGTTGAGGCAGGTAGAAAAAGTGCCGTCTGATCAGATAATCTGCTATAGTGGTATTAGTTGAGGTATAAATTTTGAACAGGATGCCAGGTTTAATTCCCCTGCTCTTCTTTGAATAGTGCCATGAGAGAGGGCAGTTACTGTACCATCCCTTACCCAAAGATGGCATCTGCAACTGTCTAACAGTATATAGGTATGTCAGAGACCGTAAGAACTGCAGATGCTGGAGTTAGAGGTAACACAGTGTGGAGCTGGAGGAACACAGCAGGCCAGGCAGCATCAGAGGGGCAGGAAAGTTGACATTTCATGTCGGGACCCTTCTTCAGAAATGAGGGTCAGCTTACATTTACTGCTCAAGTGTTTGGAGTAAGAAAATTGGGGATCAACAAAAAGAATTAGAGAAACATGGAGATCTTGATTGGTTATAGGCTGGGGAATGTTACAGAGGAAGGGAGTTGGGAAGGCCACAGTAGGTTTTTGAAATATGTTTGAACTTGATGAACCTGTAACTGTACAGGATACGCTCCTCTGTTTATCTTTCCCCATTTCATGTTGGAACTGCAATGGTGTGTAGCCAGGCTATTGAACCACAGCCAAACCCAATCAGATCTCCGTACAGTGGTCGTGGGCCAAAGTCCTGGTATTTTTCCAACCTCCTCACTGAAGGGAGACAGCTCCCCCAACACTACTCCAGCTGTGGTCAGTTACCCATGCAAACGCTGAAATCACTGGTCTACATGTCTCGTTGGTATTCAGAAGAGTACCCCAGAGAGATGAGCAAGCATTGCCATCAAATATTGTATTCATCGAACAGACCTCAGTGTGATGAGACACGAACAGGTGTTCTGGCTTGATAGGAAGAGCATGGCTGGAGGGTACTGAGTGTTACACATTGCTGTCTTACCTCGTTGGGCCCAGGTTAATATATTTTTTAAAAATTCATTGAAGGGACGAGGGTGTTGCTGGCTAGGCCAGCATTTATTGCCCAGAGGGCAGCTAGGAGTCAATCACATTGCTGGGGGTGTGAAGTCATATGCAGGCTAGACCAGGTAAGGATGGCAGCTTCCAGATGGGTTTTTCAACAATCAGCAATGAATTCATTGTCATCATTAGACTCTGAATTCCAGATTTTTAAAAATTGGTTTCAAATGCCACAATCTACCATGGTGGGATTCAAATGTGGGTCCCCAGAATAATTACCTGGCTTTCTGGAATTAACAGTCCAACAATAATACCACTAGGGCCATCACCCCCCTCAACATCCTTTCTACCACCAATTGGTTGTAAGGGCCCCATGCTAAGGGAGTGGCAGTTGTAAATTAGTTTATGAATTCACTGACCTGAGAACATGGGCATTCATCACAAAAGTCACTTTGAGCGACACAAGAACTGAAGGTACAGAAAATGGAACAAAGTGCCATCTTTGCCCACTTCTCAGGATGAGGCAACGTGTTTGTGCAGGGGGGTGCCTGGGTGGGAGGCCTTGACACTCCTGCACTTGAAATGAAATGTGTTCCAGTGCTCAAACACCCTCATTTTAACTCACACAATTAAAGGAGTGACGAGCCTCCAGTTGTTCTTCAACAATGTGGATTTTGTTTTATTCATTCATAGCACGTGGGCATTGTTGGCTGGGCCAGCATTTATTGCCATTCCTTGTTGCCCTTGAGAAGATAGTGGTGAGTTACTTTCTTGAACTGCTGCAGACCATTTGGTACAGGTGGACCCAAAATGCTGTTAGGGACGCAGTTCCAAGATTTCGACAGAGCTGATGTGAGCCATTCCTTTCCAGTGGGATATTTTGCAACATTAAAGTCACTAATATTATATTAAAGGGCACAACTTGAAATGGGGTGCGGGGTCGAAGGAACCTGAGTATGTATGTGCATTAGACTTTATAACTGGCAGATCATGTTGAGAGAGGAGTCAATAAAGCTAACAGTATCTTAAGAGATATCAAGAACTACATATATTTTAATAGGGACATTGACTGCAAGAACAAAGAGGTTATATTTAACTTCTATAAGTTGGTGCTCATACAGTGCAAAAATATTGTTCCCAGTCACATTGATAGTCTTGCATTTTGCCTTGACAATGTCAAGATGCAAGGATTCAACAAGATGCATCTTTCTTCAGTAATACTCAGTTCTTGAAAGAGCTATGGTTGAAGTTACTTTAAGCTTCACCTAGTCTGATGATGTCACACAGCCTTTGGGTGAAGTAGTGTATTGGGAGGTCCCAATGGAGACAGACGTGTCATTCCTGACTCCTGACAGTCTTTTGACTTACTCCCAGTTAGTCAACGTAACTTGTACACACTGCTACCAATCGTTAGGATCCAACACTCCTCATATACACTCTCCCGTCCTTTCCTGTAATCCGTGATTCCCCGACTGATCTAAATGGTTCTTATCCTTTGATCCTCTGTATTTCCTACTGGTCCTACCATTCAACATGTACTCTCTTGCTCGGTTAGTCCTCCCAAAATGCATCACGTTGCACTTGTAATGATTAAATTCCATTTGCCACTACTCTCCCTGTCTGACTAGCCCGTCCATATTGTCCTGTAACCTCACACTTTCCTCTGCACTATTTATCACATCACCTGCTTCTGTATCATCTGCAAACTTACTGATCAAGCCTCCTACACATTCTTGAATTTCTGTGTGAGGGGCAAGTTTATCATACAGACGGTTGTACATGTGTGGAATGAGCTGCCAGAGGAAGTGATGTATGCAGGTACAATTAATATGTTTAAAACACATTTGGATAAGTTCATGAATAGGAAAAGTCTGGAGGCATACGGGCCAAATGCGTGCAGTTTGGAAACATGGTCAGAGTGGATGAGCCAGACGAAAAGGTGGACCAGGATATCGCGGAGGGAACGGTGCCTGTGGAAGGCAGACAATGGAGGAGAGAGGAAAATGTGCGGTGGTGGCATCTTGCTGGCCACTAATATCCACTATAAACCCACCAACTCCCACAGCTACCTGGACTATACATCCTCACACCCCACTTCCTGTAAAGACTCTATCCCATTCTCTCAGTTCCTCCGTCTCCATCGTATATGTTTAGATGAGGCCAACTTCGACAAGGGAGCCTCCAAAATGTCCACGTTCTTCCTCAACCAAGGATTCCCCAGCACTGTTGTCGATAGGGCCCTCAACCAGGTCCGACCCATCTCCCGCACTTCCGCCCTCACCCCTTCCCTTCTCTCCTGCAACAGTGATAGGGTTCCCCTTGTCCTTACCTACCATCCCACCAGCATCCACATCCAGAAGATCATCAGACGCTATTTCCGCCACCTCCAGCAAGATGCCACCACCAGACACATAATCCCCTCCCCTCCCGTGTCCGCCTTCCGCACGGACCGTTCCCTCCGGGACACCCTGGCCTTCATCCTTCACCCCCAACAACCCTCCCACAGGCCCATGACACCTTCCCCTGCATCCCAGCGAAGATGTAACACCTGCCCATTTCCCTCCTCCCTCCCCAGTATCCAAGGGCCCAAAAATACCTTCCAGGTGAAGCAACACTTCAGCTGCACTTCCCAGAATCTAGACTACTGCATTTGCTGCTCACAATCGGGTCTCCTCTACATTGGGGAAACAAAGAGTAGACTGGATGTCTTCACAGAACATCTACATTCCGTCCACAAAAAAGACCCTGAGCTTCCACTTTAACACACCACCCAGTTCCCTGGCCAACATCTCTGTCTCTGGCTTGCTGCAGTGCTCCAGTGAAGCTCAGCGCAAGCTGGAAGAACGACACCTCATTTTCCGCTTGGGGTCCCTGTAACCCTGTGGACTCAATATTGAGTTCAATAATTTTAGGGCCTAAACTCTCCCATGTCCCAGCCCCCTACTCCACACACCAGGCCTTGTTATCATATAGTCTGCCACTACACACTACCTATTGTTAACAACTAACAGTCCCCATTAACAGCTGTTCACTCTCCTAACCAGATTGTTATCCACTCCTTTGTCTGTCCAACTGTCCTTCTCTCTCTTTGGGCTCTATCCCCACCTTTGTTTACTCCTTTCCCCCTCCCCCTACCCTATCTTGTGCATATAAACCAACATTTTCCTAGCTACCATCAGTTCTGAGGAAGTGTCATCGGACTCAAAACATTAATTCTGATTTTTCTTCACAGATGCTGCCAGACCTGATGACCTTTTCCAGCAACTTCTGTTTTTGGCTCCTTCTAAACTCTTCCTAATCATGTTTCCATCCAGATGCCTTTTAGACGTTGTAATTGTATCCACTCCACCACTTCCTCTGGCTGCTCGTTTTAGACACGTGACATCTTCTGCTTGAAAACGTTACCCCTTAGGCCCCTTTTAAATCTTTCCCCTCTCACCTTAAACCTATGCTCTCTAGTTTTGGACACCCTGGGATAAAGACCTTGGCTATTCACCCTATCCATGCCCCTCATGATTTTATAAAGATCTATAGGGTCACCCCTCAGTCTCTGACAGTCCAGGGAAAAAGGCCCTAACCTTTTCAGCCTTTCCATCTAGCCCAAACCCTCCAAACCTTGTAAATCTTTTCTGAATCCTTTCAA
The DNA here is from genome assembly GCA_024137785.1 of Ginglymostoma cirratum. Lineage (NCBI taxonomy): Eukaryota > Metazoa > Chordata > Chondrichthyes > Orectolobiformes > Ginglymostomatidae > Ginglymostoma > Ginglymostoma cirratum. The sequence continues at coordinate 2,914,824 of JAHRHZ010000088.1, forward strand.
GTTTAACACTATCATCCCTATAGCAGAGAGATCAGAACTGTACACGTTATTCTAAAAGTTGTCTAACCAATGTTCTGTACAGCTGCAACATGACTTCCCAACTCCTATACTCAGTGCAATGACCAATGAAGGCAAGCGTACCAAATAGCTTCTTCACTGTCCTGCCTACCTGTGACTCCACTTTCAAGGAACAATGCACTGCACCCCTAGGTCTCTTTGTTCGGCAACACTCCCAGGGTCCTACCATTAAGTGTATACGTCCTGCCCTGCTTTGCCTTACCACTGTGCAAAACCTCACATTTATCTAAATTAAACTCCATCTTCCACTCCTCGGCCCATTGGCCCATCTGATCAAGATCACATTATACTTTGAGATAACCTTCTTCACTGTCCACTACACCTCCAATTTTGGTGTCATCTGTAAACTTACAGACCATACTCCTACGTTCACATCCAAATCACTGACTGAGATGCTCTTTCAGAGAGCTGGTGCAGATATGATGGGATGAATCTGTGCTGTAAAAATTCCTCAATATAAATGCATGTTGATGTGCTGTAAGGAGACCATTGCTAGTACGGCCAGCATCTGTCCAACCGAACTGCCCTTCATTTGAACGGCTTGCTGAGGTATTTCAGAATGCACTTAAGAATCACTTGCACTGATGTGGGTCTGCCATACTGGGATTCTTTCTCTAAAGGACATCATTGAATCATGTGGGGTTTTATGGCATTCAATGATTGTTCCATGGTCACTATCGCATAGGAACAGGAGTAGGCCATTCAGCCCCTTGAGCCTATTCCACCATTCAATGAGATCTTGGCTGATCTGTGGCCAAACCCCATATACCTGGCTTTGGCCCATGTCATTTAATACATTTTCTTAACAAAAATGTGAATTATCTTAGATTTAAAAATAACAACTGATCCAGAATCCACTGCTATTTGTGGAACAGGGTTCCAAACATCCACCACATTTTGCGTGTATATGTGCTTCCTAACATCTATCCTGATCGGTCTGGTCCTAATTCTCACCTAGATCTATAATCGTCAACCAATGGAAATAATTCATCTTTATCTGCCTTGTTTTTTTTTGTTAATTTCTTAAAGACTTCAATGAGGTCACCTCTTAACCTTCTAAATTCTGAGAAAACAAGAAAATCTCTCCTCACAACTTAATCCCTGAAGTCCAGATATCAGTTTTGTAAACCAATGTTGTAATCCCTCCAATTGGTGCTAGTTGTTAATTCCGGATTTCTTTTGGATTAATTGATTTTAATTTCCATAAGCTTTTGGAGAAGGAGTGGAATTCACATTTCCAGAAGATTGCCATATGTCTCTGAATTACTCGTCCAGTGACAATACCAGTTGACCACCATATCTTATGAAAAGTTTATATTTAAGGAGAGCTCGCTGGTGATTCTTGAACATTGTGATCCTGTGGCATGCGCCGTTATTAATGTCGATTGACAAATAATTGGCTGCATTTGACTCAACATTCAGAAGATTTTTTTTAAAACGTGTAATTGAGACAGAAAAAGCTGGAAGCACAACACAGGCACTTAACATCTGCGGACAGATCAGAACCAACATTTCTCCAGGACTGAACACTGAAAGATATACAAGCCTAACAATAGAGCAGGGATAAACAGGCACAGGCAAAGAAACAATTAGGATCCATTTGTGAGTTTATCGTTTGACCATTCAATAGGTCAATCCCTGTAATCACTTCATCCCCGTCAAATAATAGAAGGAAGCGTTAAATAAATTTTAAAAAAAGATAAAAGGCACTAAACAAAAGAAGGGTCACTGGACCCGAAATGTTAACTCTGTTTCTGTCTCTCCACAGATGCTGTCAGACCTGCTGAGTTTCTCCAGCACTTTCTGTTTGTGTAAAAGATAAAAGGCAGTGGGGGTCCTGAAGAGAAGATGAGGAAATGGAAAACAGGGAATAAATTAGTTCTCAATGAGTTTAGGATTGTTTCCCATCACTGCCAATTTAGCTCTTAGCTCATTCCTAGACCTCATGAGAGATTCAAGGGCCAGCCGTCAATAGGTAAACTTTTTTAATAGGTTTATTTTGTCCTGCCTTAAGGCAATAGCCCTTGTAAGTGGGTGTTAATTTATTGTTATTAGTGAACATCTGTGTCCCGAGCAGGCCACACTATTTGGGGAGGGGATGGTAACAGGTGGCAACCTAATGGTAGGTGGGTGCAGAAGTGGAGGAAGGGCAGTTCCCTATAGACATAATATCAATACTCCGCTGGATTCATGACTTTCTAATGCGTGTTCTCAGAGGGAGCTCTGCCTCCCTCATACTACAACAGCTTTAGTTGAACGTTCAAGCTTCTAACTTGTTTTAAGACATTTGATAAACGTTTCTCACAAGGCAGATTATTGGTTTTGTCAAAATCACACACTCAATTCAAATCCCACTTTGCATTGTCTCCTGTCCACATGGCAAGTTGCTTTTTTAAAGAAAGAAACAAGATATGCACTTGTCCTTATGTTACCTGGCTCCTTCTCTGCACACACACCCTGCTCCCCCCACCCCAAAAACACACACTCACCTGTGCTCGAAAGTTGACAACAAAAACTTTTTTGTAATTGATAATGTAAATGCCTGGTTCGGGCTTGGAATTTTAAATTGACCTGATAAAAGTTAGCTGAGGGCTCACTTGTGAAAATTAACCACTTGGATGAGTTACTGGATGGGAGTCTGTAACCGAAAACAAGTCTATGTTTGCTCCATTACAGCAATGAATGCATTTGAAAAGTACTTATGAACTGCAGTGGTCTCAGAGATGACCTGAAGGTTATGAAAGCTGCTATAGAGGTACGTGCTCTTTATTGACAGTTTCGGGAGATGTGTTTACTCCATTGACAAGGCAAAGATTGGTTTGGTTTACTGCAACTACGTAAGCTAAATCACACTGTTGTTAAATGTTGTGTGGCTGTGTGTGTGTGTGTGTGTGTGTGTGTGTGTGTGTGTGTGTGTGTGTGTGGCTGTGTGTGTGTGTGTGTGTGTGTGTGTGGTGAGGGAGTACTAAAAAAATTCATTATTCAGCACCTTTCACAACCTAACTTCCAATGTATTCGACGGCCAAACTTCATGCACTGATGGTTCTTGGAAAGAAATGTAGCAATCAATTTGCACACAGCCAGATCCCGTAAATTCAATGTGATAATATCCACATAATCTATTTCACTGATGTTTGTGAAGGGATGAATATCGGCCAGGATACAGAAGACATGTGCCTCTTCACATTAATGCAGTGACAATCTTTTACCCCTGCCTGCGAGGGTGCCTGGTGCCTCAGTTTAATGTCTCTTCCAAAAGATAGGGCCTCCAACAGCGTAATTGGACTTCCAGATTATGAGGAGACATTACGCAAATTAGATCTGTTCTCTCTAGAATTTAGAAAGTTAGAGGGTGATCTGATTGAAGTCTTCAAGATATTAACAGGAAGAGACAGAGCAACTAAAGATAAACTATTTCCACAGTTCAAGGATTCTACAACTAGGGGGCATAGTCTGAGATTTGGGGCCAGAGTGTTCAAGAGAGATATTAGGAAGTACTTCGACACACAAAGGGTGGTAAAGATTTGGAACTCCCTTCCACAAATGGCAGTGGGCGCTGAATCAATTCATAGACTCACAGAATCCCTACAGTGTGGAAACAGGCCATTTGGCCCATCGAGTCCACAGCAACCCCCTGAAGAGCATCCCACCCAAACCCCCCACCTGATCCCTGTAACCCTGCATTTCCCACCCAGCCTGCACGCCCCTGGATACTATGGGCAATTTGTTGTTAATTTTAAATTCGAGATAGATAATCTTTTGTTTTACAAAGGATATGGATATAGACCACAGATCAGCCATGATCCTATTAAATGGTGGAACAGGCTGGAAGGCTGAATGGCCTATTTGTGTTCTTATGTTCCCATGCATAGCTTTCCCTCAGTATTACACTGGAAGTGTCAGCCTGGATTATGTTTCCGAAGTGCAAAGCTGGTCTTGAACCACAACGCTGTCGGCTCAGAGACGAGGTTGTATAAAAACACAGCCCTGAACCACAACAGGCACAAGGACCTTGTTCCAGGGCAAGCTGTGCTATATTGACACTTATCTGTAATGCTGAGCTTTGTCCAGATGGGACAAGGATTTGCCGATGACAGATGGCACTTATTCCAGTCCCAGAAGTCTAGCCAAAAATGTGAGCAAAAATGAACCTTGCCAGTTTAGTAAGAATAAAAATAAGAATAAAAATGGAATTAGAACAGAAAAAATACACAATTTAACTATTTTCCAATGAGATGTTATGCATGTACACTTAGTAAAGGAAGCGCTTATTCATATGTTTAAAAATTAAATGTTGGAGGGACGAAAATTGTGAAATTGAGAAGAGAGAGAATCCCTTTAAAAATACATAGGAGGTGAAATTCTTGCAATTTCTAAAAAGCTGTCCAAAGATCTCGAAATGCTTCAAACTGTGAATTACTAATCCACACTCTGAGTTGTCAGTATTGACGTCCAAGAATTTAGTTAGTCACATAACCTCAACCACAAAATTAAACCTGCAATGAAAATATTATTCTAATCCAACATTTCTGCATAAATAAAAAGTGAAAATTAAAGCAGCTGTGTATTTTCCATCTGACTGCCCTTCACAAGTGTCCAATTGTTTATAAAGCACTTAGAGAATGTGAAAGGTGCTATAAAAATGCAGGATATTTTTATTATATAACACTTGCTTCCGCCTGTGCCCCGCCACAACAGGCCCATAGCTTTAATCAACCTCACTCCTCCCTATCTGTGTAAGCTCCACAATCTTCCCAGATCTCGGCACTTCCTTATATCTGGTCTTTTTCTCTGTCCTAATTTAAGTTTGTTTCTTTATTCTTGACTGGGGTGTGGGCTTCTTATCATGACCAGTACTTGTTTCCCATCCCTAATTACCCTGGAACTGATTGTCTGTCCAGACCATTTGGGGTGGCTCAGTGGCTCAGTGGTTAGTATTGCTGCCTCACAGTGCTAGGGACCTAGGTTCAATTCCAGCTTCAGGTAACTATCTGCATGCAGTTTGCACATCCTCTCAATGTCTGTGTGGGTTTCCTCCCACAGTCCAAAGATGTGCAGGTTAGGTGGATTGGGCATGCTAAATTGCCCATAGTATGTAGGGGATGGGTCTGGGTGGGATGCTCTTTGGAGGGTTGGTATGGGCTGAATGGCCTGCCTCCCCTCTGTAGGGATTCTATCTATCTATCTACCATTCCACAGGACAGATAAAGATTCAATGTACACCAGACCAGGTAAGGTAAGGACTGCAGTTCCTTTGCACAAGGGAATTGGTGAACCACTTGCTTTTTTTAAGCAACAATGGTGACCATTAGACTAGCTTTAAATCCTAGATTTTATTGAATTTTAACCATCTGCCGTGGTGGGATTTGAATCCATGTCCCTAGAAGACCAGGCTGAGACTCTGGATTACTGATTAAATCACTGATTAAACCATTATATCACTGACCTCCCACAATTTCCTAACTACTAGTGGTCATGCCCCAACCTTTGGAAACCACCCAGGCTCTCTACCCTTTGTTCCTTTAAGATACTCCTCAAAGCCTCCCTCTTCGGCCAAGGATTTAGTCACCTGATTGAATATCTCCTTGTAAGTATCAGCGTTGGACTTGTTTGCTCACATTCCAGTGAAGCACGTGGGATGTGTTACTTTAGATTAGATTTATTTGTTTGTCACATGTACTAAATACAGTAATACATAAGTCCAGCGAAAAACGCACAAAGTCACTATACATAAGCGATAATAGGTACTGCAGATGCTGGAGAATCCGAGATAACAAGGTGCCATTTCTGATGAAGGGTCTAGGCCCGAAACGTCAAGCTTTCCTGCTCCTATGATGCTGCTTGGCCTGCTGTGTTCATCCAGCTCCCCACCTTGTTATCCTGCTATACATAAGCGCCCACTTGGTTACAAAAACCAGAATTAAAGGATTTTAACGGAGCCAAAAGGTCAGGAATAAAGAAGGGAAAGTCCAGATCTCAGAGTCCCAAGTCCCATCTCATTGCTGCAATCGTTAGGACAGTCAGGAGGCTTCCGTTGCCGTCTTGTGAAAGGCCCACTCTTACCGCCCACTGCCCCCTCACCGCCCACTGCCCCCTCACTGGCCCCACTCTCACCGCCCACTGCCCCCTCACTGGCCCCACTCTCACCGCCCACTGGCCCCTCACCAGCCCCATCTCACCCCCTACTGCCCCCTCACTGGCCCCACACTCACTGACCTCTGCCACCTCACCAGCCCCACTCTCACCGCCCACTGCCCCCACACTGCCCTCTGCCCCCTCACCAGCCACTGCCCCCTCACCGGCCCCGCTCCAGCCCCATCTCACCCCCTACTGCCCCTTCACTGGCCCCACACTCACTGACCTCTGCCACCTCACCGGCCCCGCTCAAACCCCCCACTGCCCTCTCACCAGCCCCGCTCTCACCGCCCACTGCCCCCACACTGCCCTCTGCCCCCTCACCAGCCACTGCCCCCTCACCGGCCCCGCTCCAGCCCCATCTCACCCCCTACTGCCCCTTCACTGGCCCCACACTCACTGACCTCTGCCCCCTCACCGGCCCCGCTCAAACCCCCCACTGCCCCCTCACCGGCCCCGCTCTCACTGCCCACTGCCCCCTCACTGGCCCTGCTCTCACCGCCCTCTGCCCCCACACTGCCCTCTGCCCCCTCACCAGCCACTGCCTCCTCACTGGCCCCACTCTCAACGCCCACTGCCCCCTCACCGGCCCCGCTCTCAACCCCCACTGCCCCCTCACCGGCCCCACTCTCACCGCCCACGGCCCCTCACCGGCCTCACTCTCACTGCCCATTGCCCCCTCCCCAGCCCCACTCTCACTGCCCACTGGCCCCTCCCCGGCCCCACTCTCACTGCCCACTGCCCACTGACCCCTCACCGGCCCCGCTCTCACCCCCCACTGCCCCCTCACTGCCCACTGCCCCCTCACCGCCTCCGCTCTCACCCCCCCACTTCCCCCTCACCGGCCCCACTCTCACCCCCCACTGCCCCTTCACCAGCCCCAGTCTCATCCCCCACTGCTGCCCCCTCTCCAGCCCA
>JAHRHZ010000088.1:2929294-2947316 GCA_024137785.1 Ginglymostoma cirratum
GCAGATGGTGGTGTTCCCAGATATCGGTTGCCCTTGTCCTACTACATGGAAGCGGTCATGGGTTTGGAAGATGCTGTCTAAGATTCTTTGGTGAATTTCTGCAGTGCATCCTGTAGATAGTACACACTGCTGCTACTGAGCATCAATGGTGGAGGGAGTCGTTGCTTGTGGATGTGGTGCCAATCAAGCGGGCTGCTATGTCCTGGATGGTGTCACAAGCATCTTGAGTGTTGTTGGAGCTGCTCCGATCCAGCTAAGTGGGGAGTATTCCATCACACTCCTGACTTGTGCCTTGTAGACGGTGGACAGGCTTTGAGGAGTCAAGTGTTCCTAGCCTCTGACCTGCTCTTGTAGCCATTGCATTGATATGGTGAATCCAGTTGAGTTTCTTGTCAATGGGTAACCCCCAGGATTTTGATAATGGGTGATTCAGTAATGATAACACCATTCAATGTCATCAGTCAGTGATTAGATTGTGTCTTATTGGAGATGGTAATTGCCTGGCATTTGTGTGGCACAAAGTTTACTTGCCACTTGTGCTGCTGGGGCAATAGAGTTGATGGCCTTCCAATTGGCTGGCAGCTTTCTGGGGTGTGATATCCTCACAAGGAAGAGTCTGAAATGCCATCTTAAAGCAATTGGTGCTACTCACAACATTAATTAGTTGCAAGACAGCTGTCAGGGAAGTGGGTGGTCTCCCTCTGAATTTTTAGCTATGACAATGGTGTTCTGTAAAATCCAGTGCCACTGCAGATTATTGGGATCATTATCACTTGGCTATTTGTGGGAGCATATACTAAGCACAAATTGGCTGCTGTATTTCCTGCTTTCCCAGACCCTTTACATTTCAAAAAGTACTTACGTAATTGCTTCAGGACCCTGGAACCACCTTGCGATAATGTCACAGAGCTGCATTTTACTGGGCAAAACTAGCACAGTCTGGGCAGAGTTAGAACACACTGCATTCTCTGGTAAAACTCCCAACAGGCTCTAACAATCTAGACTGGAAGGCTCACGTGGGCATGTGGACATGGGCACTTGTGGATTTGTGGTTACAATCAGCTGAGCCACGATTTTATTGAATGGTGGAGCAGGCCTGAGGGACTGAATAACATATTCCTCCTCCTCATGACGCAAACATTGAGCGCTTGGTTAAATCATTGAACATAGAACGTAGAACATTACAGCGCAGTGCAGTACGGCCCTCGATGTTGCGCCGACCCGTGAAACCAATCTGAAGCCCATCTAACCTACACTATTCCATTATCATCCATATGTTTATTCAACGACAACTTAAATGCCCTTAAAGTGGGCGAGTCTACAACTGCTGCAGGCAAGGCATTCCATGCCCTTACTACTCTCTGAGTAAAGAGTGTCTTTCGGACATAGATAGATAGGTTCTTGATTGGTAAGAGGAGGAAAGATTATGGGGATAAATGGGTTTGAGGATGGTATCAGCCATGACCAAATGGCAGAACAGACTTGATGGGCCAAATGGTGTAATTCTGCTCCTATATCATATGGTCTTATAGTCTTTTTTAAATGTTGCTGTGAATCAGAGCCTGGTATATTCATATAATGCCATATTTGGTAATAAATGATAGTATATTATTGTTCTATATAAGAAATAGTATTATTTTCAAATCTAAACTGAACTTGATTTTGACTTTGCCTCCTACTGGACCAAACCGCCTTGAAACCAAGACAACAAGGTGTAGAGCTGGATGAACACAGCAGGCCAAGCAGCATCATAGGAGCAGGAAAGCTTGATGTTTCGGGCCTATTATCTCTGATACAATCTTAGCCTTGAAACCAAATTGAATTTGGCATCAGACCACGCAGGAAGAGGATCGTCCCGAAGTTGTGAAAGGCGCTACACAAATGCAGTTCCTTCGCTGACCTTTTCTCTGGACTACTATTGACTGGCACGATAACCCCGAGAACAAGACTTTCAAAGAAAAAAAAGTGAATTTTCAGAAAGAAAGCAGCCGTTGAGAAGGACGAGGGAGAAGGTTTGGAGCCGTCGGCTTTTATTTTTTTGTCGGTTGGTGACTTCTGAGCTGTTTAAGCCAGAAAGTACTTTTTTAGACATGAGCCAGAAACCTTCGGGTCTTCTCTCAACCAGCTGCCCCAGGAGATGGAGAGTTGGGAAAGTGGGGCAGGGTAGGAGTGTAGGAAATGCAATCTGAGCTCTGCTAACTTGCCGTGTATTCAAAAGTGAAGGGGGTGGGGTGGGGAGGATGGAATCTCAATGTGTTGCTTGAAGTTCCAGCCCTCCCCGTGTTGCATGCATTGGCTGAGTCTGTGCCTTTGAAATGTGATCTTGCTCCATTTCCATTCAGGGTCTGGTGAATCGATCAGACACGAGGAGCTAGCTCTTTCAGTGCAGAAGTTACAGTCAGACACGTACAAGAGAGACGGAAAAAAGTAAAAAAGAACTTTCATCCAGCTCCTGTGAGCCAAAGTGGACCTTTGTTTTTCAGATTCCTGGTCGGAACTCGCGGGTCACTTTCACTCCGAAACTTTTCCCAACTCGATTGGAAATGGTGGGAATTTCTGGCTCCTATCAGGGTAAGTATTGACCCTGAAGCAGGTCCACTTCGTTCAGCTGCTTCGAGGGCATTTTTTTTGTCTTGTCTTTGTTCAGTTCCAACGGGAAAGGGACGGGGATGGATGGTGGAGGAGGCTAGAAGTGGTAAACTTTCTTCTCCAAAATGCTGTCCAAAGCGACACGTTAAGAATACACCTTCAAAGAATTTTACTAAATGAAAAAAGAAAGTTGCCTTTTAAAGTAGTTCTTTAAAAAGCGAGGGCCGGTTGCTGGGGGACACTCGGTGTAACTTTGATCGGAGGCAATGCGTTGATGCTAGACGTGGTTATTGTGTTCCTGTGCCCTTGGGCGATGTGACAGATGTGGGTGGGGGGAGTCTGGGGAGGGGGGAAATGGGGGTTTGCTGATTCTCAGACCATTTAGTTGATTGTCTTTCCCAGCACTCGGATTGTGATCGCTGTGTGTGCGTGTGCTTTTTATACGGTACAAATCGAAACAATAGAGGTTGTAATTTTATTTCAATTCCTAACTTAAAAGACATTTCAAAGTGATTCGAGCAGAATTCCTGATAACAAGTTGTGGAGCTGGATGAACACAGCAGGCCATGCAGCATCATAGGAGCAGAATTCCTCATCAGTTTTCTTCTGCTTGCATTAGGCTAATGAAAACACGCAGGGCAGAATCTTTGTTCTGCAACGTTTACTGTTTACTCCGCACCAGTTGATCTCGAACTTGTAATTGTCTTTTGCAGGCTTCACACACATTCCAACTGACATACGACTGTCATTCTTCAGTTTATAATCACTATGCGCTCTGTAATTGTTATGTATAATCAGGAGGACCCTGCTGCATAGTTTACATACTTGGTCAGCAATTGTGCAATATCCGTTATATACAGGGCCTGGAATCCTGCGATATCTGTTATAGACATGGTCACAGTGCGAGATCTGTTATATACAGGGTCACAGTGCGATATCTGTTATTCACAGGGTCACAGTGCGATATCTGTTATATTACAAGGTCACAGTGTGATATCTGTTATATACATGGTCACAGTGCGATATCTGTTATATACAGGGTCACAGTGCAATATCTGTTATATACAAGGTTTAGAAATAACGTGATATCTGTTATGTACAGGATGAGGAACAGTGCAGCATCTGTTATAAACATGATCACAGTGCAATATCTGTTATATATAGGATGAGAAATGGTAGAACATCTGGTATACAGAGAGTGTGGAACGGTGCAATACCTAGTATATATAGGATGAAACACAGCAACATCTGTTATATACACTGTGAGGAATGGTGTAATATCTGATATATACACAGTGAGGAATGGTACAATATCTGTTATATACACAGCCTTTGAATAAAAGTAATCCTCCTCAAATCCTAAATGTCCAACACATTATTATGAGACTACGGTCTCTGGTTTTTGACACTCATAGGAAATAGCCCCTTTAGCAAGTCCTCTCAGAATGCTACCCTAGCATGTAACTTAGTTAGTCATAGGCAGCGACTTTCAATTTATAGCTGCTGATCCCTGTTCTTGCATTTAGTCTAACATTTCAGCTCTATCATTTACTCCCTTTAAATTTCAATTCAGTCTTGATTTTTAACCATGGGGAACTACTGGGGGTTTCTGGACAAATCTTATTTTTTCCTTTCTTGTTTTCTTATTTCCCAACCCATCTCTTATTCAGACAAAAGGCTGCTTCACCTGCTTTAGCCAATACCACGGTGAGCTTCTTACTTGATTTGACCTGGAACTCAGTACAATTTTGTTTTAGATGTGGCAGCTGTGGCTGGGTTAGTAGCAGTCTTGCTTCTGTGTCACAATGTTCTGTGCTTAAGTGCCACTCCAGGGCATGAGAACACAGATGCTCCAAGGCTGTACCAAGGGAGTGCAGCACTGTCAGAGCTGCCATCTTTTGGATAAGATATTAAACTGATGCCCAATCTGCTTGATCAAGTAAGTGTAAAAGGTCCCATGGCACTATATCAGAGAAGAGCAGGCTTATTATCCCTAGGGTTCTGCCCAATATTTACCTTCAATCAAACTTACAATAAAAAACATGATGGGTCGCTATTGCCGTTGTAAGTTTGTTATGCGCAAATTAATTACTGCATTTCCTACACCACAATGACACCACGAGTCAAAATAGTTCATTGGATGCAAAGTGTGTTAAGAACAGGGGAGGCAGTAACCCAGTGGTATTATTGCTTGACTGTTAATCTGGAGACCCAGGTAATGTTCTGGGGACTTGGGTTCAAATCCCGCCATGGCAAATGGTGGAATTTGAATTCAGTAAATACCTGGAGTTAAGAACCTAATGATGACCATGAATCCATTGTCGATTGTCAGTGGCCGGGGGGAACCCATCTGGTCCACTAATGTACTTTAGGGAAAGAAACTACCATCCTTACCTGGTCTGGCCGATGTGACTCCAGACCCACAGCAAAGTGGTTGATTCTTAAATGCCCTCTGGGCAATTAGGGATGGGCAATAAATGCTGCCTAGCCAATGACGCTCTCATTCTATGAATGAATAAAAAAAAAATTCCAGTGATCATGAAAAGTGCTATATAAATGAAAGCATTTCTTTCGGTTCTGAAGTCTTTTTATTTAATTCTGATACATGATGGAGATGTTGCTGCATTTGTTGCTTCCTGCCAAGGTGTCTTTGATTGCATTGCTTGCCAGGCCATTTCAGAGGACAGTTAGGAGCCAAGCACTTTGCTGTGGATCTGGCGTCACACGTGAGCCAGACTGGCTAAAGAAGGCAGATTTTCTTTCCTCAAGGACAGTTTCAAGGCTGGAAGATGGGAGCCCAGTCTGAAAAGCACTGAAACAAAATTAAGGAAAGAACTGACCTCCGTTGGTTTCAAGACCCTGCGCAGCCATGGAGAAATGTTCGAGGTGTAGTTAGTTATTGCAACATGGTCATTTACTTGGCAGCCAATTTGCAGACCGTAGATTGAAATAAATGGCTAGATCTGCCTTAGTGGTGTTGCATGAGGGGCGAATGTTGATCAAGACCATGGGCGAACTGCCTTGTTCTTCAAATAGTGGCTTAAAATACTGTGCTCCCCATAAATCTATTTGAGTTGTCAGGCATGATAATAGGCGATGTCTTTGGTTTGTGAAACATTTTTCATGGTTTGTTGTTTCCGTGTAGACGAGATGGTAAATAGTCCTGAATGTGCTACTAGAACAGCTTTTTTAAAGCATGGGAACCCGTAACTGAAGAAAAGTTGTCCTAATTCTTCTTAAGTTAAAGTTTGTCTTAATTAGTGACTTTGCTGTCAATTAAGAGTGAAAAATTGTCACAAACACATAATTCTGAGTTATGTCTATTTAACTTTATTCCTTTTATTGATGCGTAAATCTAGTACAAGTATTTTCTTTGATATATGTTCAAATCATGCCAGAGATGCTTGGCAGTTTACCATGTATTTGGTTTGGAAATCTTAATTTTCACCTTGTGGCTCCTAATAGTTCTTATTTTATGCGGGTTTTTTTTAAGAAGCCAGTCACCAAGGGAAGGTTGCCAACTTTCCAGCCTAGATGTTGTGGCCAGAGATCTGGAAAGAGACTTGATCTCAGATCTGTCTGATGTAGAATCCAGAGTGTTAGGTGATGGCACCATGGCAGGCACTAGGGAAGGGCAGCAGAGGAACTGACATAGGGCTGATGTAAAGGAGATGGAAGTAGGTGGCCCTTCTGACAGACAGTGCATGGGATCACAAAATTCAACTCCAGATTGAATAGTACCTTCAAGTCTGCAAAAGACTGCATTCAGCATGAATTAGTAACTAGCGAGGGCGATGGTGGTGTAGCAATAATGTCAGTGGACTGGGAAAGCAAATTTAAAAAGAAATTAAAATATATTTCGTTCATTAAAAAAGAAATTGTTACATTTACACATAGTCAGTTCCGTTCTGTACAGTAGCATAACAAGAAAAAAACACACTTTGGAGTTTGGATCCACCCAAACAAACCAAAAGCATCTCTTACTTGAACCAGACTATATTTACATGCACTTGAGGCACGAGGAGGGCCCAGTAACTGAATGGACCCCCATTTAACTTCAGCATGAAAACATCAGACAGTGGGCTGGGAAACAAAATACCACGGCTATGCTCTGGGAACACTGGTTTAGGTCTTACCATAGCAGCTGATGGAATATAAACCTGGTCGCAGTGATGTTGACCGTGAAGCTGCCATCAGTTGTCATCAAAATCCATCAGGTTCACTAATATCCTTTAGGAAGGGAAATCTGCCGTTCTTGCCTGGCCTGGTCTCCACTTGACTCCAGACCCACAGCAATGTGGTTAACTCTTAAGTGGACCCCTGAAGTGGACTAACAAGCAATTCAGGTCAAAGGCAATTAGAAATGGGTAACAAATATTGGCTCTGCCAGCAGCGCCCACATCGCATGGAGGAACAAAGAACAGAAATCGATGATAAATCAAGCGCAGAGTTAATGGCAGCAAGGAGAGACAATCCTTTTGTCTGTTTCTGGTGGGTCAGTACCAGTGTGATATTTTGTTAACACGCTACCATTATCTGTTATAGAAAGGATATTATTAAGCCAGAGAGGATTAGGAAGAAATTTACCAGGATGTTGCAGGGTATGGCAGGTTTGAGTTATAAAGTAAGGCTGGATAGGCTGGGACTTCTCTCACTGCAGCGTAAGAGGTTGAGAGGTGACCTAATTGAAGTTTATAAAATCAAGAGGGGTATAGATAGGGTTAATGGTAGGTGTCTTTTCCCTAGGATGGATGATTTCAAGACAAGGGGGGACTTTTTTAAAAGGTGAGAGGAGAGAGATTTAGAAAAGATATGAGGGGCAAATGTTTTACACAGAGGGTGGTTCACGTGTGGAATGAGCTTCCTGAGGAAGTGGTGGATGTGGGTACAGTTACAACGTTTAAAAGGTATATAGACAAGTTCATGAATAGGAAATGGGCCAGGAGCAGACAGGTGGGACTAGTTTAGTTTAGGATTCTATTCAGCATTGACTGGTTGGACCGAAAGGTCTGTTTCCATGCTGTTATGGCCCTGTAACTCTATGTTTATGTACACTATCAGTAATGCCATGCTTTACACACACAACCACTGATATATTAGAGGAATGTAGTAGTAGGAAAACGCTTCTCAGTCCTTTGAACATGCTTCATCACTCAAGGGCATGATTGACGTCTACCTCAACTCCATTTACCTGCTTTTACCCTTAATACCCACATCTAACAAAGATCTATTTATTCCAGTCTTACTAGCTCCTTTTGCTCCAGCAGCTGCAGCCTTTTTGGGGCAGAACATTCTGGATTTTGATAGGCTTTTGTGTGCAAAAGGGCTTCTCGATGTCACCCCTAAATGGCCTAGACCAATCTGCAAGATTATGCCCATCAAACTTGATTCTCACAGCAGGGAAAATGGTTTCACAGTGCACACCTTATTGAATCCCCTTTAACTTTTTAAACAGTTCAATCAGGTCAGCCCTCAATCTGCAGTGTTCAAGGGAATACAGACCAAGTTTGTGCAGTCTGTCCTCAATTCAATCCTTATAGACCTGTATCGTTCTGATAAATACGCAGTGCACCCCCTCCAAGGCTAAGATATCCTTCCTTCACTGAGGTGCCTGAATTGAAAGCAGTATCTTAGTTGAGGTACAAACAGCCTGTTTTACAAGCTGAAGCATCTCTTCCTTTTATATTCTAACCCTCTTGAGATGAAGGCAAACATTCCATTAGCCCGTTTGGATCGCTTTTTGTACCTGGCCGCTAGCTTTAAGTGATTTGTACGTTTGGATGCACAAATCCCATTGTCCCTCTACAGCCCCCAGTTCCTCACCATTTAGAAAATCCTCTTGATTTATCTCTCCCTAATAGGCAGACATGTTAATGGTGTCACATCCTTTTACAAACAGTATTGCTTATCGTCCTGTTGTAATCAGCTCCGTAAGAATAACTTGCTGTCTGTCTTGAGGAAAGGGGAGTGCGTTCCTCTCCCCCAGCCTACTCGAGACGACAGTAATGGGCCCCTTGCTGACCACACTTGTGAATGAGAGTGCCCTTGCATGGCCCCCCAGCAGAAATTCTTGTTGCTCTCTGCATTTGACAGGATTCTACTGTACTCCGCTGTCTCCTACTGCTGGGTGGCCCAGTGAAAGCCGCCTTGTAGACTGACCCAACACAAGGTGAGCTGAGGCAGTCTGCAGATGTTTTCTGGCTGCTGGTGTGATGTTGGCCCGCAATGAACAAGAGGCTGTTTTCCTGTAACTTTATGTTTTAACAGCGTGAGCGTTTAATCTGCAAATACTTTGTCCAGCTCCGTGGCAGCGCTAAAGTCAGCACCACACAGGCCCCGTTAAAATGGAAGGGAAGAATAAATTTGCGTTTACGTAGTGCTGTGACCCTCCCCACCCCCAAAATTCTTTACATCCAACAGAATACGTTTAAAGTGTAGTCCAGGGACTTCCTAGAGTGAGGGTTGGAACCACAAGCACAATCACGGATTTAAATTTTAGGGTCGTAAGATCTGAGGCGAGCTCCTGGAGCTTAGACCGGACTATAATACCCTAACAAGACCCCTCCCCTCACCCGCAAATCCCTCATCTGTCCCCTAGCCTTACCCGTAAAGTTCTTGCTGAGGAGTCGTGACAGTTTTCAAGCCTCAAAATGGGGTCAGAATGGTTGAAGAAGTTTGAACAGCACTGGTCAAAAAAGTGTGGCACAAAATTTGCAAGCACTCAAAACCAGCAATGTGATAGTGACCAGATCACCCGTCCCTTTTTGACTTGATGTGATTTGGTTTATTGTTGACACATGTACCAAAGTACAGTGAAAAGTTTTGTTTTGCAAGCAGTAGGGGCAGATCATAGCAAACGAGGACCTACAGAAAAGAGCGAGGCATATAAGGTTATGGCTGCACAGGAAGTGCAAAGCAAGATCAACATTAATTTTGAAATTAGTGAGGTCCATTCATCAGTCTAATAACAGCAGGGAAGAAGCTGTTCTGGAAACTGTTGGTGCATGCGTTCAAGCTTCTGTATCTTCTGCCTGATGGAGGAGGTTGGAGGAGAGTATTCTTGGGGTGAGAGGGGTCTTTGATGATGTTGAGAGCCTTTACTTGGCAAGGAGAAGTGTAGATGGAGTCTGTGGATAGGAGATTGGCTTCCATGATGGTCTGGGCTGTGTACACAACTTTTTGTAGTTTCTTATGGTCCTGAGCAGAGCAGTTTCTGTGCCAAAACATGATGCACCCAGATAGAATGCTTGCTATGGTGTGTCTGTAAAAGTTGGTGAGAGTCCTTATGGACATGCTGAATTTTCTGTGATGCTAAGCGATTAATATCAGTCAGGACCCTGGGATATCTCCTCTGCTCTTCTTCAAGATAGTCCCATGGTCCACTGAACAATGGCTGCCAATAGACTGTGGGTTACTGTTGGAATATTGCTGTGAAGGGACACTGGTTTGAATCAGATTGCTACTGCTGCAGCTGTTACTTTTAACCATCGGAAGGATTGATGTTAAACCATTCAGATTCACACTGTAGAGGCCAGAGATGTGTCTTAGTTTCCACAGGCCAGTGCGGACATGCCCGAGGTCTTGAGGAGACAATTGGGAAGTAGCCTTCAGCTGCTTGAGACTGATGCTCAGGAATTCCCTCCCTGAAGCTCTCTGCCTGTGACTTATTTATAAGAAGCTCCTTAGAATGTATCTCTTTTACTAAGTCTCTAGTCAGCTGCCTTAGCGTTTTGCTGGGTGTTGGAATGCCTTTCTGATTTATACTCCGTGTGTGTGAAGTGGCTTGGGGCATTTCACTTGTCTAAAGGTAAGCTATAAACAGATGTAGTTATATAATGATTCGGTGGCACCTAGTGAGCTATACATGTGTTTGGATTTTAGGCGCTAACCATTAACACACATACCTGGAAATATTAATCCATTGGATAGTCAAGACAGATTAACGGGTAACGTGAAGGAGATGGAAATAGGTGGTCTTTCTGACTGAGATAGAGGGTGGGATTGCAAAACTCAACTCCAGGTTGAATAGTAGCCTCAAGTTTGCAAAAGGTTGCACTCAGCAAGAATTAGTGACCTGGGAGGGAGATGGTGGTGTCGTGGAAGTGCCAATGCACTGGGATACCAGATATCACGGCTAATGCTGCGGGGACACTGGTTCAAGTCCTTCTGCAGCAACTGGTGGAATTTTAAATTCAATGAATTAATCTGGAATATAAACTCTGGTCTCAGTGATGGTGACTGTGAAGCTATCATCAATTCTCATAAAAAGCCTATCGGGGTTACTCATATCCTTTAGGGAAGGAAATCTGCCATCCTTACCCAGTCTGACCTACACGTGAATCCAGGCCCACAGCAATGTGGTTGATTCTTAACTGCCCTCATATATGGCCCTATAGAGTGTGAATGCAAAAGGAGGCACGGGTCAAACTCAGGCTGTAATGATCCTTGCATTTTATGGAAATATTAATCGGTTGGATAGTCAGACAGTGAGGCTTTCAATACACCTTGTGGTGCTTTGTGGAGAGTTGCTGTGGGCCAGGAATGGAGGCCATTATAATTCAACATGGCTGGCCTTGAGCCAGCTGAGGCATTGGAGAATAGCACAACGATATGTCTCTGCAGAGCAGTCGTCACTGCATTGGAATTTGGGTTTTGCACAGGTTCCATAAGCAGCAGTTGTTTTCATCACACTTGAGGCGAACATCTGCACAGATTGTTTGAATTCTCTGCGTGAAGCTGAATGCTAGACATTCACAGGAGTTGAGAATGTGATCAGCAGCATCTCTAAATCTTCTGTTTATTTTTTTAATTTAGAATCTCCTGTTTATATCTGTCAGCCAGGGCTTCCTGATTGGCCCAGGTTAGTCAAGAATCTCATAGCCAATGAGATCCACCTAGCTCTCGTTCCAATCACTACCTCTCCCTTTTAAAAGTAAAACAGGCTGTAGTGTCACACAGCACGGGAGGAGGACATTCAACCATCAATTTTATTCGGAAGCCGTTTGAAAAAGCAATGCAGTTTGACCCACTCATCCTGTTAGCATCTTTCCCCCGAGTCTTGCAGTTTATTTACCTTCAGGTCATTATCCAGTTCTGTTTTGGAAATCCCTATCATAGTTGCTTCCATGGTTCTTTCAAGCCATGCGTTCTAGATAACAACTCACTGCGTATTTCTTTCCCCTCATGATATGCTCCAATCAAAAAGGCATTTGTTCTGTTCCAACTGTTTCCTCACGAAAACACCCTTCCTTTTATGCAATATTTCTGTTCAGCATGCCTGTTCCGAGATAGGAACTGTCACGAATGCAATCCTCTTATTTCTCTCACCAAGGGCAGATTGGTCTATGATAAGAAACTGTTAGCCTTTCGCACTGGCCCTTAATCTAGCACCTATCTGTCTCACGATGCACATCTTAATCTTTCAACAAAGAACAGAGAACCCTTTAGGTAGACCCTATGAGGCACTGTGATGCCCTCATCCTTCCCTGTGATGTTTTGATAGCTGGGGCCAGTTGAAAGAACAAGTCGCTGATTTTGGCATACCGAGCAGCAAGCAGTTGTGGGCTTCGCTGGCATTTATTAACCCACCTCTATTGTCCATGAGAAGGTGCTGGTGAGACCCTTCTTCAACCACTGAAATCCTTGGGATGTGGGTGCACCCACAGCGCCGTTAGGAAGGTAGTTTGATGTTTTGAGCCAGGCATACTGAGGGAAAAGCTGTCATATTTCCAAGTCAGGATGGTGTAAGATTTGGGGAATTTGTGAATGGTGATGTTCCCATGTATCCGCTACCTTTATCCCTCTATGTCATAGAGGTTGCTGGATTGGGAGATTGTTGAAGGAGTCTGAGCAAATTTCAGTCTTGTGTTAGTTGTTAGAGGGTTGGAGCACGGTCATCCATGGGTAAGAGAGCATGCGATGAGAATTTTCACTCCCAGTCATCACGCAATGTTTCATACATGTGCGGATGATGGATGGGGAAGGGTTCAGTAGCAAAGTGCACAATGCTCAAGTTGATATTTTGTGCCAATAGTTTCATGTGTGTGAGCATTCCCCGTGACTGCTTGAAGACTGTAGAGGATAAAGTCTTGTCGATATGAAGTCTTACAATCTCTCTCTGCGCAATAAGCAAGAGAAACATGCATTTTTGTAGCACTTTTTACCACAACAGGATGTCCCAATGTGCCTTACAGCAGACAATCTGCTTTTTGAAGTGTAGTCACTATTATAATGTTGGACGCACAACAGCAGCCAATCCCATAAGCAGCAAAGTCATGTCCTTTGTGGAAAAAAAACAGAAAATGCTGGAGAAATGCAGCAGATCTGGCAGCATCTGTGAAGAGAGACAGACAGAGTTAACACCGCAGATCGGTGACCTTACATCAGGACCTTTTTGACGAGAGGTCATCAACCATAAAGGTTAACTGTGTCTCTCTTTCCACAGAGACTGCCAGACCTGCTGAGCTTTTCCAGCGCCTTCTGCTCTTTTTTGATTTCCAGCATCCACTGTGTTCTACTTCTGATAGACATCTCCCACTGCTACTGACCGAGGCACCAATATTTGCTTGGACAGCAGGGATGTCTCTCCTGCCCTTCTTCAAATGCAGTGGCCAGTGAAACAGTTGTATCTACCTGGGGGGACAGGCAGAACCTGGGCTCATCTGAAAAGATGCTGTTCGGTAATATACCAGTGACCACACTGGCAGCGAGCCGTGTCATGAAGGAAGGACTCAGATTCAGTCCCTGTAGTGTGTGTGTTTGTGTAGTGAGTGTGCACACGTATGTGTGTGTGTTTGTGTGTGTGTGCACGCGTATACACAGATGGGTGTGCGTGTTTGTATGTGTGCATGTGTCAGTGCTTGTATGTGTGTGCACCTGGCTGTCTGTTTTTCTGTGTTTGTGTGCGCATGTTTATGTGTGTGTGCATGTGTGTGTACATGTGTGCTCATGCGTGTGTGTGTGTGTTAATCTGGCCTAGCACCGAGAATAGTCCAGTGTTGTCTGAGGGTTAAGTGTGTTGTTGCAATGGGGTTGGACTGTGACGGCGTTCAAGAATAAAAGGCTTTTCCCTCCTTAGAATTGTTTAGTGATCTTTGCTGGAAGCTGTGGGTGAGAAAGGTGAAGGCTGGACTGTGCTGCCTTCTCCCCACAGCTGGGTGAAAATGCCATGAGTCATGTGGGTATCTGCTGGCAGTCAGGGCTGTGTAATGTTGAGGGGAAGAGCTTTGGTCTGGGAGAGGGACAGGGCCATTCGCATGAGTGCAATGGAAAGAAATGTAGCCACTGTTGATTTAATATTATTGATTAGTCATTGGTACTGTCACTGAATTAGGAAATTCAGAATCCCAGGGTACATTCCTCAGGACATGGGTTAAAATCCCACTGCAACAGATGGCGAATCTTGAATCCCGTCAAAATCTGGAATAAAAAGCTAGTCTCATGGTGAACATGTAGCCACTTGTCAACTGTCGCATAAATCCATCTGGCTCACTAAAATCCTCCAGGAAATCTGCCATCCTTACCTGGCTTGTCTACATGTGACTCCAGACCCACAGCAATGGGGCCTGACTCTTAACTGCCCTTTGGGCAATTAGGGATGGGCAATAAATGCTGGCATAGTCAAGACATCTACATCCATTGAATGAGTTTTTTAAAAAGACACTAATCAATGCTAACTTTTGTGAAGCACCAGGAAGGTGCAGGTTCTGCTTGCTATGTAACCAATCCTTAAGGGAAAAGAATTAAAGGAGTTTCTCTAATGGGTGCAGGAATGATCAGAGCCCAAGGTCTCAGGGAGCATCTCTAATGTTATGAGGTCTCAGACTTCCATGGTGCAGTAGTGAAAGAGTACCGCACTGTTGGAGATGCTATCCCTCGATCATCTGTGAAACCGACAGCTTCTCTGTGCCCTCGGCTAAAAGATTCTCTGGCACAATTGCAAAGCACAAACAGGTGATGACCTAATGGTACTCTTGCCAGAGAATTAAACCAGGGACCCAGTTAATGTTCTGGGGATGTGGGTTTGAATCTCGCCATAGGAGACGGTAGAATTTGAGTTCAGTGATAATCTTGAAATAAGAGTCTAATGATGACCACGAGTTCATTGTCAGGGAGTAAAGTCTGATTCACTAATTCCCTTTAAGGAAGGAAATCTGCTGCCTTTACCCAGTCTGGTCTACATGTGACTCCAGACTCATAGCAACATGGTTGACTCTTAACTGCCCTCTGGGCAATTAGGGATGGGCAATAAATGCTGGTCTAGTTGGTGATGCCCTCATCCCATGAATAAATAAAAAAAAAGGTGGGAGTTATTCCTGGAGACCTGGCTAATATTTATCCCTCAATTGTCACCACTAGAACAGACAATCTGGTTAGAATCACATTGCTGTCTGTCTGGGATCTTGCTGTGTCTGTGCTAGTGGTCTCGTTTCCTGAATTACAACAGTGACAAAACGCCAGTGAGCAGTGTGTCAGCTGTCAAATGCTTTGGGAAGCCCCGATACTGAGAGAGGTGCTACATAAATGCCGGTCTTGCCCTGGTTTCCTTTTTTTTAAAAGAGCATTTTGTTTGCAGCCCTGGCCAGCTGATGACTGAGCTCTCTCTCTCTGTCTCTCTCTCTTTCTCTGTCTCTCGTGTGAGCTGTCAGCTGGCTTTTGTTATGCAGTTGCACTGTCTTCTCTGTAGCAGAAGGTTGGGAGGTCTGGAACAGCTTAGGGAATTGACTCAAAGCACATTCCACCTGTTCTCTGCGCAAGAGATTAAGTCGAGCTTCCATCTGCCTCGACAGAGAGAGGAACCCACATCACGCTCTGCAACATAGCAGCAGTGAAAACCCAGGTGCCTTGCTGCAATGTCCCTGTGGCTAAGCCCAGGGTTAATTAACATAGAAAAACTGTACACAGATTAAATAGTCTGTGAGTTGCCTCTTGTTGACACCTTATCCGAGGTGTTGGAGAGGAATAACATGCAACTGTGAGAGTGAATAATCACAGAACATTTCCAGCACAGAGAGAGGCCATTCAGCATGAGTTGGCACATCATGTCTGTGCTAGCTGGTTTCATTGTATTTATTCATTCATGGGATGAGGGCATCACTAGCTAGGCCAGCACGAACTCATCCCTAATTGCTCAGGGGGCAGTTAGGTGTCATCCATATTGCTATGGGTCTGGAGTCACAAGTAGGCCAGACCAGGTAGGGATGGCAGATTTCCTTCCCTAAAGGACAATAATGGCAGCACAGTGGCTCAGTGGTTAGCCCTGCTGCCTCACAGCGCCACGGTCCTGCATTCGATTTCACACTCTGGTGACTGTATGCAGTTTGCACATTCTCCCCATGTCTGCATGGGTTTTCTCTGGGTGCTCTGGTTTCCTCCCACAGTCCAAAAGTGTGCAGGTTAGGTGGATCAGCCATGCTAAATTTCCCATAGTGTGCAGGCTACATGGATTAGCCATGGGAAATGCTGCATTACAGGGATAAGGTACGGTGCTGGTTCAGTGTGGGATGCTGTTCGGACAGTTGGCGTGGACTCGATGGCCAGAATGGGCCTGTTTTCACAATGTAGGGATTCTAGTGAACCAGATAGGTCTTTTCTGACAATCAGCAATAGTTTAATGGTCATCATCAGATCTTATTTACAGATTATTATTGAATTAAAATTCCACCATCTGCCATGGCAAGATTCAAACCCGGATCCCCAGAACATTACCTGGGTCTCTGGATTGATAATCTCATGATAATGCCACTAGGTTATTGCCTGCCCATAAGTCAGCGGTGCACATAATGCCATTCTCCCTGTAATATTGTGTGTTCCTCCTTTAATGGGATTAAATAAGCTAAAGCATTGTGTTGTCATGGCTTTGATACGATATCCAGAAGCCCAGAATTGTTACAGTGCACAAGGAGATCGATCGGTCCGTCATGTTTGCTCCAGCTCGTCAAAAAGACTTATCACCTTGTGCTTTCTCCCCATACATTATTTCCATCCAAGTGATCATCGTCAATGCCTCAACTGAGTCTGCCTCTACAGTATTTCCAGGCAGTGCATTTCGTGCCCTGACTAGTCATTGGATGAGAAAGCTTTTCTCACACATTCCCTCGTATTCCACCCTTGATGTTGAATTGAGGGAACGAATGCTGAGTTCAGTGCATGAGGACCTGCATCTTAGTGATCAGATCCAGTGCGGGTCGGAAGCATATTAAATGTGAAACTGGTCTGCTGACCCTCCTTGTGAAATTGTGCCTGCTGACAATCCTATGAAGCACCATTACCATTACTGTTTTAAAGGTGCTGTATGAATGCATGTTGTCAAATCCAAATTCCACCAAGGTTAAGTAGGTGAGATTTATTCCAGCAAATTTTCGGGGTGGCACAGCTGCTTCACAGTGCCAGGGACCCGGATTCGATTCCACGCTCCTGCGACTGTCTGCGTGGAGTTTGCACATTCTCCTCGTGTCTGCGTGGCTTTCTTCCTGGTGCTCCAGTTTCCTTCCACAGTCCATAGATGTGTAGGAATGACCATTGGAAATTGCCCATAGTGTCCAGGAATGTGCAGAGTTGGTGGATTAGCCATGGGAAATGCGGGGTACAGGGATAGGGTGGGGAGGTGGGTTTGGGTGGGATGCTGTTCGGAGGGTCAGCGTGGAATTGCTGGGCTGAATGGCCTGCTTCCACACTGAAGGGATTCTATGATTGGCTGCCCAGAGCTGGGTTTGTATTCCCAGCTGTGGCTGCGCACAGTGTGGTGTCATTACTGAGCCTGTCAGAGCGTAGGATATCATTGGATGCAGCATTCCATCAAGTAGCATTTCCAGAAGTTAGCAGTTAGACTGCATGAGAGGAGAGTGCTGATTGGTTGGAAAATGGTTGAGGCATTGCCCACGGAGATTGAAAATTTGGAAGCAAAGAGACGCATTAGCCTTGGGATCCGAAGTTTGTCGGTTCAAATCCCATTCTGGAGGTTTGAGCGTATAATCCGAGTAGACACTTGGATACAACTCGGAGAGGGTGTTGCATTGTTGAAGCTGTTACCCTTGAGATCTTCCCTTGTCCTGTCAGGTAGATGTAAAAGATCGAATGGCACAATATTGAACAAGAACAAAACCAATATCACAAATAATTGGTCATTATCAGAATACTGCTGGTGAGAGTTTGCTGCACAAGCATTGGATGCTGTGTAGTTCCATTCTTAGAGGTCTAAGTATTTAATTGGCCATAAAGTGCTTTGCAAGGTCTTTAGGGTTGCAGAGGTGCTATATAAATGCAAGTTAGTTCTGTAATGTCAGTGCACTTGATTTGATTTGATTTATTATTATGGTTGTACGTACCTAAGTACAGTGAAAAGTTTTGTTTTACATGCAGTACAGGCAGATCATACAAAACAAAACGCATTAGAATAGAGATAACAAGCATGGGGCTGGATGAACACAGCAGG
>JAHRHZ010000088.1:2952316-2989742 GCA_024137785.1 Ginglymostoma cirratum
GGGTCTAGGCCCGAAACGTCAGGCTTTCCTGCTCCTATGATGCTGCTTGGCCTGCTGTGTTCATCCAGCCCCACACCTTGTTATCTCAGATTCTCCAGCGTCTGCAGTACCTTTTATCTCTCCCACACAGAGAGTTGCCAGGGTATGAAATGATCTCCCTGGAAAAGTGGTGGAGGCAGGTTCAATTGAGGAATGGGAGAGAGTATGTTAGTTGAAACACAGAATGTCTGACAGTGTTGCACTCCCCCTGTGTGGCCTGTGAGTATTCTTTTGCCTATATTTGCCGCGCTTGTGTGCCAAAGCTGTCAAATCTAAAGAATATTCCCACTTTGCTTTTTGTGACATTCAGTCCATCTTGTGGCAGAAGTTGTGATGATGTCAAGTGCATAATTCGAATATTTGACTTGTCATCTGATCAGCTCCCCTTTCCCCCTGTGGTATAGATTGTTGTTGAGAGTTTGAAATTTGGCTTTCTTGTGTGTGTCCTGATGAACGCAAAATTTGAATCTCTCTCTTCGGCACAGTTCAAACTCGTTGAAGTGTATAATTAGAGATATTCTGATGAAGGGTTTAGGCCCGAAACGTCAAGTTTTCCTGCTCCTGTGATGCTGCTTGACCTGCTGTGTTCATCCAGCCCCATGCTTGTTATCTCGAAATGTATAATTACTTCTCTATTTGCTAATGGAGTCCCTGCTCAGTTTGTAAACCTCTTGTGGAATTGACAATCAAAAATCTTGAGTAATGCTTGTAATTCAATTGAATTCCGCCTCACTATTCCGCCTCACTCCATCTGAGGATGGAACTCTGCAGATTGCTGGCCGCATGGCACGAACCAGGAATGAAACCAAGTTATAAACCATCAAGAATGTCATTTCTTCCTATCGATGATTTCTTGTAATCCAGGTGATGTCTATATTCAGCCCTACATCTGGTGCGAGATTTCTACATGATAAAGATAGATGTGGATGTTCCCCAAGTTTGATTCCCATCATATGTAGAGTTCACAGATTTTTTAACATTCATTCACAGGATGAAGGTGTCACTGGCTAGGCCAGCATTAAGACTCAATTGCTGTGAGTCTGGAGTCACATGTAGGCCAGACCAGGTAAGGATGGCAGTTTCCTTCCCTATAGGACATTAGTGAACCAGATGGGTTTTTCCCAACAATCAAATTGTGGTCACCATTAGATTCTTAACTTGAGATATTTATTGAATTCAAATTCCACCGTCTGCCATGGTGAGTTTGAACCTGGGTCCCCAGAACGTTACCTGGGTCTCCGGATTAACAGTCCAGCGATAATATCACTAGGTTATTGCTATAGGCCACTGATGCTTGGCCCCATTCTCCAAATCAGCAACTCATGGTTATAATCTCCTCACTGCCCTCATTAACCCCGAATGTTCAACCTTCATAATGACCGTTTAATTCACTAATGTCCTTCAGGGAAGGAAACTGACATCCTTACGTGGAACAAAAACTGAAGTTGCTGGAAAAGTTCAGCAGGTCTGGCAGCACCAGTGAAGGAGAAAACAGAGTTAACATTTCGGGTCTGGTGACTTCCTTAGAACTGAAGGTAGCTGGGAAAACATCAGTTTATATGCAGAAAATAGGGAGGGGTGTTGGATTGGGAGTAAACGATAGGATAGAGCCCGAAGAGAGAGAAGAGCAGTTGGACAGACAAAGGAGTTGATAACGATCAGGCTGGGAGGGTGAATAGCTGTCAATGGGGACTGTTAGTGACTAACAATAGGTAGTGTGTAATGGCAGGCTATGTGATAACAAGGCCTGGACTGTGGGGTAGGGGGCTGGGACATGGGAGAGTTTAGGCCCTAAAATTATTGAACTCGATATTTAATCCAAAGGGCTGCAGGGTCCCCAAGTGGAAAATGAGGTGTTGTTCTTCCAGAGGTTGTGCAGAGGTTCGCTGGAACACTGCAACAAGCCTGAGATAGAGATGTTGGCCAGGGAACGTGGTCGTGTGTTAAAGTGGCAGGTAACAGGAAGCTCAGGGTCTATTTTGCAAGCAGAACGTAGATGGTCTGTGAAGCGGTCACCTAGACTACGCTTCGTTTCTGCAAATTGGAGGAGACCACATGGTGAGCAGTGAATGCAGTAGACCAGATTCTGGGAAGTGCATATGTTCGGATGAGGCCAGGGCAAGGGAGCCTCTGAAATGTCCATCCTCTTCCTCAACCGAGGGTTCTCTAACACCGTTGTCAACAGGGCCCTCAACAGGGCTCGACCCATCTCCCGTACTTCTGCCCTCACCCCTTCCCTTCCCTCCTGCAACAGCGATAGGGTTCCACTTGTCCTTACCTACCATGCCACCAGCATCCACGTCCAGAAGATCATCAGATGCTATTTCTGTCACCTCCAGCGTGATGCCACCACCAGACACATATTCCTCTCCCCTCCCTTGTCTGCCTTCCGCAGGGACCGTTCCCTCCGGGACACCCTGGTCCACATATCCTTCACCCCCAACATGTCCCCACAGCCTTACAGCACCTTCCCTTGTAACCGATGCAGGTACAACACCTGCCCATTTACCTCCTCCCTCCCCAGTATCCAAGGATCCAAACACACCTTCCAGATGAAGCAACACTTCACCTACACTCAGAGATAGTAAGAACTGCCGATGCTGGAGTCTGAAATAACACAGTGTGGAGCTGGAGGGGCACAGCAGGCCAGGCAGCATCGGGGAGCAGGAAAGCTGACGTTAGCATCGGCAGTTCTTACTATCTCTGAGTGTAGGTGAAGTGTTGCTAACGTCAGCTTTCCTGCTCCTCTGATGCTGCCTGGCCTGCTGTGTCCCTCCAGCTCCACATGGTGTTACTTCACCTGCACTTCCCAGAATCTAGTCTACTGCATTCACTGCGCACAATGTGGTCTCCTCTACATTGGGGAAAAAAGCGTAGTCTGGGTGACCACTTCGCAAAACATCTACGTTCTGCTTGCAAAAAAGTCCCTGAGCTTCCAGTTGCCTGCCATTTTAACACACCACCCTGCTCCCTGGTCAACATCTCTATCTCTGGCTTGTTGCAGTGTTCCAGCGAAGCTCAGCGCAAGCTGGAAAAACAACAGCTTATTTTCCACTTGGGGACCCTGCAGCCCTGTGGGCGTAATATTGAGTAGAATAGATTTAGGGCCTAAACTCTCCCATGTCCTGGTCTGCTACCCCACACACCAGGCCTTGTTATCACATAGCCTGCCATTACATACTACCTATTGTTAGTCACTAACAGTCCCTATTAACAGCTATTCACCCTCCTAGCCAGATCATTATCAACTCCTTTGTCTATCCAACTGCTGTTTTCTCTCTTCGGGCTCTATCATATCGTTTACTCCCTATGCCATCCCCCTTCCTATTTTCTGCATATAAACCGATGTTTTCTCAGCCACCATCAGTTCTGAGGAAGGGTCACCAGACCCGAAACGTTAACTCTTGATTTTCTCTTCCTAGCTGCTGCCAGACCTGCTGAGCTTTTCCAGCAACTTCTGTTTTTGTTCCTGATTTACAACATCCGCAGTTCATTTGGTTTTTATTTGCCATCCTTACTTGGTCTGGCCTACATGTGACTGCAGACCCACAGCAATGTGGTTGGCTCTTAACTGCCCTCTGGGACAATAAATGCTGCCTGGCAGGCGATGCCCTCATCCTGTGAATGAATATATTTTTAAAAAATTCTGGTTTGAATTCCTCAAGGGAACTGCCTCCTGCACAGTCTCGGACAATGCTATCTATTCCTGAATCACTCGCTGTGTGACGAAGGTGCTCTCATATTGTTTCAGAGATAGTAGGAACTGCCGATGCTGGAGAATCTGAGATAACAAGGTGTAGAGCCGATGAACACAGCAGGC
The DNA here is from genome assembly GCA_024137785.1 of Ginglymostoma cirratum. Taxonomy (NCBI): domain Eukaryota; kingdom Metazoa; phylum Chordata; class Chondrichthyes; order Orectolobiformes; family Ginglymostomatidae; genus Ginglymostoma; species Ginglymostoma cirratum. Next base: position 2,956,176 of record JAHRHZ010000088.1, read on the forward strand.
CAGGCAGCATCAGAGGAGCAGGAAGGCTGACGTTTTCGGTCTAGGCCTGAAACGTCAGTTTTCCTGCTCCTCTGATGCTGCTTGGCCTGCTGTGTTCATCGGCTCTACACCTTGTTATCTCTTGCTCTCATATTGCCTTTGTTTCTTTTGACAATTATATTTGGATCCCCTCTCTGTCAACGCCTTCATCAGCAGGAACAGTTTCGTCCTCTGTGCTCTTGCCCAGATGCCTCAAATCTTCTGTCAAATCTCCTCTTGACCTTTGTGTTCTCTGAGGAAAACTGCCCTAATTTCTTCAATTTATCTTCATGACTGGGATTCCTCATCCCTGACTCCTTTTCATGAGCCTTGCTCTCTAATGCTTCAGTGTGGCACCCAGGACTGTGAACGCAATACTCTTGCAGAGGCTGAAGCGATGCCCTGTACAAGTTCAACATAGTTACGGTTAACACAAACAGAAGTTGCTGGAGAAGCTCAGCAGGTCTGGCAGCATCTGTGGAGAGAAATCAGAGTTAACGTTTGGGGTCAGGTGACCCTTCCTCAGGACTGTTGCAGTTAAAGCTGCCACCAACAATCTTGGGAGAAGTGGGGCTGGGTGGTGTGGGAAGTGTGGAGATCAGCCAGAATCTGTATGAATGCCCCAAGCCCCACCACTGCTAATACCAGCCCTCCCCCCACCTCCCCACCAGGTAGGGATCAGCGGAGATTTCAAACCTGGGATCTTTCCTAGGCCTGTGTCCAAACTATTGCAAATATTTGCACTGGAGTGCGAGGGAACATCCGGCCAGTCATTTTATTGTGTCTTTGGGAAAAAATCAGCCGCAGACTGCTATATTCCTGGCTCTTGTGTTTTAGGAGCCAGGTTCCTCTGAGTTGCAGCAAGACTGAGGCCATTTAGAGCTTGTTTGGCTTGTGTTTGAGTCGAAATGCAGCTGACAGTAGGCATATGGTTTTACTCACTCACCAAGAATGTGGGAGTTTCCTCTCAGTACAGACTGGAGGCTCAAACCTGGGAACTTTCACAACTACGTTTTCTTTTTAACCGAGTCAGTTACTGAGGGTGAGTGTGGGGGGTTTGGGAAGCGGCGAAGGGCTGGTGACAGTGCCTCACAGAACAAGCTGTTGCATAACAGCAGGCGCTAGTGCCAACCACGAAATAAATCCTGGAGACAGAGAAAATGAACTGAATCCAAGGATGTGATAGTGAAACCCCATTCACCCCTGGGACAGGAAGGCATGTGTTCATCAGGGGAAATCCATTCCACTGGCAGAGGGCTCAGGGGCCAGAGGATATGTAGAATGACATAGTATAAAAGGAGGCCATTCAGCCCACCATCAGAATGCTGACCCTGCTTGCCTGCTCTTGCCCAGAACCCTGCAGAGCTTTCCCCTCTTCAAGTTTTGAGTTTATATGGTGTTTTATGGTCTGGAATGCCCCAACGTAAGGGGCAGACGTCAGCTGATCCAATTCCTGAAGAGAATTAAACATACACGCAAAAAATAAAGATTTGCAGGGCGATAGGGAAAGAGCAGGGAGGGGTGGGTGGATAAATTTAACAACAACCTTTTCAAAGAGCTGGGATGGGAAAGTGAGGAATGTCAGATCAACCATGATCCTATTGAATGGTGATACCTGAGGGGCTGAATGGACTACTCCTGTTCCTATTTTGATGGTCTAATGGTCTTATATGATCCGATTTACTTCTAAAATCTGCCTCTCAAGCAGTGTATTCAAGATCCTAGTGACTTGTTGCAGAAAGACTTGTGCCACTGTGCTGTTTCTCTTTCTATTTGTCTTTCTCATTATCCGTTGTGTCTACTTTCCTGCCCAATGACCTCCAACTGGTCCCAAGTGTAGTGGAAAGAGAAGAGGAAAATTTAAATGTTGCAAAGTGCTTTCCAGCTGGTAAAGTACTGTCCTCTGTGAATTTTGCAAGCATCACAGGCAAACTGGTGCACAGCAAGATCTCACAAACAGCAGCTGTGGCAACAACCCGATACAGTGTCTTCCTGCAAGGTCTGTCAAGGGGTTCGGTATTGACCAGGGCATGGGGAAAGAGTGCACTTTCTCCCGTTTTAGATATTGTCATGGGATCCTTTGTCGGAGGAGCGGACAGGGCCTCAATTTAACATCTCGCCTGAAGGAAAGCACTCTCTGTCTGCACAGCATGGGAGTGACAGCCTGCTGTAAGTGCTCTGGTCTTTAGAATGGGATCCAAACCCACAGGCTCCAGCTGCAGGGCAATCGTCTGTGGCATCATTGACCCAGAGTGGCAGACAATTGGGGAGGTGATGTCCTCGTAGGATTATCACTGGACTGTTAATCCAGTGACCCAGGTAATATTCTGGGGATCCAGGTTCAAATCCCATCCACGGCAGATGGTGGAATTTGAATTCAATTCAAATCTGGAATTAAGAGTCTAATGATGATGTTAATTGTTGGGGGGAAAAGATGTCCCATCTGGTTCAGTAATGCCCTTAAGGGAGGGAAACTGCTGACCTTACCTAGTCCAGCCTACATGTGACTCCAGACCCACAACAAAACAGGTGACTTTTAACTACCCTCTGGGTAATTAGGGATGGGCAATAAACGCTGTCCTAGTCAGCAATGCCGACATCCAGTGAATGAAAAATAGTAAAAAAAAAGCATCCCAAAGCCACGTGGAAGAAACGCAGAGGAACAGTGTGTCTAGAGATCTTGGTGCTGGGAGACAGAGAGAGAGAGAGATGAAGAGAGAAATCTTACTCCCAACAGCCAGAGTTGCATTTCAAACCCAGATCTCAGAGGCAATCATACAATGTTGTAACTCAACACTTGACCCACTTACTCCTTTAAAAACACAATTCTTGTTGGTTTTCATGCTAAACGCCTGAAATCTTCAATGCAGGAGTCAAATATCCCTCGAGCAGAGGAGCAGTGAAAAGAGAAAGGGTCGAATTCTGTGATTCCTTCTCCTGCTTTCTGTTTGACGTGCTCCAAGTATGAAAGGCACATTGTGACTTGCTCTAGATATAAGCAACGGCCCTGTCAAAGCTCCCCTTTGTTAGGATTCCACTGCAAGAGGAGGAGGGAAAGGTAGAAACAGCAGTTGGGATGAGTCAGGTATTGTTGCTCGACACTGCAGCTGTGACATCTGCTAAAGCAGGTGTGTGAAACTCTCTGGCGCTATGTGGGAAATCTGCTCAGAGGCTCCAGAAAGCGCACCTTTGAAATTAGCAGCAATGTTGACAGGTGTCTGCGCTGTTGAGGTAAAGATATATTTGTGTAGAACGTCAGTGGCAAAGAAGATACATATTATTTTTAAATACTGAGTGCTCAGTAGGAAGGATTTGAATTCCTCTCCTGGTCTCCCCACGTGCATGATAAACTCCTGATGGTTCCCAGCAATGCAGGGTTGTGAACTTCACAGGGAAAACAAAAGAGGAAAGAAACACTGAAGATGCTGGAAATACTCAGCAGGACAGGCAGCAGTGATGGAGAGAAAACCAGAGTTGGTGTTTCAGTGGAACTGATCAGCCTTTCCTGTTTCTGTTTTAAGATTTCAAAGGTCCACAGTCTTGTGCTTTCGAGATAGAAATCTGAGTCTCTGCCTTCACCAATTGTTTGGTGGGTAACAGGGGTTGCTGGTGGATTGATCTTTGTCTGTGCGTGTGAGTGTGAGTGTGTGTAAGTGTGTGCTTGGGAATGTGTGTGTTAGTGTGAGCACGTGCGTGCATTAGAGTGTGTATGAGAATGTGTGTAAGTATGTGCGTGAGAATGTGTGTGTTAGTGTGAGCGTGTGTATGCATTAGAGTGTGCGTGAAATGTGTGTGTGAGTGAATGTGTGTGCACATGTGTGTGGATGAATGTGTAAGTGTGTGCATGAGTGATTGTATATGAGAAGCGAGTGTGTGAATATGTGTGTGAGTGCATGTGTGCATGTGTGCGTGCATGTGATTGTGTGTGCATGCGTGATTGTGTGTGTGCGTGTGCGTGATTGTGCGTGTGTGAGTATCTGTGTGTCTGTGTGTGTCAGAGAGAGAGAATTGGGCACAGTTGTGATAACTCTTGTGATTGAATAGTCTGCAATTAATTTTAAGCATGCCTCTTAGCAACCAGACTTCAAAGGCTTCAATTTTCTACTTCAGATCTTTACTCATTGTTCTGATTTCTGAGGAAAGTGGGTAGAGCATCTTATGAGATTTTCCTTATCAGAAGATTGCATTTTCCTTTTGTTACAAAATCACAGAATTACTTCTGGCTATCTCTGCCCTTTTTCTGAATTTGGTGGCACCATCGACCATCTTCTGTTGCCATTTGTCGGTGAGTGCATTATATTTCTCCTGCATGATGAAGGTGATTTCAGTGCATTTGTGGCTGAGGTGATATCACAGGGTCCCGGTCTTTATGTCACGGCAGGGGTTCTGCATGCAGAGCTGCTAAAGCAGGGAGGCAGAAAGGCAGCTCTCCACATACCACAGGTGTTCAGGTGCGCCTCTGCATTTACTGCTCACAATACTTGAGCTCAGACTCCAGGTTGACACCACGTTGATGTTGATGTTAATTGTATCATCTGGCAGAGGGTAAACACTGATTAAGTATTCTGAACACATACAGAGCAGGACTGTTATTTTAAGGAACTGCTCCTTAACCTTTGGTTACACTGAATCCACACACCCCTACCTTTTGGACTCCTGGTGACGAGAGGATGAGCAAGTTGGAGGCCCTCCTTGGCCTGGCCTAGGCATCCATTTGTTAGAGCTGCCTGCATGTTGTCTGTGGTTATGTCTGTGCCTGAGCATCCATGAAGCTTGCTTGAGATGTGCTGTGACCAGTGGGCACCACGGCACTGGAGTGCATAGTCTATGGAGAGAGGGTAAACCATTTAGGACTGAGATGAGGAGACATTTCTTCACTCAGAGAATACGAGCCTGTGGAATTTCCTACTGTACAAAGTAGTAGGGGCCAATACCGAATGATTTCAAGGAGTTGGATGTAGCACTTGAGGATAAAGGGCTCAAAGAATATGGGAGAAAAGCAGACAGACTACTGAATTGGATGGTCAGCCATGGTCATAGCGAATAATGGAGCAGACTTGAAGGGCTGAATGGCCCACTCCTCTATATTTCTATGTCTCACCCTCCACAACCAGATTAAGTCGGCTGTAAAAATTTCATTTTTGTAACAGTGTCCTTTTAGTCGGCAGTTATTTGTTAATTCGGTATAATTTGTTTTAACTTAACTTTGAGTTTTTCGGAAGAGTACAAAGAGAGGTTATTGGGATTAGTGAGTAGAAGGTAGCCATATCTCAAGCTACATTCTGTAAATGAAGGAAAGATCAAGGAAAAGATTTGAATCAGTTTTCTCCTTTCCTGTATGGTTTGGGTTCCATTCATAACGCTGTATACGCAATACAAAAATGTTACCCCTGACTGGTAAATGCTCCCTCAGTACTCCATGGGAACTTTGCTCTGGAATAGGTACTCAGGTATTTAGAGTGGGGTTTTAAATTTCAAATAATGCCAAGAAAGAGTTCGCATTTTTGCAAAGCCTTTCACAACCCCAAGATATCCCAAAGCTCTTTACAGTCAATAAAGCACTTTTGCTGTACATTTGGAATTATAGTTGTAACTGGGATAATGCATCAGTGAAATTTAGAATCAGATCTCAGTGTCCATTGGATATCCGCAGGGCTGTCTGTGATCAGGCCACACAGAAACAGGAAGGAGATGGTTTTATACATATGTTTAAATATAAAGATCAAGTATTTGGTATGCATTACATAGAATAGCAAACAGTCAGCCATGGTTTTAAGGCTGCAATTCATTTCCAGAGTCTCCTGAAATTTGTGAAATTTTTGAATATCACGTCTTCGAACACATTGAGTCAGAAATACCATAATTCGTTGATTTTTTTTAATGTAAACTTGGGATGTGGGCTTTGCTGACCAGACTAACATTTATTGTCCATTCCTAATTGCCCCAAAGAAGCCAGTGGTGAGCTGCCCCCTTGCACCAATGTAACTGTACATTCACCTACTGTGCTGTTAGGGAGGGAATTCCAGGATTTTGATCCAGCAACATTGAAGAAACAACGATTTAGTTCCAAGTAATGTTGTCTGCAATATTTTCTTATTGCTGCACAGACCTCTGAGGTAAATTGCGGCACATGGCTGCATAGCTTAGAGAGAATACAAGTTCCAAGTCAGAGTGATGTGCGTTCTATGTGTTGTACTTCTGGATGGTAGAAACTGTGGAATTGAAAACTACTGTCAGAGGAATATGCACCACCCCCCGCCCCCCCAGCCTCCCATCCGACATAGCACTTTAGTTAAGACCTTTAGCCAGTGGAATACATCCCAAGGCAAAATCAGTTTGCCATTTGCATCATCTTCATCAGAATAATTTGTAAAAAACCTTGTTGAATTTTGCTTACACAAAGCCTGCATGTCTTAGTGGTAGATCTTTCAGTCAATATGTTGGTGTACCTTTAAGAGACATCCTCATGACATCATCACTGTAGCATGGGATCTAATGGAATAAAGATCTCATACTCCATTGTATCCTGGGACCACTTAGAGCATGACACTCTAGAAAAAAGCGTGCTGCTCTGTGTAACTTAATAGCTTAATGTTAGCCCAGATATTTATGTGCCTGACAATGTGATATTTGTATATATTAGCCAGATGTGTTAAACATCTGTTGGATTCATCAATACAACCTTTTCCATGCCGTGTTTATTATGTTACAAGAGATATCGTAAACATTGTCACTTCAGGTTAAAATACCAAAACCAGCATCGACAGCTTTGGTCCTTCCCAATACATGATTGGAGGAAATTACTGCCCAACCACCACAGCAGTTCTATAGTTCTAAAGTATTTCATTGGCTACAAAATACTTTGGGATTTCCTGAGGTCATGTAAGGTGCTAGCTCACCCTTGCATCCAGCAGAATTGTTCCCATCCCAAGTCCACTCCAAGCATTCCACATAACTTAAAAAAGAATTAAATACTACCGAAGCTGAACATCTGAAACAAAGACAGAAAGTGCTGGAGAAACTCGGCATGTTCAAGTCCATAGATCTCTGAAAGTGTCAGCACAGGAAGGCAGGGTGGTGAAGAAGTCATACAGGATGCTTGCTTTCATTAGCTGAGGCGTGGAATACAGGAGCAAGGAAATCTTGTTACAATTTCATCGAACATTGGTTAGGCTACTGTTAGAGCACTTTTGTACAGTTCTGGTTGCCACACTATTGGAAGGACGTGATTGTACTGGAGAGGATGTAGAGGAGATTCACCAGGATGTTGCCTGGGATGAAAACTCTCAGTTACGGGGAGAGACTGGATAGGCTGGCTTTGTTTTCCTTAGAGCAGAGGAGGCTGAGGGGGATCTGATTGAGGGATACAAAATTATGAGAGGCATAGTCGTGGTAAATCCCCACAGCAGACATGTCTAAGACCAGAGGGTGTGAATTTAAGTTGGGGAGTAAGTAGTTTAGAGGAACTCCAAGAAAGAATGCTTTTCACGCGGGGGTAATAGAGTATGGAATACGCTGCCAGTGTGGGTGGTGACGGCAGGTACTGTCGCGTGCAGGTATTTAAAAATCATCTGGATGAGTACTTAAGATGCTCGAGAATCGTATACTATGCACCAAGTGCAGGTAAGTGGGACTTGTGCAGTTGGTGTTTGTTGGTCAGCATAGACATGGCGGGCCGAAGGGCCTGTTTCTGTGCTATGTAACTCTTTGATTTTAGGACTGGTGACATTTTTGCGGAGAGAAACAGAGTTAATGTTTCAAGTCCAATATGAGTGTCATGTACTGAAGACGAGTCATTGCCAGACTCAAAACTTTAACTCCGCTTCTCTCTGATGCCAGATCTGCTGAGTTTCTTCAGCACTTTCTGTTTTCATTCTGCTTTTTTCCCTCCTTGAACTGCTGGCCACCACATTTCTGAATACCATGGTTTGTGGTTGCCAGCAGCACATATGATAGCTGCAGATGGTGTTTTTTTTTAAAGAAGCCATTTAATATACAGTGCGTAAAATAGTTAGCCATGCGTGTAAAAGCAAGTCTTGTATTTGCATAGCACCTTTCAAAGCCTCAGGATGCCTCTCTGCTGTTTACAATACTTTTGAAAGGTAGCCATCCTTGTAAAGCAGTTGACTGTTTTGCACAGCAAGATCCCACAAATGAAGCAATCTGATTATGAACAGATCACTGGTTTCTAAAATTTCAATTGAAGGACAAATTTCAACAAGGGCGTTTCACCTACCCCTCTTCAGAATGGTCTGTCACCTCCACCTGAGAGAACAAACTCAGCCTCCTTCAAGAACAACACCTTCAACTTTACAGAGACCTGCAGTTGACTTCTCTGCTCAAGCCTCTGGAATGAGATTTGAACCCATGGTCTGCTGTTTCAGAGGCAAGAGTCTTACCCTCTGAGACACAGCTTGCAACCAGGAGCCAATGGAACAAAATGATGGTGCTGTCAGCCTCTACGAGCTGCCACAGTTATGATTGAACGTGGTTTCTGACGTGGCACACTGTTGCCAGTGGGTCTGATACTGACGCTTGTGTATTCCCATAGCTACCGGTAGATATCAACTTTGTCTCAGTTGGTAATACACTGGATCTGAGACTTGGGGTTCAAGGCTGACTTCAGCTCTCCATCCTGGCAGAAATTCGAGCACAGTACCAAGGGAGTGCTGCACTGTCAGAGGTGCTTCTTTCGAACAACAAGTTGAGCTGCTGCTCCCTCTGCCCTTTCAGGTGGATGTGAAATATCCTATGGCACCATGTGGAAGAGAACAGGGTAGTTCTCTCTAATTGACAACATTTATCAGTCAACACGGTGATGTTAAAAAAAGACAAAAAGAAAGATAGAGAAATCTGTTTAGAAGGCAGAGAAAGTAGGGGAATCAGCGAGAATCCAGGACCTGGAACAGATTTCAGTTGAGTCTGGGAGTTGTGTTGTGGGGGCTGGGAGGGTCTATGCTGGTGAAGGACTAATAGCTCCCAGCAGTGCCGGGAAGCCAGACTTTGCGGAGCCAAGGTCTAAGTTATTGGAATGCCGAAGCTTGTTCCATGCCTTCGTCTCTTCCTGCTTGCCAGCCATTTGTTCTTCAAGTGATGGTTTCATCAGAGAGCTGATGGCCAAGACTGAGGAGTGGGGGAGGGGTTCAGGGTTGGTTGGGGGGTGGGGGTGCGGTTAGCGGTGGTGGAGAGAAGGTTTGTGTGCACATAAATCTCTGTAAATTACTTTATCAGAGTGCGGGCAGAGCGCAAGAATTTATAACTGGGAAGGATGGGAAAGAGCTCAGCTCTATCCCACATTTCCTGGAGCTAGGAAAATTGAATGGTATTGGCAAAACAAAATGACAACTGCCTGGAAAGAAATCCGATCACTCCCTAATTTCTATCGTGTACGATGACCTAAATTGATATTTGCAGTTTTCCTTGCTGTATTTGAAGTCAGTTCCACATTTAGAGAATCTTTTGTAGTGTGGTTATTTTCCTTGGCTAGTAATCTAGAGTGTTGGACCAAGTCTCCTCTTAATTGAAGTCACAGTTCAGGATTTGGGAACAAAAGCTTAATACTTAGAACTAAGGGAACGCTACACTGTCAGAGGTGCAGTCTTTCTTGCTGAGATATTAACACTGACACACCGATTGTCTGCCGGGGTCGGGGTAAGGATCCCCAGACACTACTTTGAAGAAGAGCAAGTGAGTTCTTCCCCTTGTCCTGATCAATATTTATCCCTCAATCGACATGGAAAAAGCCAATTATCTGGTCATTATCACATTGATTGTGGGAAGCTCGCTGTGCGTATATTAGCTTCCACATCGCAACAGTGATTACACCGCAGAACCAGCAGTATTTCGTTGGCTATAAAGCACTTTAAGAGGTCTGTTGCTTGTGAAAAGTACCTTGTAAATCAAACAAAAGTAGCTAATAGTTATTTTCCATTTCTAAACATTTTTCATGGTGTGCAGCCCATTCGTTTGAAAGTACAGGAACTTTGCTTTTTTTCGGGGATCTATGCTCATATGTTAACTTAAAGGGGGCAACTTGTGAGTGGCCTGTGTAGATTCTTCCAGTCTGTTACACTGCAGAGTTTATTGGGAAACTTTAGCCTCCATAAATAATCCAGAGTTGCAAATTCAAACCTCACCTCATTGAGATACGGTTGATTAAATACATCGGGAATTAAAATCTAGTCATTGATCCTGGTGACCAAGATTCTGTCAGATTTGCACAAAACCTGAAAGACTCTTTGATAACAAGGTGTAGAGCTGAATGAACACAGCAGGCCAAGCAGCATCAGAGGAGCAGGAAAGCTGACGATTCGGGCCTGGACCCTTCTTCAGAACTGGGGGAGAGGAAGGGGATTCAGAAATAAATAGAGAGGGGGGGGAGGCAGATGGAAGGTAGATAAAGGAGCAGATAGGTGGAGAGGAGATGGACAGGTCAAGGAGGCAGGGATGGAGCCAGTAAAGGTGAGTGTCGGTGGGGAGTTACAGTGGGGGTGGGTGAGTCAAGGGAAGACGGACAGGTCAAGGAGGCGGGGATGAGGCTGGTAGGTAGGAGGTGGGAGTGGAGGTTGAGGTGACAGTAACAGATAGGTGGGAGTAAAGACAGACAGGTCAAGGAGGTGGGGACGAGCTGGGCTGGGTTTTGGGATGAGGTTGGGGGTGGGGACGAGCTGGGTTGGTTTTGGGATGAGGTCGGGGGTGAAGAGATTTTGAAGCTTGTGAAGTCCACATTGAGACCATCGTGCTGCAGGGTTCCCAAGCAAAATATGAGATGCTGTTCCTGCAACCTTCGAGTGGCATTGTTGTGGCACTGGAGGAGGCCCAGGATGGACATGTCATCTAAGGAGTGGGAGGGGAAGTTGAAGTGGTTTCTGACTGGGAGGTGCAATCATTTGTCGCGAACCGAGCCTTGACCTGTCCGTCTCCTCTCCTCCTATGTGCTCCTTTATCCACCTTCCATCTGCCTTCCCCCCTCTCTATTTATTTCAGAATCCCCTTCCCCTCCCCCATTTCTGAAGAAGGGTCTAGACCCGAAATGTCAGCTTTCCTGCTCCTCTGATGCTGGTTGGCCTGCTGTGTTCTTCCAGCTGTACACCTTGTTGTCTCAGTTTCTCCAGCATCAGCAGTTCCTACTATCTCTGAAAGACTCTTTAATGTCTTTTTAGGAAATGAATCTGTTGTCCGTAACTTGGTTTGGACTATACGTTACTCCATTCCCATAATAACGCGACTGATTCGTAACCGCTTCGGAAATGCCCATTCAGTTGTATCAAACTTCATCAAAAAGATATAATTGGAATTCAGTTGGATGATCGGAGGCAAGTGTTTTGTAGCAAGTGACTAACCTCCTGACTCCCTAAAGCCTGTCCACCGTCTACAAGGCACAAGTCAGGAGTGTGATGGAATACTCCCCACTTGCCTGGATGGGTGCAGCCCCAACAACACTCGAAGCTTGACACCATCCAGGACAAAGCAGCCCGCTCGATTGGTCAAATATCCGTGCCCTCCACCATCGCGCTCAGTCGCAGCAATGTGTACCATCTTCAAGGGCATTGCAGCAAATTACCAACCCTCATTTGACAGCACCTTCTAAACCCAAAACTTCTACCATCTAGAAGGACACAGGCAGTAGATGTATGGGAACACCGCCAACTGCACATTGCCCTCAAAATCACACCCACCTTTCTGACTTGGAAATACATCGCCATTACTTCACTGTCACTGGGTCAGAATCCTGAAACTCCCTTCCTACCAGCACTGTGGGTGTCCCTACACCCCAAGGACTAAAACAGGTCATGGTGACAGCTCAACACTACAACCTTCTCTGGGGAAAATAGGGATGGATAATAAATACCAGCCCTGCTAGCTCTGATTCATTTTAATGTAGACTATCAAAAAAAATACAGACACCAAACATACACTTTTTCTGTGCTCAGAAGTATCATCTGCCTGATGAGATAGTAAGAACTGCCGATGCTGGAGTCTGAGATAACAAAGCGTGGAGCTGGAGGAACACAACAGGCCAGGCAGCAACAGAGGAGCAGGAAAGCTGACATTTGGGTCCTGACCTGAAATGTCAGCTTTCCTGCACCTCTGATGCTGCCTGGCCTGCTGTGTTCCTCCAGCTCTACGCTGTGTTATATCATCTGCCTGGGTTTCTTAGTTCTGCCACCCACATTTCCTGTGACATCTTGCGATGCGATTTGGGTGTGGCAATAAAAGAACAAATGTGTTATGAAATCGCTTCATATTTAATAATTTTTGTTTGGATTCAGTTTGAAGATTGTGGAGATGTTTGGATCATTTTTTTAAGGTCAATGAAAACACACATCGGCACATTATTTTAAAAAAGACACGTTTTGGAAACCATGTAGTCTAATTGTTGGTCTTGTTTATGTGAAGTCACTTCAGGGAAAGCAGCTGACTGTTTTACCACTGGATATTATGCTGCTCTATTTGAACAGTGTTTGCAGATCAGTTCTGAGGAAGGGTCACCAGACCTGAAATGTTAACTCTGTTTTCTCCTTCACAGATGCTGCCAGACCTGCTGAGCTTTTCCAGCAACTTTGGTTTTGTCCCTTATTTACAGCATCCGCAGTTCTTTTGTTTTTTTTTGTGCAGACCTAGTCTTTGTGTTCAGGGTTTCCATTGAGGAAGGCCTGCTACAGAACAAGCTACTCAGCTTGTGTCGCCTGTTTCTGAAATCCCCCTTTTCTGGGAGAAGCATGACTGAAAGAACTTCTCAATATTGTATTTCCTGAGCAAACTGCCTGCCAAGGCTCCAGACAGCTTTGTGTGAATAATGACTTGCACGAGAACACCAAATTGACAGTCCTCAGCACAGTCGGTAGCATGCCTTGTTCTGTCGACTCCAAGAATAACCACCATTATTGTTTTCCTTTTTATAAAGTGAACTGTACAGGGAACAGAGATAATAGGTACTGCAGATGCTGGAGAATCCGAGATAACAAGGTGTGGAGCTGGATGAACACAGCAGGCCAAGCAGCATCATAGGAGCAGGAAAGCTTGACGTTTCAGGCCTAGACCCTTCATCAGAATCAAAACACCTTGTTATCTCTGTACAGGGAACAGTCTGTTTCTCCCTCTTTACCTGAAGTGTGTATGTGTTTGTTCATGTATTTTGCATTAGTTTATATCTTCATATGGCAAATTGTGAGTTTGTCGACCAAGTTTGCAACTTCATTGAGTGGTTTTAGTTATATAATAAATCAATAAGTTTGTGTTTACTGATCTAACCTGTTGGATGGACCTTCTTATTCTAATATAGAGAAAAAATAATAAAAGCAGGAACTGCTGGAGAAACTCAGCAGGTCTGGCAGCTTCAGTGGAGAGAAAACAAAGAGTTAATGTTTCAAGTCCAGTGACCTTTGGTCAGAGCTGAGATTAGAGAAAGCATTGCTAGACCATGTTGTAATTTGGGTAAAAAATCTATGTTGTGACTCATGGAGTAGTGAGCCTAGACAAGGACAGTGCACTCCTCCTATCTTGTTATGTTATAGTTCTGTAGAGTATGTGGAGACATAGGGACATGAGGCTTCATGTGTGTAGATCTTTGAAGGTGGCAGAACATAATAATGTGAAGGTATCATGGAATCCCTACAATGTGGAAGCAGGCCATTTGGCCTGTCAAGTCCATGCCAACCCTCTGAAGAGCATCCCTCCCTGTAATCCTGATTTCCCATGGTTAATGAACCTAGCCTGCACAGTATGGCCAATTTTGCATGGCCAATCCACCTAACTTACATATCTTTGGACTGTGGGAGGAAGCCCACACAGACATGGGGATAATGTGCAAACTCCACACAGACAGTTGCCTGAGGGTGGAATCAAACTGGGGTCCCTAGCACTGTGAGACAGCAGTGCTAACCATTGGGCCAATGTGCCACCCTATGAGATCCAGAGCTTCCAAAACTAAGGCAAACGCAGGGAGGTTAAACTGAACCTGTGTAAAACTCTGATTCACTGCATCCAGTTCTGTTCAGAAGATGTTCAGAAGGATGGATGTGAGGCTGCTTGAGAAGGCCTATGTGAAAAGTTCTGGGAAGGAATGACTTCTGCTGCAAGGCAGGTCAGAGAAACCAGGGTTATTCTCCCTGAAGCAAAGTGGCACGGTGGCTCAGTGGTTAGCACTGCCACCTCAAAGCACCAGGGACCCAGGTTCAATTCCACCCTCGGGTGACTGCCTGTGTCTGAGTGGATTTCCTCCAGGTGGTCTGGTTTCCTCCCTCATTCCAAAGATGTGCAGGCTAGGTGGATTGGCCATGCTATAGAGCCCAGGGATGTTTGGGTTAGCCATAGGGGAATGGGTCTGCATGGGATGGTGTAGACTTGTTAGGCTGAATGGCCTGTTTCCACACTGTAGGGATTCTATAAAAATTGAGGAGCGTTCTGATAGACATGGATTCAGTTTGTAGGTTGAAAATAAATTTTGGTAACATTCAAGGTCGGGTCTCTTGTGTGTGGAATTGAAGAGATTGAGTGGGATTTGCAAATCTGGTATGGTGTGAGCAACAATAGTCCAGTCTTGTGCAAACTGTACACCAGATATTTCTGTTTAGATTTGACACACAGGCAGCTACAATGAAGGAGTTTCCCATCTAATGGCATTTAACGTTGCTACCAAAGGGCACTTGATCCTTGATGAGGTTGAATGGTTCAGGCAAAATAGCTGCAAAATAAACATCGATGGACTGTGTCTGGAAGGCTGAAATAAAAGTCAGGTCCTGTTTTCTCAATTCTTGGGACTTTCTGCCCCATTTCCCGAAGATCTGGGCGTCGAGAATTTGCCTGTTTGATTTGAGGTCCCGTGGCATGGATGTGGACAACACTGACCAGGTTGTACTTATTACCCATCCGTGTCGGCTGAAGACTATCAGGAGGCAGCCATGTTGTTGTGGAATGTCTGAAGCCTTTGTTGTGAGGCTCTAGGTTAGAATGACCAAGCCAGTTGGGGTGAAGGCCCCATTGTCGGTGAGGGATTGGACTCTCCTGCTCTGTTGAAGGACATTGACTGGATTTTCAGTTGCCGTTAGGGGTTAGGAAGTGATCTAGGTATGATTTTCGCTGTCTTCAGTTTGGGTCAAAGGGAGAACAGAGGGTCCAGTGGGGTCGGGGGTCGGGGGGGGGAAGGTGGGGTGTGTGTGGATGATACCGCGAGTCCCCCTCACCTTCTATTAAGAGCCTATTAAGTTCCTTGAGGAGCTTTGCTAGTGAGCCAGGAAGCTTAGGAACGTAACTTTCAATCGTGGGAAACCCTGAACTCAATTGTTTGCAGCAGATTAGGGCACAACTGCCTGGCTCCAAGTGCAGCAGAAGGTCTTTTTCTTTAATTGTTGAAAAATTTTGGGAGCTGAGTGTTGATGTGCTTGTTACCTCTACTTATCCTTTTTTGTGCGGTCTGAGCTGCTGCTTCCTCTTCTGTACAGGAACAGGAACAGGAACAGTAGGCTCGATCATGGCCACTTGTCTCCCACTGCTGCTGGCACTCTGCAGGCAGTTCCTGCTTCACGGTTCATCTCGATGCCACCAATAGAACACTGAGCCCATCCGTTGCCCGGTAGATGCACTTACGTTTAGAGCTGGCACTGAATGATTGAAAGTGTTGCACCAAAGGGTTGGGACACAGAAATGCAAGACTTTTAAGCGACTCTTGGATAGGCACGTGGAGGATAGTAAAATGTAGGGAATGCAGGGTAGTTTGATCTTAGTAGGATAATGGGTCGGCACAACATCGTGGGCCGAAGGGCCTGTACTGTGCTGTATTGTTCTATGTTCTATGCCCTGGATAGTGAGGTTCCAGCACCGACTTTGAAAAATCAAGGCTCCATGACTAGATACAGATATGCCACCGCCTCTAAGGCCCACCACAACAAGAATGAGATTCATTTATGTAGGATGTTCCAAAGCTCTTAACAGGCAATGAAGTGCAGTCACAGTTGTAATGTAGACATCTTGGCTGCTCACCATTTCTAATGTGCTTTCTTGCCCCACTCAACACATAAGATAATTTGATCTGATAAAACCAGTCTGTTGATACAGTGTGGATAATGGGTTCATCGCTACAAGCAAAAACACATATTGTCAGTCAATGAGGAAAGCATAACCGTCAGGGGAGGATGCCCCTGATGCAACCTCTGCTCCAGCCTGTTGTTCAATACTGAAATCATACAGCTTATGTCACACCTATTATAACACAGGTATCCTGCTGCGGTAGGCTTGGCTTTGCTCAGTTACTCAGTACCCATAAACATTCATGGCATCAGCACATCTCTGCAATATGATACTTGCTTGTGTTTTTAACTAAATAAATGGGCTTCTTGACTGTAGGGGGTGAATTTTAAATCCAACAAAAGGAGAGCTCTGGTTCACTTGTTTTTGCCATGCTTCAAGCAAACTATCACCCCCTGAGGTTGGAACGCTGCTGTGCTCCATACACTACTGACTCTGCATTGCTGTATTCAGAGTGAATAAGAATGAAGAAATGGGAGGTAGTACCTATCAGGAAAGATTGAGCAGGCTGGGACTCTTTACTGTAGGAAAGGGTCTCAGAGGGTAAACGTAGAGAAGCTGTTTCCACCTGTATGGGGCTCACCAAAGTTAAAGACCGTTAAATCAAGATAGACGCTAATAATTCTGGTCAGGAATTCAAGGGGCTTTACTCAGAGAATAGGAAGAATGTAGAACTCTCTATCGCAAGGAGCCTTTGAAAGAAGTAGCATGAAGAATGCAGGAGAAACTCAGCAGGTCTGGCAGTGTCTTTGGAGAGAGAGCGGAGTTA
The DNA here is from genome assembly GCA_024137785.1 of Ginglymostoma cirratum. Classification (NCBI taxonomy): domain Eukaryota; kingdom Metazoa; phylum Chordata; class Chondrichthyes; order Orectolobiformes; family Ginglymostomatidae; genus Ginglymostoma; species Ginglymostoma cirratum. The sequence goes on from JAHRHZ010000088.1 coordinate 2,972,989, forward strand.
AAACAGACACATTAACTTTTACTTTCTCTCCACAAATGCTGCCAGACCTGCTGAGTTTCTCCAGTGTTCTCTGTTTTTGTTTCAGATTTCCAACATCTGCAGGATTTTGCTTTCATTCAAGGGACAGAAGGATATGTTGATGGGCTGAGATGGCGGAGAGTTGGAAGGGGCTTGGGAGCAGTGTAAACACTAGCATGGCTCAGTGAGGCCAAATGGCCTGTTTCTAAAGAAATTGCTGGAAAAGTTCAGCAGGTCTGGCAGTGTCTGAGGAGAGAAATCAGGTTTAGGTTGAGTGACCCTTCCTCAGAACTCGATAGAATTCAATGTAATTAGATCTTTAAATCTCCTATAGACTCAAATGCAATTCCTGCATCATTTTCAGACATATTAATGATGAGGAGGCTGCGTGCTCTGTACGCCTACACAGTTAATCACTTTTATATTCAATCAATTCATTTCATTTTAAAATTCTTTGGGAGACAGATAAGCAAAAGAGAACTCCTTGTACGCTTGTTAAAAGCGACTGCAAATATGAGCAAGTTTAAATTTATTGACCCAGCTCAGTCCAGATAAAGACATAAATGGACTTGACCCAAAGTGTTGTACTTGGATCGGGAGGACTGAAAACTTGGGGAATGATTTTCATGCCTCAGTCGCTGAGTCATTGATTTAGCAGCACAGAGCGAGCAAAGGCAGCAGAATCACCGTGAGATGAAATGTAATCCATATCAAAGTTAATGCAATGTTTAAAAAGCCCAACTGTCTCTGGGTAGAGTTTGTGACAGATTTCCTTTAGCACTGTTGAATTTTTGTTTGTATTTTAATAAGAATGGCTCTCTTTTGAAATGGCGCTGCGAATATTAATAATGCCATCGACACCCACAAATTCCTCTTTTCTCATTTGGGCTCGTTCTCCCCACCCCCCTATTGCACAGACTCAGCTTTTCCTACCCATTGTTCACCTTGTTATCTCCACTCTGGAAGCTGCTTCTAAAATGTGCCTCAATCTGTGAGATGCACTATTGAAATGTAAATCACTTCTATTACCATATCACCAGCATCTCAAATTCCTTTAGATGCTAATTTAGTCAGGGTTGAGCCTATTCATACCTCCATTAAAAGAAGGACTTGCATTTATGCAGCACCTTGCACGACCTTGATGTTCCAAAGCATTTCACAGCAAATGAAGAAAGTATCTAGGTGCTGAGATGTAGGAAATTGAGTAGCCTTCCAAAGCCATCTCTTACAATCATCAATGAAATTTGATTGAGTTATTAATTTAAGGGTACAGCATGCTTCTGTTAGTAATAAGCAGAGTACAGACTGTACACAATGAGGCTGCACTTACAAACCCCAAAGGAAAGCCCGTTGTTGGGCGCGATTCTCCATTTGGACATTCTTACAGAATACTCCTGAGTGCACCAATGGCTAAAACAGCAACCAATTTGAGATGCTCGATTTGAAAATAGAGTTAAGATCTCCAGCATCCACAGTTCTCTGTTCTCATTTAACCTGTTTGATATAGTCAGTCAAACTCCTGCTCTTATGATGCTGCTTGGCCTGTTGTGTTCATCCAGCTCTACACCTTGTTATCTCGGATTCTCCAGCATCTACAGTTCCTATTATCTCTCTCTCATCCCCGTCTCCTTGACCTGACACAACCTGTCCATCTTTTCTCCCACCTACCTGCTCCTCCCACCTCACTGACCAATCCCCACCACACCTGTCACCATCTTACCCACGATAACAAGCATGAGGCTGGATGAACACAGCAGGTCAAGCAGCATCATAGGAGCAGGAAAACTTGACGTTTCGGGCCTAAACCCTTCATCAGAAATCCATCTTACCCACCTTCCCCAGCCCCATCCCTCCTCTTTCTATTTATTTCTGAGCTCCTTTCCTCTCCCCCATTTCTGAAGAAGGGTCCCGACCCAAAACGTCAAGCTTTCCTGCTCCTATGATGCTGCTTGGCCTGCTGTGTTCATCCAGCCCCACACCTTGTTATCCCAGCTAGACATACATTTGTACGTGGAGATCCATTTTCAGCAAATAAAAGAAATATGTTCATCCCTCATGGCTTTTTGTTTGGAATTACCCAGCAGCTTGGGAGCTAAATGTTCCCCACTACTGTCTCCATAGCAGTGACTCTACCAATGCCCAGTCATCTTGCTGCCCAACCAACACCTTTTTCTGCAGCAGCATAAATTGTTGTGACATCTGAAATTTGGCATTCTTGTGTCTGTCCTGATCCAGTGCAAGACTGAAATCTTCTATTCTGTCTTTTCAGCAATGTTCAGGGGATAAAAATTGGCAAGAACACTGGGGAGAACACTGTCACTCTGCTTCAGAAATTACTGTTGGGCCTTGTATCTCCACTGAGAGGGTTAGCAGTATCTCTGACAATGTAGCACTCCTTCATTACTGCCCCATTGTCTTGGTTTAGACTATATGCTTGTATCCAAGGGAGGAGTTTGAACCTATGACCTTTGTCCTAGGGTGAACTTTCTAATTCAACTGAATCTATTTGTCACAGAGTCATAGAGTCATACAGCATGGTAACAGACTCTTTGGGCCAACCAGTCCATGCCGAGCATAACCCCAAACTAAACTAGTCCCACCTGCCTGCTCCTGGCCCATATCCCCCAAGCCTTTTCTATTCATGTATCCATCCAAATGTCTTTTAAACGTTGTAGTTGTACCTGCACCCACCACTTCATCAGGAAGTTCATTCCAGACGTGAACCGTCCTCCGTATAAAAAATTTGCCTCTTATGTTTTTTCTAAATCTCTCACCTCTCACGTTAAAAATGTGCCCCCTAGTCTTGAAATTCCCCCATCCTAGGGAAAAGACAACTACAGCAAACTGTATCTGAACCTCTGATTATTTTGTAAACTTCTATCAGGTCACCTCTCAAGCTCCTACACTCCAGTGAAAAATGTCCCAGCCTTTCCTTACAACTCAAGCCTTCCATACCCGGCAACATCCTAGTAAATCTATTCTGAACCCTCTCCAACATGGTAATATCCTCCCTATAACTGGGCAATCAGAACTGGACACAGTATTCCTGAAGAGGCCTCACCAATGTCCTGTACAATCTCAACATGACTTCTGAACTCCTATACTCAAAGGACTGAGCAATGAAGGCAAGCATGCCAAACACCTTTTTAATCACCCTGTCTATATGTGAGGCAAACTTTAAAGAATTATGTACCCCCTACCTAATCATAGTGAGAAATCTGTCACATTTGTGATGCGGTGTTTATCATACAACAAGTGATGCGTGCCTAGGATGTGCAGTTGCTCTGAAACCATTCACTTGTATGTGTTCGTTTCATATCATTGCCATTCCAATCACTGCCTTCCCTGATTCTGTGAAGACAGTGCTGCCCCAGGCACATGCAAAGAAAAAATGGCTCAGTCATAGTTATCGTCAACGAAAACAGAAATTGCTGGAGAAACTCAGGAGGTCAGGCAGCATTTGTGGAGAGAAAGCAGAGTTAACATTTCGAGAACTGGAGAAAGAATCACTGGACTTGAAACATTAACTCTGCTTTCCCTTGCCACAGATGCCGCCTGACCTGCTGAGTTTCTCCAGCAATTTCTGTTCTTATTTCGGAAATCCAGCATCTGCAGTTCTTTGTTTACTATTATGGCTATCGACAAGCTGCTTTCGTGAAGTGCCCTGCTCAAGGAGGAATAGTCTATCTCAAAGGCTTATGTTAAAGAACGGTTGATTCTAGTGATGATAATGCAACTAAGCTGGTGGCTTGTCATAGAGCCTTACAGCACAGAAGTAGGCTATTCAGCCCATCCCTGATTCGGCCAGCCCTTCGAAAAAGCTATACTCAATCAGCCTCACTCCCCTAATTTTTTCCACACATCCTGTTGTCTATCTGTTGTGGTCCCTGGTGGCCAGTCCTTGTAATTCATTCATTGTTTAGCTCATCAAACATTTGGTGGTGGGTTTTCAAATCAAAAGATCTGTCGTTAAGTTGTTATTGAATCTGCTTTCACCGGGCTTTCCAATCAAAACAGGCTGTTGTGTTTTTAAAAAAAAATCTGCCACTTCTCACCACTGGTTCTTTTGTTAATTATCTCAAATCTGTGCCCTCTGGTTACTGACTGTTCTGCCAGTGGAAAGTTTTCTCCTATCTGTCAAGATCCCTTGTAATTTTGAACACCTGTATCAAATCTAGGCAGCAGGAAGGAATTAAACTGAAATGCAGACATGTGCAGGCAAAGTGCTTAACAGCACCCAAGAATGTGACTGAAACTAGGACTGAATGTGTCTTCTCTTTCCCCATCCAGACCCTCTTCCCCCAAAAGTTTCCCCCTTCTCTTGCCAAGATTCAGAACTTTTGCTGCCATTTAGTCCCACGATGCTAGCTCATTGCTTTTCAGTTAGGATGCCCCAAAAGCAAAGGAACATCCCAAAAAGGTTCCAGGCAGTTTTTCCAAGATGAATTTAATGAAAAATAATCATATTAAATATTTTTGCACTTCCTTACATTTGTTCCACCTTGTTTTCATGTTTGTTTCTGGCCCCCTGAGGGTCTCTCCTCGTGTGTAAAATTAAGCTGTGAACATTGTGCAAGCTTCTCGCTAAGAAACTCAGCAGTGTGATATTTCACAGGCACATCTCCGCGTCCTGTCACCTTTCCAGGCTAGAGCTGTGGCTGCTCAGGAATGTTCAAAACTACTGGCTGCCTCTTCTACCCTCTGCCCAAAGCCGGGCTGGGACCTGCAGCTCCCTGGACTATACCAGATGGAGCTGCAATCAAATCAAGGCGCCTAAAAGGGTTCGGTCGGTTAAATATGGAGAAGTAACTTCCTCAGATGCAAGCACTTCTAGACAAGTGGGCCCAGTCTTGAAATAGGAGCTAGGCTTTTCAAGATTCGAACTGGGAAGCAGTGTTACACACACAGACACACACACACACACGTACAGATCTACACACACATACACACAGATATACACACACATACACACAGATATACATGCGCACACACACACGGATATGCACACACGCACACAGATATACACACGCACATGCACGCACATGCACACAGATATACACACACGCACACACAGATACACACACCCATACACACAAAGATACAGACACACGCACACAGATATACACACACGTGTGCACACACACACGCACACAGATATACACACACGCACACAGATATACACACACGCGCGCGCACACGCGCACACATACACAGATATACACACGCACACACACGCAGATATACACACAGGTATACACACATGCACACACATATACACACACACATATACACACGCACACAGATACACATGCGCGCACACATACACACATACACACACAGATATACACACACAGGTATACACACACCACAGACACACACAGATACACACACACACACACCATAGACACACACACCACAGGCACACACACACCACAGACACACACCACAGACACACACACCATAGACACACACACCACAGACACACACACACACCACAGACACACACGCACCACAGACACACACGCACCACAGACACACACATACACACCACAGACACACAGCAAGTAACTCATGTCCTGACCCCCCAAAGCCTGTCCGCCATCTACAAGGCACAAGTGTGACAGAATACTCCCCACTTGCCTGGATGAATCCAGCAACACTCAAGAATTTCAGCTGCCCTCCAGGGCAAAACAGTCCTGCTTGATCGGCACTGAATCCATTACCTTGAACATTCACTCCCTCCACCAGCACTGCACAGTAGTAGCAGTGCATCCCACCAAAAGATGCACTGCAGTAACTCAGAAAGGCTTCTCTGTAAGAACCATCCAAACCACAATCTCTGCCACCTAGGAGGTCAGGCCAGCAGATACAAGGAAACACCACCACCTGCAAGTTCCCTCCAAGCCACACACCATCCTGACTTGGAAATATATCAGCATTCCTTCAATGTTGCTGGGTCAAAATCCTGGAACTGCCTCCCTAAAGCCCCATGTGTGTTGCTACACCACACATACTGCAGGGATTCAAGGAGACAGCGCACCACCACCTTCTCAATGACAGTTTGGGATGGACAATAAATGCTGGTCCAACCCGTGAGGGAATCAGATCTTTAAAAGAAGTTAAGAATTTTGCTGAAAAGGCTGGTTGATCGAAGCCTGATCTCAGAATAGGCTGGTTGGGCCGAGTGGTCTCTTTGTAGCTGGCCTACTGGGATATGTGGAACAGATTCTTTTGCATATCCCATCCCCAACCAGGGAATGGGAGCAGAAACCTAGGACGAATTTGGCTTTGGAGAGATAGTAGGAACTGCCGATGCTGGAGAATCTGAGAAAACAAGGTGTAGAGCTGGATGAACACAGCAGGCCAAGAAGCATCAGAGGAGCAGGAAAGCTGACGTTTCGGGTCTGGACTTTGTTATCACTAATTTGGCTTTGTTTCTCATGTCCCTCCTGACAACATCCAAACAGTGAGCATGGTACCTCCCAGGGTGCCCTGGCTGAAATCCATTGACTCAGTGCAGAGCAGGGACTGAGCCTGGGTTTGCCTCAGCTTTTAGAACCCCTGCTCGTTTGCAGCGCGTTTCCAACAGGAGTGTGTAGAAATAATTTATTTTTCTGAAATCTGAAAAGCATAAATATTTACAACCCAGGAAGAAAACCCAAGAGCCCTCTCTCGGAGCCGTCAGCTGGACTGAGTCAATTTGTGGCTCTTCACAAGAAACTCCAATGATCGAGAGAGAATAGAAAGTACTCAAGCAGTTCATTCATTTTTTGTTGTCGCTGAGCCAGTTTCACAGGCAGCCCGGAGAACGATGCTGTCTGCAAACGAGGTTAATATGTTAAAGGGATCAACGTCTAGACTCCAGGGCTGATTGGCCAAGGTATTATGGAAGGGGGCATGTGTTTAGTGACATCATTTATCAACCAGGGCTTGGAATGATATGTATTTGTGACGAGGCAGACAGGGCCATCTGAAAACTGGTCACTTCGGCTACACGCAGGACCCATCTGGGCTCCATCTGCACTTCCTAATATTTACAGGGAAGGAGGAGGAGGAAAAATAGGGAATTTTTTTTGGGGGGGGTGAAAAAGAGGCTGCTGTTTGCTTCTCAATGGCTCACAGATGTGAGCCTGAACACATGCTCCGCATATGTAAGGCAGAAAACAGAGAAGCTGGTAACAAGACCGCATTGAGGAATGAAAGCGAGCGATGAGGAGCAAGACTCTCTCTCTTCCTTAGACATCTAGCTATTCAGGGGAATATCTTTGACATTTTAAGGCAGCTCATTCTGCCTTCGGGGATCCGACGGGGAGAAAGGTAAGCGTTCAAGTCTGCGGTCCTCCTGTGGGAATCTGCATTACCTCCTAACCGTTTCGAAATGCTTTTTGCACACAAGGAAAATTGCACAAATTTACCAGCAATTACCTGGACTTGTGAATAATAGCGATGCAGGATTTGACGGAGTTGTCTCAAATTTGAACGCATGGCGGAGGCTGTCAGAGTACTCAAAATTATTCATTGTTGTCAGGCTGTTTTGTGTGTGTGTGTGTGTGTGTGATGCTAATTAAATCTCTCTGTATTCTAATCACTTGGTAGATGCAAAAGGGGGAGGGAGGGGGTAGAGAAGAAAGCCTAATCCTATTCAGGATTGAATTTTTTTCTTCTTCTGCGGATCCGTGCCTGAAGGAGCTGTACTTCAGGTGATTGTGCAGAGCTCTGTGTGTGTGTGTGTGTGTGTGTGTGTGGTTCGAGGGAGCTGTCCCCTCTTATTTGTGTGAACCCTCCCGCTTCCCAGTGTCTGTGAGCAGCCGCCTGCGCCTTGTTCCTGTTTTGGGGCCGAGCTGAGTGTCAGTATCAGGGAGTAAATGGGGGTTGTGGTGGCTCAGGGGGCTCGGTGTGTAGACCGTACAGGGTGCCAGCTGTTAACAGCAGCGTTCCGGCGAATGGGATGCATTGCGATTTCTTGCCAAATTGTTGCAGTTTTCACTGTGAGAGGCCAGTGCTGCCTGTTTGGTGGGTCCTGGGGGGCGGGGGTGTTCTCCTTGAACTAGATGGGTTTCCCCATCAAATGATAGATTCTGCCCTTGCAGAGTTGGCTCTTGCCTTGAGAGCAGATTGTGAGCTGTGCCACATGGAGTGGCAGTTACAGGTCAGTCGCTGATAACCGATAGCAGCACTGGGAGCAAGCTGAGGACAAGGGGCGCTTTGTAATTTCACTGCGTCTCCCCACCAAATGCTTGAAGCGCGCATTTCCCCTCTCCCTTTCCACCCCTTTGGAGTGGGTGTGGGGGCTCTAAAACTCACTCGTGCTGTGAGCAGGATCATTGAAACCCCCAGCGCCGCAGGCCATTCGCTCCATTCTGGGTATGCTGGCTGTTTGAGGAGCAGTCGTGTTTAGTCCCACATCTGCACTTCTGATGTTCCACATCCTCAGCACCATCCAACTCCCATAGAGCACTATTTATAGCATCGTCTTCCACCAGCTTTTCAAGCATAACATTCAAGATGCTGATAACCGAGCCTGGAGGACTTTCTCCTCGTCTACTCATCCCCAATGTAGTTTGAACCCATTTCGAGAGCCCCTTGCTTCTGCGCTGTCTCGTGCTGATGATTCGGTTTGGGTTGCACAGAGGACCAGAGCTGTAGTCCTTTCTGCGACAATGACAAAAAAAAATCTTTTACAATCTCAGAATGCCCCAGAGCACTCTACATTGAGGTACCATTTGGAGTGTCATCACTGTATCACAAAGGAAACATGGAGTCACCTTTGTGTACAGCAAGATCCCACAAACAACAACGTGGGAACGGTCAGACAATCTTTTTATTCACCCTTTCAAAGAGGAACATGAATATAACTGGCAAGGCTAGCATTTGTTCCCCATCCCTCATTCCCATTGAACTGAGTAGCTTGCTGTGTTATGTCAGAGAGAGGTGAAGAGTCAATCACGTTGCTGTAGTTCTGGAGTCAACCAGAACAGAAAAGAGCGGCAGCTTTCTCTTAAGCAAATCAGGCAGGCTTTTAATAACAATTCATAATGGTGGTTTCACAATTGCTGTGATTTGCATCCTGTCCCAGAGTTTAGGCATTGATTTGAAATTCCACCAGCTGTGATTATGAGATGTAAACCTACAACCTAAGGGCATTGGATGTTCTGGACGACCAGGCCAGTACCATTCTGACTGTGCCACCAGGGCTGTGATGGTTGAGACTTTCATTGAAAACAAGGTGCCTCTGACAGCGCAGTCCTGCCTCAGTACTGCATTGGACTGCCAGCCTCAATTTTCTTTGGACACACCTCTGCACATAGACTCAGTCAGATTGCTTCCCTGGTATATACTCAGCATGGAGCTCACCAGTGTTTTATGACTGAGCCGAAGCATTAATTACAATGGCAACACAATGTGTAGCAGCTAATGCCATGTTCCTTTGCAAGCGTTTGCTTTCAGTTGATTAAATATGCCAATGAAAACCTTTCCTAAAGTGTGTGCAGCAACATCTAAATGATCCTCCACAGGCATTGTCAGAGTTGCTGCAGGTTACCTTGATTCTTCCATTCTTCACATTGCAACCCCTCAAGAAAGTGTTGACAAGTAGATAATGAGACTTGATGCCAAAAGTAATGACCCATCTCAGAATGACAAGAGAGGAGCATTGCAAATGGGGCAAGTGGCAGGAGAATGGGGTTGAGAAACATATCAGCCATGTCTGAATGGCAGAGCATACTCGATGGGCCGAATGGCTTGATTCTGCTCCTGTACCTTACGATCTAATGGTGTGAGCTTCACCTCCCCCCCCTTCCAGGCTAGCAGTGAGAGGGCCATTGCAGAGTTAACAAGCTTGTTGCCTTATCAAGTCAGGAGAGGTTTGTCTATACAATCCATATCACGGTAAATGTAGTCTATATAATTTTCAACACATCTGGACATTGCTGGTAAGAAGGTGCTAGATGCCTTGAAGCAGAGTGTCAGGATGGCTAGCACTCTTGTATTGCAAGGAGCATTAAGAAGAGCTAATCAGTGAAGATTTAATGGCCTTTCTTGTCACCATGGCCTTAACTCCTTGTTCCCAATCTTCAGTCTAAATCCATCCCAGAGTATCACATCAGATCTCCTGGGTCATGTATAATGGTGCGAGTCTCAACCTTCTAATTAAATGAGTCAACATGAATTAGATGCACCCTTTCCTGTATGACTATAATTTCTGTGACTGGCAAAATGGAATAGTCTCCATTAGTGCAATAAATTCTGTTTAATACATTGTCAGGATGTGGGTAAAGCCGGAACTCGGGGCCCTTCTGTGGTAACCCTGAGAAAATGGCCACCTTCATGTAACCCCTTTACATGGAGTTACACTGAATTTACAGCACAGAAAACAGGCCATTTGGCCCAACAGGCCCTTGCTAGTGTACTCCCACCCATACTTCTCATAATCCTGTCAGATTATCCTTTCCCCACATTCCCCATTATGTGTCAATCATTAGAACTGGAGACTTTTCTTTCCCCGCTCACATTACTTGGGCATCTCTGGCTAGGCCAAAATTTATTCCCATCCCGATATGCCCAGAGGCAATTGAGTCACATGTTGGCCAGACCAGGTAAGGTTGACAGATATCCTTCCCTAAAGGGCATAAATCAGCCAGATGGGTTTTTCATGACAATCAACAATGGTTTCATTGTTATCATTAGACCCTTAATGCCCTTCTCCCATCAAACTCACATTCCACCACCTGTTTTGCCAGGATTTGTACCCAGGTCTCCAGAAAATTAGCCGAGTTTCCAGCTTAATAGCCTAGTGATAATACCACTGGGCCATTGCTTCCCCTGTGAGGTATGGTAGCACTGGAGTACCATAATGGCAAGTCCATAATGGCAAGTTTCTTCAAGGATGCTGATGCTTTTTTCCCCCGACAATCTGGCTGCTTCATGGTCACTTGTACTGATACAAGCTTTTTAAATTTCAAAGTTGACATAAACCAAGCTACAGTATCCTCATCATGTGGTGGATCTTGATTTTGTAGAATATTGTAATATGAGCAATAATTAATAGGGAGCTTGTTTACCAACTCCTCTCATTTCCATTGAAGTCAATTTTCTATTGTCTACAGTTGCTCAAACTGCGCTGCCTCTACCCAATAGAAATTCAGAAAGAGTTCTATTTATGTAACTTCATTCATAACAGCCATTGGAGTACTTTTAGAGTGAATCATAGTTGTAGTGTAGGAAGGAACAGCCAATTTGTGCACAGCAAGTGCCCACAAACAGCAATGAAGAGATGAACACTTCCCATGATGATAACTGTGGAATAAATATTGGCCACCATTGGTGACCCTGCTTGCAACTGCTTAGACTCCAAGCGCTGGAATTCCATCACTGTACCACTCCAACCCTCTGCCCCACCTACCTCCTTGATCACATTTTTGGCTCCCTTACCTAATATTCCCATATGTGGTTGGGTGTCATATTTTGCTTGGTAATTAATCCTTTGGGGTGCTTTGGGACATTTGATGACATTAAAAGTTCTGTATAAATGAAACTTTTTCAGTTGTACCTCTGAACTGTCAAAAGTGCTAACTTTGCCATTTATCGACATTGAGCTGAACGGAGTCTTGGTGCCTCTAACTCCTGCTGTGTTTATGTCAGCACTGTTGGCTTTCAATGCAGCTATTCAGTTGGTGGCACAGTCAGCAGTGAACAGAGGTGTTTTGGTGAAGAATGTGACAGTGTGGATTCACATACCGTGGCCGTGACAAGTCTATGGTCTAACACCATGACACAGATCGCTTAGCATTGCTGATGTTGTTAATTTGAGTGTGTACAAGAAATAACATGCCACTTCCAGCACTCGGTTTTAGTGGAAGCAAGTCAATGACCTTTTAATAGCCTTTACCCTGTTCTACTGCAGACTGGACTCCAATGCAAAGCCTCTTGTCAAATGTTATTGATCTGAGGAGGCTTCCACTCTAATATCTATTACTTACTAACTGCTTTGCACTTTTAAAACCTCTTTTTCTTCCATCTCTGTAATGTTGTCCATTTCTCCTCATTACCAGCAGATTCACCCATTCAGGTGCTCTCCCTGTTGGTTCCTTCACCCTCCCTTCTCTGGTAACTTCAACCTGCCCTGAACTCCATCGCACCTACGATGCCCCCTATCCTTCGCCCATTATCTGTGTCGTTTGGCACCTTATAATTCAACTATTACATTTAAAATTCTGATCTTCGACTCTTCCTTCCTGATTTGGCAGTCATATTCCTCATGCTTGTGTGTGAAGCCTTGGAAGTGTTTTGAGAAAAACTCTTCACCGTGACTATCTATTTGCTTGTTGGTCAATGTATCATAATCTTGTGGATCTCCACGAATATTTAAAAGAAAACCAAATATGATTATTTTTCTGATGATTTTGGTACTTCTGATAGAAGGCATCTGATATCTCGCCCTAAAAGGAGGATGAAATGGTATGGGGATTAAGACAGATAAAAAGCACCTACAAATTCTTGCAAATTAATTTCAGTACAGAGCCAGCGCAGCTCCCTTGTTCTACAGATATCAAAAGAAGGCAGTGCACATACTTTACATAGTTAACAGAAAGTTTTTTTTTTCTTTTCTTTTCCTTACCAGTACGTTGCTGTAGTACAATGGCTGTGCTACTCTGCTAGCAATCCAAGGCCCTGGACTATTGATGTCGAGTATGTGAGTTAACATTCCACCACAATACAGTCGATATTCAAATTCTCAAGCTGCTATGAATTCAGTTTGAAAAATCAATTGAAGTAATCGTGAAGCTGTGGGACCAACCTTGTCCATTACAGACCCTGACACCTGCCTAAGGCTGAGCCAGACTGCTCACAATCCTTGATCCAGAGATGAGCTTCCCTCATGCATATCCATGCCACCATCTGGACTGCCTACCTCTATGTCCGTAACATTCCTGTAGCGTCCCTTACTTCTACTTATCTGCTGCTGAAATCCAAAACTCCACCCCACATGCTCTAAATTAGGAGCATGGAAAATCGGAGCAGGAATAGGCCATTCAGCCCAATGAGCCTGCTATGCTGTGCAGTAAATCATGAAGCTAAATGTCCTTTTTCCACTTTGCCCCCATGTTCTTTGAGCCCTTTATCCCTAAGACCTACATCCAAAGGTACTTTAAAGTCAGCACAGTCTCACCAGACCAAAGGACTGCTCTGTCATTAGAGAGTGAGATGACTGGTGGTGTTTAACCTGAGGGTCACCGTGCCTCAGATGAGGAGAGAAGTTGAGAAGGTTCATGGCAGCCACAGCTGGTGTGGGAATTGAACCCATGCTGTTGGCATCACCCTGCATTGCAAACCAGCTATTCAGCCAACTGAGCTAACCAGTTAGAGAGAAATTGTTTCAATCGGAGAAGGATGATGATTTAACACGTGACAAAAAGGGGAATGTTTTGGAGCATTTTAAGAGCAGTAATCTGCAGGGCTGCGTAGGAAGTGCAGGAGAGTAGAATAATTGAATAACCTTTTCACAAAACATGATGGATTGAATGGCCTCCTTCTGTGCTGTATCATTTTCAGACTTGCCTAAATAGTCAGCAACTGCCTTTCAGAAACCAAAAGAACTGCAGATGCTGTGAATCAGGAACAAAAACAAAGTTGCTGGAAAAGCTCAGCAGGTCTGGCAGCATCTGTGAAGGAAAAACAGAGTTAACCTTTTGGGTCCGGTGACAGGAAGTGTTCTGAGGAAGGGTCACCGGACCCGAAACATTAACTCTGTTTTGCCTTCACAGATGCTGCCAGACCTGAGCTTTTCCAGCAACTTTATGTTTGTGCATTTCAGACATTACTGGCTTTACATGAAGTGCTGTGGGTTTACAATGTTAAGTGCAAGTCTTTCTCTCCTGGTTCAGACCCCTAGCTGCGCAGGGTGTCGTTTGGATAACAGTACTCTGAGGGTCATACGTTTTTTGCGAACGGTAGGCATGGCCGCAAGATGTAGGAGTACAAGTCCTGTGAGTCATAATTGGAAGACTGTGAGCAGGCTCCCTCTCAGTTGTATTTTGCCTTCTACTGCTCTGTTGTGTAATGGGGAATGGAGCGGGTTTGATGGGAGACAGCAAACATTTTCCTGGGTTTAATTGTCCCATCAGCAATTGGAAAATTACTGGGCTGGATGCTAGAATTGCAAGTGTACTGTTAATAAAATCTGTTTACTTTTTCCAGATGTTGCCATTTCACTTTATCTCTTTTCATGTTTGTTTTTCCTCAATATTGTAATGTTTTCTTTTTTTTGTTTAAAACAAATCGATATGTATTGTACTTGGGCTCAAGCATATTTGTAATTACTGTTCTGTGCAAATAGTGCTCTCTGAGTTTAGCTGTGGGAGACTTTCTGCTTATTCTGAATTCATTGAGTTGCCAACATAGGCTGGATGTATTCTGGGGCTGGCGTCAGTGGAAGTGACGACTGTGAAAGCTGGACGTGTAATCCGAGAAGTTTATAATGCACATGGGGGGCCTGCCTTGCCTTCCCGATCCTGTCCTTTACCACTTGGTCCTACAGTTAGGATGTTTCTCTCCACACTCCCTTTGCCACTGATGTTACAATGACATAATGGCACACATGCACGGACAGACACCTAGCAAACCAGGAAGCAGAAGCAATCCCACTTCCCAGAATGCACCCTTTATCTGCTGGGAGATTCATGGCAATCCCAGTAGACTTCTTGCTGGTTGTTGGCCATCCAATTTGGTATCTCTCCAACTTTGGAGGAAGGAAATGGGATAGCATAGAATCCCTATAGTGTGGAAGCAGGACATTCAGCCCATACCAACCCTCTAAAGAGCATGCCATCTAGACCCACACCCTTATTTCCCTATGGCTAATCCATCTAGCCTGTACATTACAGGGAAATTTAAGCACTGCCAACTGACCTATCTTCAGGCTGGGAGGAAACCAGAGCACCCACAGACATAGGGAGAATGTGCAAACTGCACATAGATAGCCTCCCAAGGGTGGAATCGAACCCAGGTTCCTGGTGCTGTGAGGCAGCATTGCTAACCACTGAGCCACCATGCCACCTTGTCCTGTATACTTGAACTGCTTAGTGAGCCACGTTAGGTAAAGGACAAGATTGAATGAAGGGGGAAGGCAAGAAAACAAAGCCAGCAAAGTCTGTTCACTGGTTTTGTGTCCCAGTTACACAGGATATAGAGGTCAGGCAGGCAAAATGGTGTCTAACAGTGTAGGTGTTTACTTTCCACACGTCCTTCCTGGTACCCTCTTCATCAAACCCAAACAGAATATCCTTTCATTCTTCGCTCCTTCATGTGTTCACCTGCTGTCCCCTTAATAGTCCTCTGCATTGTTCACATCACCCAATCCATGTAATAGTGATTTCCTTATTCTAACAGCCCTTTGGAGGATCATTAATGAGAAGGCTGTATTTAAGATATTAGGAACAGGGGAAGACTATGGAGGTTATTCCACATTTGTTCAGATCCTGGCTGATTTGTGCCTCATCTGCTTTTGTTCCATCTTCCCTGATCCTTTACTGATCAAAAATTGACCTCAGTTTAGAAATGTAATTTAACCCAGCACCCACACATTTAGAGAGAAAGAGTTCCAGATTTTTGCTACCCTTTGTGTGAGTATTTTTAAAATTTCAGTGCAAAATGGCCCAACTCTAATTTTAAAATGGTGTCTTTCCCTGGGTTTCCCCTCTAAGAGGAAATATTGCTGAAAAAGGGACACATTTTGTCAAAACCTTTTGTCTTGCACTCATCAGGACATTTTGCAAGAACACCAAGTTAAGGGGAACACCATTTTTAAACAGCACAAGAAGAATAAAGTGCTTAAATAAATTCTTCTCAGCAGTGCAAAAATATGGTTCTCTTTACATTGCTACTCTTGCAAATTGTCCTGATGAGTGCAAGGTGAAAGCATCAAACAAAATGTATTTTTCAGCTATACTGAAGTTCCGTATACCAAATGACCGTGAGAGGAAACACCTCTATTTCTGCTAGTAAATCCCTTTAACATTTTAGACACGTCAGTAAGATAACCTCCACTGTTCCATACTTGAGGAAGTATAAAACAAGTTCATACAACCTATTATAACTCGTCCTTTTAGACTCAGTATTTTCTAGAGAATCTGCACTATACCCGCTCCTAGGCCTATACATCCTTTCTAAAGGTGTGCTTTCTAAAGCTGAACACAATATTCTTGGTTGGAGTTTGACAAGGGCACTATACAACAAAATCGTGGCCAAATGCTAGCTTGTACCTGCTGCTTTTGCTAAGAAAACAAGGGAAGAGGGTACTCAATACCAACACCAGCACCAAACTGTGCTAATGCGACATTATTATAGTTATAAAGACTCTTCCTTGAGGCTTATCCAGACCTAATTGATGCTCTGTTAATGTCAAATCTGAAAAACATTGTTATTTTTGTTCAGAGCTTCCATCTCACTGGCATCAAGCCAATACACGTCCAAAAACCTGCTCTGAAAACTTTTTGACATCCGGGATAATTGCATCACAGGAGATGAGATGATCAACAAGAAGGGTCATTGTATTCGAAATATGAACTCTCATTTCTTTTCCCAGGTGCTGCCAGACCTGCTGAGTTTCTCCAGCACTGTCGATTCTTTGAGATAGCAGAAACTGCAGATGCTGGAGAATCTGAGATAACAAGATGTAGAGCTGGATGAACACAGCAGGCCAAGCAGCATCAGAGGAGCAGGAAGGCTGATGTTTCGAG
>JAHRHZ010000088.1:2990142-3009540 GCA_024137785.1 Ginglymostoma cirratum
AGCCTCCCTGCTCCTCTGATGCTGCTCGGCCTGCTGTGTTCATCCAGCTCTACACCTTGTTATTTCAATGTCTGTTCCTTGTTTGTGTTAGACAATTTACATCATTCTATAATAACATTTTTGATATAGCAACCCAAATATTTTCTTAAAGTCATTTTGATCTATTTCCCAATGTTAATGGTCCCTTTGAAACATTGAATGATCTGGATTCAGTTCCACATTATCACCAAAAATTAGATCTGTTCTTCCTGTGTAACATCCTACCTGTTTTGTTGAAGTCCATACATTAATTTCTGAGATGCATTGTTTGCAGACAGACTGAAGAGCAAACAAGTTATCTCCACATTCAGTAGACGAGGTTAAACAGACTTGAATTCATGTAGCACTTGGAATCTGTACAGTGTGGAAGCAGGCTATTCGGGCCATCAAGTCTACACCAACCCTCCAAAAAGTGTCGCACCCAAACCCACACCAAAACTCTGCGTTTCCTATGGCTAATACACCTAGCCTGCACAATTTAGCATGGCCAATCCACCTGATCTGCATATCTTTGGACTGTGGGAGGAAACTGGAGCAAACCTGTACAGACATGGGGAGAATGTGCAAACTGCATGCTACAGTCACCTGAGGGTGGAATCAAGCCCAGGTCCCTGGAACTGAGGCAGCAGTGCTAACCACTGAGCCACTGTGCCACCCCAGCAATGTTTCAAAATGCTTTATAGCCAATGATGTATAATTACTTTCAAGATAGTAAACACATTTTCTGTAGAGAATTCCCACAAATAGCAATGTGATCATCAGTTTTTGTGACATTGATTGAGGGACATGTATTGGCCAGGATTCATGGTGTAATTATCCTACTTTTCTTTGAAATAGCACGAGGGATCTTTTCACACAGTCTGTGTTGAGAGAAGAGTCTTAGTTCATCATTTCACCTGAAGGGCAACACTCCAACATTCATTGGCAGACTACCCTCCAATCCTAAATCCCTAGAGTAGGAATTGAACCTTCTACCTGTGGCTTATACAGGGGGGAAGACAAGAATGCTATCGGTGAGCCACAACGCCTTTGTAGTCATCAATATGGAAAGCTGAAGGTTACTTGTTGGGTTCGGTGACCCCGGTGAAGAAATGGGGAGGGGAGGGATTACACAATAGTAGGAGAGCTGCTTTAGGCTGCATTTTGCTAGATTATTGAGTGTAACTGTATTGAGAGCCCCCACTCTCTTTGTGCTAGGGATCATTGCAACACAATCGTAAGAAGTTGTATTTTCATAGCATCGAATAGCAATTTATTGTCACTTGTATTTATGACCACACAATGAGTTGAGTATAAGATGCTGCAATTCAGCACCATTTTTATTACAGAAATTATAAAAAGACATACTTAGGACAAAGTTCATCTTTTGTTCCCTCCACAGCTCCTAGGTTTCATAATCTCAGGATGTCACAAAATGTTTTGTAGTCAACGAAGTGCTTTTCAAGCAGAGTTGTAATTTAGGAAATGTAGCAGCTAGCTTGTGTACAGCAAGCTCCCACAGACAGCAATGTGACCATGACCGGATAATCTATCTTGATGATAGTACAATGAAGCAAAGAGCTGCGGATGCTGGAAATCTTTAACAAAAGCACAAACTGCTGGAGGGAGCAGGGTTCTGAAGAAGGGTCCACTGGACTCAAGATGTTAGCTCTGTTTCTGTCTCCATGGATGCTGCCAGACCTGCTGGGTTTCTCCAGCCTTTCTGTTTCTGTTTTTAATCACATTGGGCCTGAGGGAAATATTGGCATCATAGAAAAGGGAAGATCAATCATTGCTCCATGCTGATTCCCATCCAGCAGAGTAACCTCAATTTCATTTTTAATGCCATATTTGACCTTTAGATGACCCCTCATGCATTCCATCGATAGGACTGCTTATTTCCATCTCCATGTTTCTCCATCTCAATCCTGCATAAGGCTATTACTGCTGGAAATCTTGTTTCTGCCTTCCTTATCTCTAGACTCAACTATTTGAAAGCACTCCCAGCTGGTCTTCCACTGTCTACTCTGCAATGAACTGGGGGTCACCCAAAATGCTACTACCCATGTCTTAATTTGAAGCAAGTCCCAAAGAGAGATTGGTGTCTGTATGTTCATTGACCTACAATGGTTCCTAGTCAAGAAAGGTCAAGATTTTAAAATTCCAACGCTTCGATTCATCTCTTCCCGTTGCCTCACACTACCAGACCCCCACCCTCAATCTCTGTCATCTCCTCTGAGATATCTGCACTCCACTAATTCTGGCCCCTTGTGCATCACCAGTTGTTTTTACCCCACCAGTGGTGGCTGTACCATGAGTAATGTATAGCTCCCCCCTTGCTCACACTTCCTGTCTTTAAGACACCCCTTAAAAGTTCCCTGTTTATAGACCATATGACATAGGAGCAGAAGTAGGCCATTCAGCCCATTGAGTAGCTCTACCATTCAATACTACGATGGCTGATCTGATCATCCTCAACTCCACTTCCCTGCCTTTCCACCATAACCCTTGATTCCCTTACTGATTAAAAATCTATCTCAACCTTGAATATGCTTAACGACCAAGTCTTAACAGCCATCTATGGTAAATACTTTCACAGATTGACTACCCCCTGAAAGAAGTCCTGATCATCTGTCACAAGTATAGGGCAACCCCTTTCTTCTGGTTTCTTCATCAAGCTTTTGGTCCTAATATCTCCTTATGTAGTGCAGTGTCATGCGTACGGTCAGCCTGGGTGCTTGCATGATCTCGCGTTGTTGATGGAAGATGAAACCTGCTGCAGCATGGCCCTCCCTCAGTACTAGGAATGTCAACCTGGATATTGTATGCATGTGGTTGGTGACAATGTGAGGTAGGCTACAGTCTGCATTGTGCCGTCTTCTGTGATTGGACTGAATGGCAATGCTGGGTGACAAATAGCCACGTGGAGGAGAGGCTGGGGAGTCACCACCTTTCACGATGCCATGCCCCACAAAGACAGCGGGGACAGGAAATGAGGGTTGGGAGGAATATCCTGTAGACACGGCTGTGCAGAATAGGGCATTGTTTAATAATATTAATTTTATGGTGGTGTCTGTGAAATGAGGCCATGCTGATTGACAGAAGGTGTGCTGCTGCATTGAATCTGATTGCAGCATAACAGATTGTGAGTGAGGGTGTCCTGTTTTTGTTTGGGCATTGAGCTGCTATTTGCATTTTCAGTGTAAAGTATGGTCCTGTTTACCATCTGTCGCTTTGCTCTGATCCCAGGCTGCAGGGCCGTTCAGAAATGTTTAATTTTTTTAATTATCTCCCATTGCTTATTAATGTTGAATTTTGTGTGAGCATTGTACAGCTGGAAAAGCAATGGTGGGCAGGGAGTGAAGTTTGTGGAGGAGCTCCTACAGCATTGAACTCTTAAATGGGATAGCTGAGAGCTCATTATTTTGCAAAATGAGTTTTGATTTTCCTTTTGTTGCCGGATTGTATTTTGTATTTGCCATGCTGGATTTTTTTAATAATGTCAGTTGTTGGGGTGAGAATATATTTTCCAAACATTGTGTGTGTGTTTGTGAGTGAGATAGAGCAATTGGTGTCTATATGATACTTCCGTATGCAAGATTAAGTGTATCTGAGAGAGCAAGAACTGCCGATGCTGGGGTCGGCGTCAACACAGGGTGGAGCTGGAGGAACACAGCAGGCCAGGCAGCATCAGAGGAGCAGGTGAGTCCACATTTCGAGTTTACACCTTTCACCAGAACACAAGAATTCTGATGAAAGGGTCCTGACCTGAAACGTCAACTTTCCTGCTCTGATGCTGCCTAACTTGCTGTGGTCTTCCAGCTCCACACTGTAAGTGTATATGATATTTGCGTGTCTATATGCAATTGTGTATAAATGGTATGTGAGTGTATGATATTTGGGTGTACGTGTATGCACCGTTATGTAAATATGGAATGTGTGTGTGTACATCTAGGTAGCTTTTAGAACTGAGTTTTGAAATTGAGCAGAGAACAAAACAGAATTATGAAGTGGGTTTAACAGGAGTACGTGAGATAAAACGTTGTGGAGCTGGATGAACACAGCAGGCCGAGCAGCATCACAGGAGCAGGAAAGCTGACGTTTCGGGTCGAGACCCAACAGGAGTATGGTTGTAATGGTGAAAGGTTCTGTTGCTTGCACTGGATCAGAGGAAGGGGATCCCCAGTAGGTGAGGAGAAGAGAAAGCGAGATCCCCAGTAGATCAGGAGCAAGAGAATCTGAGATCCCCAGTGAATCAGGACTGGAGGAAGTAGATCGCCAACAAAGTAGTGAAGGAGAAGGGAATTCAGTCGATCAGGAGCAGAAGGTAGAGGATCCCCAGTGGGTTAGGGAGCAAAAAAAAAATCCCAGTAGGTCAAGAGGAAGAGGAAATTTCAGGAGTAGGTCAGAGTCAGCAGAGGAAGGAATGGAAGCTGCAATAAGGGGTTGGGGGAGACAGCTGATGTCTCAGACATGGATAGCAGGACTGTTGAAAAGCCAAAGCACTCACCTTCCTGAGATAGAGAGGAAGAAAGCAGAATAAACTCCCCAAGAACGAGAGCATCTGGTTCACTGTTCTGTATCAAAATACCAGTCACTGGAGACTCATTGCAAAGCAGCAATGCATTAGGGAGGGGAGTTTCAGATGATAGAAGAACTTGAATTGGTTTTTGAATATTTAACCCACAAGACCACCCTTGCATAGTTGGTCTTTATTATTTGTCGATCATGGGATGATGGCGTCTGATAATTGATGCATCTGATGTTATTCTCTGCTTATGTTAGCCAAAAGTGTAAGCATTTTTCTTTCTTTCTGAAGCTAAAGAATAGAGTGAGGATTTCAGGCAAAAACATTTGCTCCTATTATCTCACTGCACCATTTCATGACTATAATTTATTGTCAATAGAGATTCAAAGAAACTTATAAAATTCTGCAGCATTTTGTCGGGGCGGAATTGCTTCCATTAGTAGGAGGGTTGGCAACCAGTGGGCACATCCAAAATAATTGACGGAAAGGAGAAATGGGCAGATTTGATTTCCACTGCTAGCTTTATGATATGGAAAACGTTACCTGAAAGGTGCAAGCACATGCAAAGGCGACTTTTCAAAAGTGAACTGCAAAAGGTTGAAAGGGAAACCAGAATTGCCGAGTTATTGGGAAAGGGCAGAGGGGTAGCTCTAATTGGGTAGTTCTTCAAGAAAGGGTGTCTTCTGGCATGAGAATTGAATGGCCTCTTTTGTCACTGCTTTGCCCCATGGAGTGACCATTGTTTCATGGCAATATTGCTGCACAAGGTGCTAACGCCCTGGGGACGGGAGGTCAAATCCCATAACAGCTGGTGCAATTTAAGTTGAATTAATAATTCATTGCTCAGGATTGGTGGGTATGAGACCATTATCAACTATGCTGAGACCCTCATCTGGTTGTTTAATACCCTTTCAAGAAAGAAATCTGCTATCCTTACATGATCTGGCCTGTGTGACTCCAGACCCACGGCAATGTGGTTAGCTGTCCTCAGAAATGGCCTAGCAAGCCACTGACTTCAAGGGCATTTAGGGATGGGCAACAAATGCTGGTCTTATCAGAGACACCCATATCCCATGAAAGGTTGGTAAGTCCCTTTTCCAAATCCTTAATCTTAGCTCAGGCTCTGCCAACCCATCAACCCAACACTTGCTGGTCTACATTGGCTCCCAGTCCACAAAAGCCTCAGTTTTGAAATTTCCATCTTTGTTTTCCGACGCCTCCATGGCCTTGCCCTCCTTATTTCTTTTAATTGTTTGTTTCATCCGGACTCTCCAATAATGGTTTCTTGTTTCCTCCATTTTCATTGCTCCCCGCTTCAATCTACATGGGCCTGAAACACTGGAACACCCCTGTCACCTTCATTATAGTGTTCTTCAAAGCTACCACTTGAACATCGAAGCATTTAAAAAAAATATTCAAGGGATTTGGACATCTCTGACATTGCCCGTAAGAAGGTGATGGCCAACTGCCTTCTTGAACTGCTGCAGTCCTTAGTTTCAGGGATACACACATATGCTCCTTACATGAAGGAATTTCACAATCTTGACCCAGCGACAGTGAAGAAACGGCAATATGTTTCTAAGTCAGGATGTGTGTGGGCTGGAGGGAAGCTTCCGCAGAGTGGGCTTCCCATACATTTGCTGCCCTTGTCTTTCTAGGTGGTAGAGGTCATGTGTTTGGAAGGTGCTGTTGAAGGAGCTTCGGTGAATTGCTACAGTGCGCCTTGTGGATGGTACACACTGCTGCCATTGTGGTTGAGAGAGTGAGCGTTGAAGGTACCGAATGGGATGCCAGTCAAGGCAGCTCCTTTGTCCTGGAAGGTGTCCAATTTCTTGAGTGTTGCTGGAGCTCTACCTATCAAGGAGAGTGGGGATTATCCCATCACACTCCTGACTTTAGCCTTCTAGATGGTGGGCAGACTTTAAGGAGTCAGGAGGCAAGTTGATTCCCAACCTCTGACCTGCTGTTGGAACCATTGTATTTATATGGTGAGTCCAGTTCGGTTTCTGGTTAATGGTTACCCCTAGGATGTTGATAGCGGGCCATTCAGTGATGGTAACGCCATTGAATATGAAAGGTAGATGCTTAGATTGTCTCTTGTTGGAAATGGCCATTGTGTTGAACTTGTGTGGTGTGAATGTTATTTACAGCCATAGAGATATACAACTCGTCCATTCCAACCAGGTTTCCTAAACTGACCTAGTCCCATTTGCCTGCTTTTGGCCCATATCCTGTAAACCTTTCCCATCCATGCACCTGTCCAAATGCCTTTTTAGATGTTGTAATTGTACTCACATGTACCACTTTCCCTGATTGCGCATTCCATCTACGCGCCACCTGTGTGTATATACGCCCCCACCCCCACCCCCCTCCATGCGTGCGCGTGTGTGTGTGTGTGTGTGTGTAAACTGGCCGCCACCCCCCACCTTATGTGTGTGTATATACGGGCCAACCCCCCCACCTCCCCCCACGTGTGTGTGTGTGTACGGGCCGCCCCTGTGTGTATACTTGTTGGCCCAAACCTGGATGTTGTCTGGATCTTGCCACACGTGGACACAGACTGCTTCAGTCCCGAAGGAACATTAAGTGCATTGAAGCACCGTCTGCTACGTAGAAGGCTCTATACAAATAATGTTTGCTCTTCTCATATTGATTTATCTTTAACTTATTTTTAACTCATTGAAGGTAATTTTCTCTGGATCTAGTTTACAGCAATGACGTTTTGCAGCATGGATAAAGGCCCTTTGGCCCAACATGTCAATGCCAGTCATCAAACATTTTCCAGCACTGGGCAAATAACCTTGCATACTCATTGAAACATAAGTCCGTAAGACATAGGAACAGAAGTAGGCTGTTCAGCTCCTTGAGAGATAAAAGGTACTGCAGATGCTGGAGAATCCAGATAACAAGCATGGGGCTGGATGAACACAGATGATGCTTGACCTGCTGTGTTCATCCAGCCCCATGCTCGTTGTTCAGCTCCTTGAGCCTGCTCTATCAATCATAAGGATCACGGCTGATCTGACATTCCTCACGTCTACTTTCCTGCCCTTTCCCTGTGATCTTTGATTCCCCGACTGATCCAAACTGTTCTGACGAAGGGTCCCGACCTGAAATGTCAGCTCTTCTGGTCCTCTGATACTGCCTGGCCTGCTGTGTTCCTCCAGCTCCACACTGTGTTCTGTCTAGTTCTTATCCCTTGATCCTCTGTATTTCCTATTGGTCCTACCATTCAACATGTACTCCCGTGCCGTGTTAATCCTCCCAAAATGCATCACATTGCACTTTTCATGATTAAATTCCATTTGCCATTGTTCTGCCTGTCTGACCAGCCTGTCCATACTGTCCTGTAACCTCAGG
Source organism: Ginglymostoma cirratum (assembly GCA_024137785.1). Lineage (NCBI taxonomy): Eukaryota > Metazoa > Chordata > Chondrichthyes > Orectolobiformes > Ginglymostomatidae > Ginglymostoma > Ginglymostoma cirratum. The sequence goes on from JAHRHZ010000088.1 coordinate 2,998,049, forward strand.
CTTTCCTCTGTGTCATTTATCACATCTCCTGCTTCTGTATCACCTGTGGCCTTACCAATCAAATGTCCTACACATTCTCGAATTTCTGCATGAGGGGCAACTTTTTTACCCAAAGAATACTACGTGTGTGGAATGAACTGCCAGAGGAAGTGGAATGGATATAGGTACAGTTACAATGTTTAAAAGACATTTGGATAAGTTCATGAACAGGAACAGTTTGGTGGGATGTGGGCCAAATGCAGGCAGCTGGGACTAGTTTAGTTTGGGATCATGGTCAGTATGGATGAGCTGGACCGAAGCTCCATACTCCATGCTGAATGACTTTATGATTCTATGACTCCAGGAAAAGTACTAAACTGGCCAGCAGTCAGAATCCAGCTATTCTGTCGTTCGTGATGGCTGTAGCAGTGTGACCAGACACTGAAAGACCGTGGAGGAAAACCCAGGATTGACAGGAAACAATAAACACTCAGCAAAGTTTCACCCCAAGCTGCAAAGCCTGTACCTTTTAAGCAATTGAAACCAGCCCAGGAGATCACCAGGACAAAGAGTGTCATCTGTGAGAAATTGAGCTTGTCTCTTTGGTTTCACAGCCAGCATGTATCCACATGGCTAATTTTCATGTGCAATTTGGAGTGACGGCAGACTGATCTCTCACTGGGGACCATCTCGGTCATGTGTAATCCTGATCTCACCTGATGTCTGCACAGGCATTTCCCTGCAGTGTAAGGTTTTCCCTTCCCTCCCAACACCGCCACCCACCGCTCCCCCCCCCCCCTTCTCTGCAGGACCTGGACTCTTTCAGCCCCATACCATCTCGGAAAGTCACCAGCAAAGAACCTCCTGAGTGCTGAGGTGAAACAGAGGTAGATAGATGGGTTCTCTCGCTCTCTGTCTCTCACTCACACACACACACACACACACACACACAGACACCCACACCCAGATCTTTCTCTCTCTCTCTCTCTCTCTCTCTCTCTCTCTCACAGACACATGCACACACTCTGTCTCTCTCTGTCTCACACACACGCGCTCTCACACGCACACACCCTCACACACACATTCTGTCTCTCTCCCTCTCACACACAGACATACATACACACACCCAGTCTCTCTCTCTCTCTCCCCCTCACATGCCCCCTCACACGCCCTCTCACACGCACACACTCTCTCTCTCTCTCTCTCACACTCTCGCACTCTCACACACAGTCTCTCTCTCTCTCTGTCACACACACACTGTCTCCCTCTCTCACACACACGCTCTCTCTCACACACACACAGACACACACAGACACACACACACACACACACACACACACACACAGTACTTTGCTGAGCCTTTATGTCTTCGATTGCTTGCAGTCCCGGTGATGTCACTGGCTGGAACCCACATCCACAGTGTGCAGTTGCAATGTTAACATCCTCTGGCATGGCTCCCAGGAAGAGTCTGAACTGGGCAATGAGCCAAATGGCATCCTCCACAGTGAGTGAGGATTTCTCTTGTTGAACCGAGAGCTAATTACAGGGTTAATTACTCCACTGAAGTGGGATCCGATACACAAATGGGAGAGGGTGGGGGGTGGGGAAGGGTGTACGGGGGTCCATCAAAACAACAACAACAGGAGCATTTTTAACATGTGAAACATCCCCAGGTGCTACACAGGAGCATTCTCCTTATCCTATCAATGGGATGTGGGCATCACTTGCTGGCCCCATGTACATTGCCCGTTGCTAATTGTCTTTGAGAAGGTGGCAATGCGCTGCCTTCTCGAACCAATGCAGCCCCAAACAGAGTGAGCCACATAAGGAGGTATTTAGAGCTGATGATGGGTTTGGGAAAAGGCGAATTGGTGTTACAGAGCTTCTTAAAGGCAGATAGGTAGGGAGGGAAATCCAGATCGTTCGGGCCATAGCCTTGTCTGCGATCAGTTTAAACGTTCATCTAAACATAAGTCCATAAGAAATAGGAACAGGAGTAGGCTGTTCAGCCCCTCAAACCTGCTCCACCATTCAACAGGATCATGGCTGATCTGACATTGCTCATGTCCACTTTCCTGCTCTTTCGCTGTAATCCTTCATTTCCTCGACTGATCCAAACAGCTCTTATCCTTTAATCCTCTCTACTTCCTATGGTCCTACCTTATTGGTCCTTCCAAAATGCATCACCTCACACTTGGCCACCCATTGCTGATCAATGAAAATCAAAGATGCCAATGTGACTGGAATTCACTGAACGCAGAAATCTCGAAAAATTTTAATTGGACGCTGAACTTCTTTACAAGAGGAACTGAAAAGTAAGGATAAAAACCAAAACAACTGTGGGTGCTGTAAATCAGAAACGAAAACAAAGTTGCTGGAAAAGCTCAGAAGGTCTGGCAGCATCTGTGAAGGAAAAAAACAGAGTTAGCGTTTCGGGTCCGATGACCCTTCCTCAAAACTTTGAGTTCTGAGGAAGGGTCACCGGACCCGAAACGTTAACTCTTTTTCCTTCGCAGGTGCTGCCAGACCTGCTGAGCTTTTCCAGCAACTTTGTTTTTGTTCCTGAAAAGTAAGGATGTTATGCTTCAGTCATACAGGACATTGGTGAGACCTCATCTCAAACTCTGTGTGCAGTCTTGGTCTCCTTATTTAAGGGAGGGTGTAAATGCATTGAGGATGATTCAGAGGAGATTTACTGGATCAACATTTGGAATGAGGGGATAACAGTGTGGGCAGGAGGAGCACAGCAGGACAGGCAGCAACACAGGAGCAGGAAAGTTGACGTTTTGAGTTGGGACCCTTCTTCAGAAATGGGGGAAGGGGAACGGAGCTCTGAAATAAATAGAAAGAGGTGGGGTGGAGCTGGGGAAGGGAGGTGGGATGGTGATAGGTGAGTGCAGGTAGGCAGTGGTGGGGATTGGTCAGTGAGGTGGGCGGGGTGGATTGTTGGGAGAGAGGATGGACAGGCTGTGTCAGGTCAAGGAGGCGGGGATGAGAGGGAGTGTTGGTCATGGGAATAGGCTGGGGGTGGGGAGAATGAGGGGGTTATTTTACGAGGAGTGATTAGACAGGCTGGGCTCGTTTCCACTGGACTGTAAAAGAGTAGGGGGTTATTTAAATCCCTACAGTATGGAAACAGACTATTTGGCCCATCAAGTCTGCACCAACTTTTTGAAGAGCTCCCATTCAAACCCACATTTCCCATGGCTAATCCACCCAACCTGCACATCCCTGGACACTATGGGTAATTTTGCATGGTCAATCCACCCAACCTGCACATCTTTGGACTGTGGGAGGAAGCCAGAGCACCCGGAGGAAACCCACACAGACATTGTGCAAACTCCACACAGTTGCCCAAGGGTGGAATTGAACCTGGAGCCCTAGTGCTGTGAGGCAACGATGCTAACCATTGAGCCACCGTACTGTCCCAAAGTACTTCAGATTCTGAAAACAGTCATTGCCCATCCCTAACTGCCCAGAGGGCAGTTAAGAGTCAACCACATTGATGCAGGTCTGGAGTCACATGTAGGCCAGACCAACTGAGGATGGCAGATTTCCTTCCCTAAAGGGCATTAGTGAACTAGAAGGATCTTTCCAACAGCTGACAATGGTCTTGAGTAGATTCTTAATTCTAGATTATTTTTACTGAATTCAAATTCCACCATTTGCCGTGGCAAGATTTGAACCAAGGTGCCCCGAATATTAGCTGAGTTTCCTGGATTAATACTCTCGTGATAATGCCAGTTGGCTATCACCTCCCCAGTGTGTTGGAAGACAATTCAGAAGAGATTCCTGTGTAGAACTTGTCTGCCACATTCTCTACAACAGGGTGGGCACTTTGAAAGTACGTCACTGGCCAGCAGGATATTTGGATCAGCTTCAAGTTGTGAAGATATTAAATAAAGACTTGCATTGATATATTACGGTCCATCTAGATAGTGGGTCCAGGTAAATGGCATGTTGTTTGAACCCATGACCTCCTGACCCAGAGGTTATAGGGAAAGCAACTGCAGAAGGCTGCTACTTAAGAGGAAAATGGTCTTGACTATGATGAGGAACATCTTGGCCTGTGATTTTAACAATTTTAATATTGTCTCTCATTTGTTTGTGTGCACCGGATTATTGCAGAGAATCAGGGATTAAATGTGGAAACCCCAGGGTTTCCTATGCGGAGGAAAATGGAATGGAGGAAAATTCACATCGCTGGGTCTTTTTGGTGAGAGAGGAAGGTTTCCATATAGTAAGCTGAGATCTTCTCAGCTGATGCCCCCTCAGTCATTCTCTTCGGTGGTTTGATGTCTCAGTTTGAATGCTCACTACTTGCTGCTGTAAAACATCCGTCAAATTATACTGTTTATAAAAATGTACATTAAATGCCAATTTCAATGTACTAACGCCAACTTACATTTGTAAAGCACCTTTAACCTAATCTATCTTTCCAAGCCCTTTTATAAGATGATGAAATAGCAAAATTGGACATTGAATAATGTAAAGCAGTTCTAGGGCAGACAGCCGAAAACCTTGGTCAAAGAGTTAGATTTACAGCAGTGCCTTAAAGGGCAGTGAGGTGATGGGTTCTTGAGATGCAGGTAGGATATTCTGGATGTCTAGTTGACTGAAGGAACATCCATTAATAGCCTGGTGATTAATATCAGGGATACTGTTGTCTTTAACCTGACAATTGAAAATGAACTCATGGTCATCACTTCAGGTCTTTTTTTAAAATCGAATTCAAATTCTGTCATCTGCTGTGGTAGGATATGAACCCAGGTCTCCAGACGTTACCTGGGTCTCTGGACTAACTGTCCAGTGACAATATCACGAGGCCATCGCCTCCCCTTTACGGTCCCTCATAAAACCAAAATTGGAAGAACATAAAGTTCACAGAGCAATGTGGAAACTCAAGGAGATTACAGGGATAAGGAGAGAGTGCTGATATCATTGGACAAGGAATCGAGAAGGTCAGGCTTCCGCTGTCAGTAAAAGGGATTCCAATCCTGCCAGGAATGCAGGTGGAATTTATTCACTTACTAAATCTGGAATCGAAGTGATGGGACCATTAGACTATTATCAATTGTTGTAAAAACCGTCTGGTTCACGAATGTTGTTCAGGGAAGGAAACCTGCCATTCCGTACCTCCATGTAACTCCAGACCCACAGCGGCTTGGTTAACTCTTAACTGTCCTCTAATCTGACCCACCGAGCCACTGAATTCAAGGGTCATTCAAAAAAAGGCTGCAAATACTGGCCTTGCCAGTGATGCCAATATCCAATGAAATAAAGGAGGTGGAGGGATTTGGAAATAAGGATGAGAAGTTTGAAGTTGAGGCTTGCTTGATTGGGAGTTAGTGTAGGTTGGGGAGCACAGGGGTGATGTCTTCAAAAACGGACACGGGCAGAAGAGTTTGAATGATCTCCAGTTCTGGGTTATTCGGTGCAACTTACACTCAGAATCCCTACAGTGTGGAAACAGGCCCTGTAGCCCAACAACTCCACACCGACCCTCAAAGCATCCCACCCAGACCCATCCCCCTAAACGCTATGGGCAATTTAGCATGGCCAATGCACCGAGCCTGCACACCTTTGGACTGTGGGAGGAAACTGGAGCACCCGGAGGAAACTCACGCAGACACGGGGAGAATGTGCAAACTCCACACAGAGACGGTTGCCCGAGGATGGGATCAAACCTGAGTCCCTGGTGCTGTGAGGCAGCAGTGCTAACCACTGAGCCACCGTGCCGCCCAGTGATGGTTCCTGAGATGGACGTTTTTCTTCTACGTTCTCTACCTTATTTTGTTCAATGCATTTTGAAGCAAAACTGATACATTGGGGGATAGGCAACACCAGCAGCCAAAACAAAAAGATTGTCACAAAAAAATTTGTGTGACCAACTCAAGGGGAAAACCTCTTTCCCCATGGTGGGAATCATTCCTGACCACAGGGAACAGAGAGTATTAGACAGAGTAAATGCAGGAAGGATTGGTTGTGTGGTCTAGAACCAGAGGATGATACGTCTGAAAAAAGACAAGCCTTTTAGGATTGAGGTGAGGAGAAGTTCCTTTACTCAGAAATGGTGGTGAATCTTTGGCATTCCGTACCCCAGGAAGCTCAGTCACTACGTGATAGAGTTTTGGTAGACATTTGGTAGAATGTCACTAATGACATTGAAGGATATATGACATTGAGGTAGATGATCTAGAATGGCAAAGCAGGTTTGAGGGGCTGAATGGCCTACTCCTATATTTCTTCCTGATGTATACGAAGGGATTACAATACTTGAGTGGTTATGGGACAGAGAAACCTGGGTGAGTATGCGCATAGACCATTGAAGGTGGCAATAGAGTGCAGTCAATAAATCACACACTGTCCTGACATTTACGACTAGGTGCAGAGAGTACAGGAGCCGGGGGTCCTGCTGAACTTATACAAGACACTTGTTAGACTTCATCTGCAGTATTATACAGAGTTTTGGGATACCTCACTCTAGGAAAGATGGGGAACGTGCAGAAGAGATTGACAAAAATGGTTCCAGAGATGAGAAACTTCGGTTACGAGGATAAATTGGCAAGGTTGGAACTGTTCTTATGGGAGAGGAAGAGGCCACGAGGTGATGACAGGAGTTTTCAGAATCATGAAAGGTCTGGATAGAGTAGACAAGGATCGAGAGCAAGAGGGAACAGATTTAAAGCATTTTGCAAAGGTACCAAATGTGATGTGAGGAGAAAACATTCTCTCACAGCGAGTAGTTAGGGTCTGGAATGCAGTGCCTGGTGTTGTGGAGTTGGGTTCAATTGAAGCATTCAGGATGATTATTTGAATTAAAACAATATGCAAGGGATGGGGAAAAAGGCAAGAGAATGGTGTGATGCTCAGTGGAGAGCCAGGCCAGATATGATGGACTGAAGTGCCTCTTTCTGCACCATTCTGTGATTTAATGGGACATTAGATAAACAATTAAGGGGAGACAGGAATAGAATTTTATGACAAGATGCGGGAGCATGGGAGGAGGCAGGGTGAAGCATTGATGCTGGCACGGACTAGATGGGTCGAATGCCTTATTTCTGCACATTCTCTCAAATAAAACAAACTCCAGTCTGAAGCAAAGTCTACATGTTCCAGTCTTCTGGACCTAAATCTTTTCTGTCCCATACTTAATTTCCACCGGGGACAGTTTTGAAAGTTGCTGGGATGTATACAAGGTCTGCCTTAAAGTATTGAGTGTTGGGGCTCAGCACAGCTGGTAAGTATATTGTTCTTTTTTTCCTGAGTTGGATTCAGCCCAGGCTGATGGATTGGACAATTTCCTACCACCGATTTCAGCCAGATTTGAATCCTATTGCCTGTCACTGCTAGATGATGGCATAAAACTGCCCATTATGTCTCATCAAATTGACTATTTCGTTTAAAATGATCTTAACAATGGCTGCTGTGGAAATCTAAATGTCACATTCCTTTCCTGAGGTTGACTTTGATGCATCTTTGGTACAACGCAGTGGAATCTTCGCCCTGCAACGATCCAGAGGCATTTAGCTAAAGCGAGAACACTTAGGCTCAGAGCTGGCTGACAAAAAAAAACAGCTTTAGCCTATCTACTTTCTGCCATTACGTTTTCTCTCTCTCCTTTTAACGAAGAAAAATTAAAAACCTCTTCGTACAAACCGAGGTTATTATGCAAAGAAGCTGTTCATTGACTGAAGCTTCCTCGTTTGAAATAATCTTAGCAGTTTGGGTAATTGAAATATAAAAGAATTAACAACACTAATTTTGTGGCAGCCTGCCAATGGTGACATCTGTAGTCATTCCTGTTGCCTTGCACCTCCCCCAACCTACCTTCCCAATGCCCAACCAGCTACCCCCTCCCTTCCCCCTACCCCTCGACCTTCCCTTCTTACGAAAGGCAAACATTTTTCACAGTCAAAAGCTGAAAGACAAAAGCAGTGACAAATCTGTTCAGGGCAGTCTTATCGCATGCTTGCTCAGGGCTGTGTGTGACAGCTGTACGCAGGAGTTAGATGGTGGGGCAAGGTGAAGGTGTTTCAGTGACAAGTTTGGAAGCAACAGCAGCTCCCAGAGAGAAAGAGAGAGACAGTGTGAACAGCGCGTGTTAAAAGAAAAGGGACGAACTGTATACACTTGAGATGAGTGAGAATGGAAAGGTCCACCCAGGCTCCTCTCTCTGAGCCAAGTGCATTCTGGTGAGCCACCTGTGACAGAGTCTGTACTGCAGCGTTAACCCTCACAACTTCCTGCATGAAAATTTTTGGGGAAACCTTGCTTTCTCCCACCTGCTCTGGATGACTTTCGCGTCCCGATGGTGGTCAAACTTCTCCCCTTGACATAGAGCCCCAGCAGCTCGGCATTCCGCCAACAACAACTTGCTTTCGCCTGGAGCCTTTAAGGTCATGCAGCTGTCCCAAGGTACTTCACAGGACAACTGTTGGGCAAAATTTGCTATCCAGTTCACGGGTGGAAAGATGATGGCCTAGTGGTATTATCGTTGGACTGCTAATCCAAATAGCGTTCTGGTGACCTGGGTTCCAATCCTGCTACTGCAGATGGTGGAATGTGAATTCGATAAAATATCTGAACTTAAGAGCCTACTGATGATCCTGAATCCATTGCCAATTGTCAGGGAAAATCCAATTTGGTTCACTAGTGTCCTTTAGGGAAGGAAACTGCCATTCTGGCCTACATGTGACTGCAGACCCAAAGCAACATGGTTGACTTTTAACTGCCCTCTGGGCAATAAATGCTGCCTAGCCAGCAATGCCTTCATCCCCATGAAAGAATATTAAAAAAAAAATTTTAGGGCATGTGCCTACAAACATGCTCAAACAGATTTTAAAGAACGTCGTGAAGAAATGGAGAGGTGTAGAGAGGTTTGGGGAGAGGTTAAGGTCCACACCTTAGGATCTGGGAAGTTGATGGCTGTAATGCAGTGTTTAAAACTCAGGGTGACTGAGAGGACATATTGAGGAGTGCAGAAATCTTGGGAGGATTCTAGCGCTGGAGAAGGGTGTTCGGATAGGGATGAGTGAGGTCATATATGAAGTTTTCTGCAAACTTACCTTGCTATATGATACTCACACTAGTATGCCCTTTCAGTATCACACTGCTGCAGTCTCCAAACTCAATCTCATGCCATCCTTGAGATCGACTGCCTTTTTAGTTCAAGGCTGCCAATTGCTGGCTGTTTCTTTTTGAAGTAGTAAAGATTTTTGTGTGTGACTTAGCCTGCCATAGAATGGATTGGAGACAGTCCGACTATAACACTAGCTAAATTATTACCTGCCATCGTAGCTATAAATGAGCTGTGAATATTAACCAGAGTTAATAGAAACCTTGGCGCAGTTTTCCAGAAGACTTTCGCTGCTGTGATAATTTATTTTAGTCCAGCCCTTCCCATCAATGTTTCCCATGGTTGTGTCAGCACCTCCCCATTCAATTCTGCCATGTCAACATGTAACTGCAGGCTGTGAGCCATAGGGGTCTCTGTGCCATCAAATTCTCATCAATTTTCTCAACTCTGCCACTATCCTGTATATTTTAAAAATTATTATATTCATCAGCTAGTGGGAAACCAGAGGATTGGGAAGCCTTTTAAAAAACCAGCAGTGGACAACTGAAAAAGCAATAAAGGGGGAGAAGATGAAATATGAGTGTAAGCTAGCTAGTAATATAAAAGAAGATTGCAAGAGTTTTGTTTTTAAAGATAGGTGAAAGCTAAGAGAGAGGCAAGAGTGGACATTGGACAGCTGGAAAATGAGAATGGAGAAATGGTAATGGGAAACAAAGGAAAGATGAAGGAACTGAAGAGGTACTTTGCATCAGTCTTCACTCTGGAAGACACCAGCAGCATTCCAGCATTTCGAGAAGCAGTGGAACAGAGTGGGTTGAGTGGCCATTAATTGGGAGAAGGTGCCAGGGAATCTGAAATGCCTATGAAACAGGTTAGGGTCAACACCATTGTAACAGAGTCAAATTAGGCATGTGGATACATGAGTAATCATTATATTGATTTCCTTCTAGCCAGAGAGAGGGAGAGAGAGAGATCTCACCTCATCAGAACTGATGACAAAAACATTCTCATACAAATTTCCTGTAGGCACGTGTCATTCATTTGTGTGATACAATAAAAAAGAATCCCAATGGCTTTATACATAGAGCACAAAAGCTAGAGTTATGCAAAAGAGTTCATAAATCATTGGTTACATTTCAGTTGGTACATTGTGTCTAATTCTGGGAACCATATTATTGGAAGCATGGCACGGCCTTGCAGTGGGTGTAGAGGTTTACCAGAACGGTCCCAGTGATGAGGCACTTCAGTTAAGTAGGGAGTCTGGAGTGACTGGGACTGTTCTCCACCCGAAAGAAGGTTAAGAGGAGATTTACTAAAGCTGTTCAAAATGTTCGAGGTGCTTTGATAAGCTGCATAAGGAGTGGAATGAGGGCCGATAATCAAAGGATTTATAATTGGCAAAAGAGCCAAGGGAAAATTAACACTTTTTCTGAAGTGACTGCGATCTGGAATGCTTGCCTAGAATGAGAGGTGGAAGCGGGTTCTAATTGTAACCATCAGAAGTGAAGAACACATAGACTTTCAACAAAGGTTATTGCAGGGCTATGAGGGAAGAGCAGGGGGAGAGGGTCGAAAATCATTTAAACAGCAGGCAGAGACAACTTAGTCCAAATAGCCTCCTTCAGCGTTTGTGCAATGGTTGGGAGCTGATATGTGCCATTTTATTTCCTATCTCCACTGAATGTGTGGATGTGTCAGAGTTAGCTCCAGTGACTGATTTCAGGAGGGAGAGCGTCCACAAAGGATTTACTTTTCTGGTTCATGCTGTGAAGAGGCTGTCGAGATGAAGATGAGAATTGCTGTGTGTGTGTTTGCACATGTAGGATTACTGCTTGAGCAAGGTACTGAATGCCATTGTGGAGACCGTGCCACAGCAAAGAGGCAACAGGGATGGTAGGGTGGTGCATACATCAGGGAGGGAAAGGAAGAATATTGGTTCAGGGTGTGGGCGTTTAAAATGTATACAGGAAAAAGGAACCTTGGGTAATTAGTATGTACCCAAATGTCTTCCCCACCTGCCTGGATGCTAGATATTTTGACCCGGAAAGCAGGAATAAGTGCTGAATGTCAATCCTTACATCAGAGAATTTGATTGAAAAGCTTTAACCACCTTCTGCGATTATAATCGCACCCCCAAACTCTTGGCCTACTCGGCAGTATACAGACATCAGGTAAATTGAGGAATAGTTGTTCGATAGTACAGTTTGGGGGGGGGGGGGTTCTAACCCCCGACACACTACTGCATTGTAAGCTAAGCCACCTTACTGCCCACCAAATAGGCATAGAACTCACAGTACCCTTTGTACAAAACTATCTGTTGGCACCCCCCAACTAGTGGTAGTGTGGGCATTAAACTTGGAAGAGTTACCCAAAAATAGAAACAACTACAACGTGTGTGTGTGTGTGTGTGTGTGTGTGTGTGTGTGTGTGTGTG
>JAHRHZ010000088.1:3009640-3055027 GCA_024137785.1 Ginglymostoma cirratum
TGCGTGCGTGTGTGTGTGTGTGTGTGTGTGTGTGTGTGTGTGTGTGTGTGTGTGTGTGTGTGTGTGTGTGTGTGTGTGTGTGTGTCTTTACCTTGACTGAACATGTGGTCACCTGTCTCAATATTGCCTGATGTGGCTCAGTATCAAAATTTCATTTGACAATCCTTGCTGTGAAAGACGTTTACTACATTGAAGGTGCTAGATAAATGCAATTGATAATGTTGTCTGTGCGGTGTAGTTATGCGTACCTTTTTCTGGCTGACTTCCTCTGCAGTGAACAATTAGAGGTGCACTCCCTGATTACTGTAAACTGCAGTTAACTGTGACTCTCTCTACATAACGCTAACCAGTCTGTTGTTTCATGGCAAGCAGTGAAGGAGAGACAGATTGTTGGGTCGGAGATGGGTGACTGTTTAAACTTGCATTTATATTCCTTTCACAATGCCCCAAAGTGTTTTACAAGCAATGAAGTACTTTAGAATAGAGCCATTGTTGCAACGTAGGAAGCACAGCAACCAATCTGCGCAAAGCAAATTGCCACAAACAGCAATGTGATCATGACCGGATAAATCTGCCCTTGCGATATTGTTTAAAGGCTAAATATTAACAAGGACACCAGAGAAAATTCCTCTTTTGAAATAGTGCAATTAGATAATTTTACATTTACCTGGGAAGGGGGAAATGGAGCTACATCTCATCGAAGTGGCAGACCTTCACCAGTGCAGAACTCCCTCGGTATTGCACTGGAGTGCCTGTCTAGACTTTTCAGCTCATGCCCTGGAATTGGACTCAAATCCAGAATTTTCTGACTCACAGACCGTAACATGTGAGAACAGAAGGAGGCCATTCAGCCCATCAAGTCTGCTCCACCATTCAGTGAGACCATGGCTGATCTGATAATCCTCAACTCCACTTTCCTGCCTTTTCCCCTTACATTCTGCATCCCCTTCACGATGAAATCTGCCTTTTCTCAGTCTTGAATATACTTAACAACCCAGCCTCGAGAGCCGTCTGTGGTAAAGGTTTCCACAGGATTCAGCGCGCTCTAAGAGAAAAAACTTTCCCCCTCACCTCTGTTTAAAATGGGTGACCACAGGGTCACTGTGAGGTGATGCCCTGTGGTCCTAGACCCTTCCACAAGGGGAAACAACCCCTCCATCTATCGAAGGTGAGACTTTTCAAATTCCTTCCTGGAGTGTGGGCATCTCCAACTAGACCAGCATTTATTGCCCATCCCTGAGTCTGAGTTAATTGCTAGGCCATTTCAGAAGGCATTTAAGGCAAATACAAACTGAAAAGCCCTGAAAGATTAACATTGTTGTGTGATGTCTCACAGCTAATATGCAATACATGTTGAAGAGGTAGGCTCATTATATTATCACCATATCATAGAGTCATTAGAGTTGTACAGCATGGAAACAGACCCTTTGGTCTAACTCATCCATGCTGACCAGATATTGTAAAATAATCTGGTCCCATTTGCCAGCACTTGGCCCATATCCCTCTAAACTCTTGCTATTCATATACCCATCCAGATGCCTTTTACATGTTGTAATTGTACCAGCCTCCACCACTTCATCTGGCAGCTCAATCCATGCAAGCACCACCCTCTGTGTGAAAAGTTCCCCCTTAGGTCCATTTTAAATCTTTCCTCCCTCACGTTAAACCTATGCCCTCCAGTTTTGGACTCTGCTACCGTGGGGAAAAGACCTTGGCTATTCACTCTATCTATGCCCCTCATGATTTTATAAACTTCTGTAAGGCCACCCCTTAACCTCCACTCCAGGGAAAACAGCCCGAGTCTATTCAGCCTCTCCCTATAGCTCAAACCCAGCAACATCCTTGTAAATCGTTTCTGACCCCTTTCAAGTTTCACAACATCCTTCTGTAGCATGGTGACCAGAATTTCACACAGTATTCCAAAAGTGGTCTAGCCAATGTGCTGTACAGCCAAAAGAATGACCTCCCAACTCCTACACTCAATGCACTGACCTATAAAGGCAATCATACCAAACGCCTTCTTCACTATCCTGTCTACCTGTGACTCTACTTTCAAGGAACTGTGAACCTGCACTCCAAGGTCTCTTTGTTCAGCAACACACCCCAGGACCTTACCATTGAGTGTATAAGTCCTGCCCTGATTTGCCTTTCCAAAATGCAGCACCTCACATTTATCTAAATTAAACTCCAAAGGCCACTCTTCCACCCACTGACCCATCTGATCCGTTGTACTCTGAGGTAACCTTCGCTGTCTACTACACCTCCAATTTTAGTGTCGTCTGCAAACCTACTAACCATTCCTCCTATGTTCACATGCAAACCATTTATATAAAAGGCTAAAAGCAGTGGACCCAGCCCCGATCCTTGTGGCACACCGCTGGTCACTGGCCCCCAGTCAGTGATCAGCGAGAAGCAATCCTCGCCACCCTCTGTCTTCTACCTTCGAGCCAGTTCTGTATCCAAATGGCCAGTTCTCTCTGTATTCCATGTGACCTAACCTTGCTAACTAGTCTATCATGTGGAACCTTGTCGAATGCCTTACTGAAGCCCATATAGTTCATGTCCACTGCTCTGCTCTCATCAATCCTCTTCGTTACTTCTTCAAAAAACTCAATTAAGTTAGAGATGCAATTTCCCACGCACAAAGTCATGTTGACTATCCCTAATAAGAGAAATTTTAAAATTAAAACTACGTAGCATGTAACCTAAATAATATAAACATCTCTGTCTCCCTCTTACTGGGTCCACTAGCAGCATGACACGCTGAGGGAAGAGTGCTACATTATGGAACCAAGTTCTTTCACACTAACCTGGATGTGACAGGATGATTGTAATATGTGTAGATACGGGAGCTGTTATATCAGTTTATTAAACCCATCAGTACTGCATTACCCATGTCTTGTCTGGGAGCTAACGTAAGTATCAGCTCATCTGGTGTAAATACCCTGTTGAAGGCAAAAGCCAATGAATTGCAATAAGGGCAGATCAATGCTGCCATTCATTTCACAGTGTGCAGAATGGCTGCTGTATTGGCCAAAATAACAGGGTCGGTACAGTCCCTCAACAATCTATCGACCAGGAGATAGTAATGAAACTTAGGCGAGTGTAAATTGAGAGGAAGCTGTACCTCTCTCCCTCTCAGTTTATATTGAATCGGATCATTGCTGGTAACTTACAGCCGCTGGAATCTGTTGGTGTGTTTATATTGCATGTGAGTGTTTGGGTTTTGTAATCTATTAAATTAATGAGAGGCTTTTATCGGACCCATTTTATGAGTGTGGGGTGTTGGGGGTTGGGGGGACGCAGGGTAGGTTTCTGTGCCAGTATAAAGTCACAGATGCCCTGCCTTGGACACTTGCCAGCTCTTGGTAAACGGCAGCCTGCGTTTTGCGAGAGCGAGCGAGTTTTTTAAAAAAAAAAGTCCAGGCAAGTTGTTATTTTATTGAGTGCTTGTGCCAACCTTATTCGCAGCTGTTGTATCCTGGACGTGGGCCAGGACAAGAACTGCAGTCTGTGTATGTATGTGTGAGAGAGAGAGAGTGAGGTGGGGGTAGGGAAAGGCTGGTTTCTGGCAGAGAGCACACCTGCACTAGTTGCATAACCATTCCGGCAGTGTCTCTGCGGTAATACAGGTTGTTTCGGTTTGAACCCTTGGAGTGTTAGTTTTGACTCTGCTCTTCGTTGATTCTGAGGATGGGGGGGCTATGGGGTTGGGGATTGGGGGGGGATTAAAGTTCTTCCCTTTTTTTTTGAGAAGCGCAAGATTGCAGGACCACGAGTTAGCGCATTTTGCTATTGATTTTTCTTTTTTGTCGAAAAAAAAGTCACCAGGAAGACCCTAATTAAGGAAAAAAAAGGACCAAATCTTTTAACAAGTGGTGCAGCTAGGCTCTTGGTCAGGTGGCACCATGGCATTTATGTAGTGCCTTTCACTAGCTTTGAACATCGCAAAACACTGCATACCCTGTGAAGTATTAAATTACTATGTAATTTTTCTTTTCTATTAACTCCTGGAATGTGGGTGTCAACAGCTGGGCCTGCATTTATTGTCTCATCCCTAGATGCTTCTTGAGAAGGCTGTCTTCTTGAACCACGCAATCCATGTTCTGTAGGTAGACATCATGTGCCACCAGGGAGGCAATTCTAGGAGATTTAGATCATAGAAACCCTACAGTGTGGGAACAGGCCCTTCAGCCCAACAAGTCCACACCGACCATCAGAGCATCCCACCCAGACCCATCCCCCTATAACCCACCTAATCTGTACATCCCTGAACACCATGGGCAATTTAGCCAGGCCAATCCACCCCAACCTGCACATCTTTGGACTGCGGGAGGAAACCAGAGCACCCGGAGGAAACCCACGCAGACACGCGGAGAATGTGCAAACTCCACACAGAGACGGTTGCCCGAGGGTGGAATTGATTTGACCCAGTGATACTGAGGGAACGGTGATATATTTCCAAGTCAGGATGGTGAGTGCCTTGAAGGGGGGACTTAAAAAGCCAACTCCCGCAAACAGCACTAAGGTAATGATTACTGAGGAGCACTGATCCTTTCCTTCAGCAATATTTGGTTGAGAGATGAATATTAGCCAGGTAACTGGGGAGAACTGTCCTGGTTTCTTTTCAAATATGTGATTTTCTTTTATGTTCACCTGGGAGCGGCGACGGGACCCAGTTTATTATCACATTGTAAAACATGGCACCTCCGACAGTGCAGCACTCCGTCAGCTTGGATTTTGTCAGGTCTCCTGGAGCCTGACTGAGGGGAAAGTCATCCTGGACATCCTAGACTGCCGCCCCTCCTAGTGGCCACCTGCAGCAGTGTCAGCAGGGTCCCTGGCCAAAGCGACTTGCCCATCATCTCCTTTGGGAATTGACATGCCCAGTTCATCTACTCGCTGCATGCTGGAGGAGAGCTATGACTGTTCCAAGTTCACATTGCTACAGCTGACAACTCCAGAAGCCCCAAGTTCCAGAGAAAAGAACCCGACATCATTGATTCGGTCCTTCTTATAAAATTCTTTACCACCTTTTAGATCAGCGTGCAGCCTATTTCTGCAGGATCTTAACTTGGGAAGAAGAGAGTTGTATTTGTTCTCCAAAGCAATTTTCAAAAGTGAAAAGATGTGCATTACAGGCTAAGGCTGATAAATGGTTAGTAATATTTCTGCCTCAATACTGCCCTTTCCAATAAGAGAGAACCTAAATATCGCCCCTTGATGTTCAAGGGTATTAATCTGGGTTAAAGTTTTCCAGATATTTAATGGGACCCACTACATAAACACTGTGGCTACAAGAGTAGGTCAGAGCTGAGGAATATGGCAGTGAGTAACTCATCTCCTCTCCACCAACTACAAGGCACAAGTCAGGAGTGTGAGGGAATATTCCCCACTTGCCTGGGATGGGTGCGGCTCCAATCATTCAAGAAGCTGAACCTGGTCACCATCCAGGACAAGGCAACCTGCTGCAAGCTAACACCCCCACACCCCAGTGTCTCGCAGCATCTTCACTTGGAACTGAACCATTCATTCACCATGGCACCATTCATTCATTGGCGCTGGGTCAAAATCCTGGAACCCCTTCCTGAGACAGCAGTGGGACTGCAGTGACTCAGGAAGGTGGCTCACCGCCGCTCTCCTAAAGCCAATTAGAGATGGCCAGCCAGTGTTGACCTTGGCAATGGCAGCCAGGTCACATGTGCATTTGAAAGAATTATATAGTGCCATCTACGGCAACCGTAGCTGGCCAGGAATCACTCTTGCCTGCAGGTTGGTGTTCAAACTGTTTGGTCCTGCTGTGAACACAGTATTGATGGCCATTAAGTCCTAGAGTAGGACATGAACTCTGCATTTCTGACTTAGAGGCAGGGATGCTACCCACTGCACGGCACAAACAGCAGGAGAGCCAGGAGCACAGAATATAAAAGATTAAAAAAAACCAAAAGAACTGCAGATGCTGGAAATCTGAAACAAAAACAGCAATTGCTGGAGCATCTCTGAGGCATGGCAGCATCTGTGGAAAGACAAACAGAGTTAATGTTTCAGGTCTGGTCACACTTCGTCACAATTGGTCCTGAGGAAGAGTCTGTCCTGAGGAAGGGTCTCTGGACCAAAAACATTAACTCTGTTTGTCTTTCCACAGATGCTGCCAGACCTGCTGAGATATCCCAGCAATTTCTGGTTTTATTTAAGAATAAAAGCATGATGTTTTAGGTTAACAGTTTATCCAGATCTTGGTAGATGCATGTGTGTATTTCTGTTGAAAGAGAGAGCAAGATGGCATGAATCTCTCAAAATAGAATTCAGTTCCAGGCTTTCAGGCTACAGCCGCATTTCATGCAATGGGACAGAGTTGGCAAGTTGTGGAGGGGGAGAGATTTCTGACTTGCCATTTTTATGGTTAAAGGATGAGGTTGCAGGGAATGTTTTGAAACGTGGGTGGGAAAATGTGCAGTTAGCAATGACAGGTTATTGTGTGAGTCACCTGCATTGGCCCTCAGCTGTTTGCTGGCACCTTTTACTCAGGAAATGGATTCGATTCAAACCACCTGGTGCATGTGATGTGCCTGCAGGGAGAAGTGACTGAAATTCAGGATGCTGTGCACTGATTAAAGGGTTCGTTAGTGGCTCAACTGGGTTGGCATTTGATGCCGCCTTTCCTTCATGTTTATTTTGGTTACATTTTCTCCGGATCATCTGAAATCTGAGCGTGGGAGGAGTGAAGCATGTGTGTTACGACCCTGAAGGCTAGACTTTCTCTAATCCAAAACAGACATGCAAAACAGAGCAAAACTCTGTGTGTGAGAGAGAGAGAGAGAGAGAGTAGGGTGGGCGGGGTGGCTAGCCTGATTCCCAAAGTGGCTCAGAGGGAGGCCAGTTGAGCCAGTCATTCTCATCATCAATAATCATTTATGCTCAACTGACACCCTTTTACATAGGAACAGTTACATACCCCTTCATGGAATGTGGGTGTCAGTAACATGGCCAGCATTTGCTACCTATCCCTAATTGCCCATGAGCTGAGTGGTGTGTGAGGGTTATTTCAGAGGGCATTTAAGAGTCAATTATGTTACTGCGATGGTTTGGAGTCACGTGTATGCCAGACCAGGTAAGGCTCACAAGACTGTAAGATATAGGAGTAGAATTAGGCCACTCAGCCCATCAAGTCTGCTCTGCCATTTGATTATGGCTGATATATTTCTCAGCTCCATTCTTCTGCCTTCTCCGAGTAACAGTAGATCCCCTTACTAATCAAGAATTTATCTATTTCTGTCTTAAATACACTCAATGGCCAAGTTTCCACAGCCTTTTGTGGCAATGGGTTCCACACATCCACCACCCACAGGCTGAAGAAATTCCTCCTGATCTCATTTCCAAAGGTTTGTCCCTTCACTGAGGCTGTGCCCTCAGGTCCTAGTTTGTCCTACCAGTGGAAACATCTTCTTCATGTCCACTTTATCCAGGCCTCTCAGTCTTCTGTAAGTTTCAATCAGGTCCCCCCTTATCCTTCTAAACTCCATTAAGTACAGACACAGAATCCTCAACCGCTCCTCATATTTGACAAGATTTTCGTTCCTGGGAACACTCTTGTAAACTTCCTCTGGAGCTCCTCCAGGGCCAGCACATCTTTCCTTAGATATGGGATGCAAAGCTGCTCACAGTATTCCAAATGCAGTCGGACCAGAGCCTTCTACAGCCTCAGTAGTGCACCTGAATGGCAGATTTCCTACCCTTAAGGGCATTAGGTGGCCTGTTATGACAATGTAAGGTGACCATGAAAATGTGATTAGAGACTAGAATTCAATTCCAGTGTTTAGTAATTGAATTTAAATTCCACCATCTGTCCTGTTGGGAGTTGAACCCATGTCCCTAGAGTATTAACCTAGGTCTCTGGATTTCAACTCAGTGGCACAGGGAGGATTATCCAACAAAATAGGTGACCAAGAGGTTTAAGAGGAGAGAGGTGGAACGGAAAAGTTCAAGAACGAAGAGCCTAGAAACAGCTAAAATCTGGATTTTCACCTTGAGAAGCACACGGTCACCAGAATGTAGGATACATTTGATTTTCATCCCAGCAAGGGCAGCATGGTGGCTCAGTGGTTAGCACTGCTGCCTCGCAGCACCAGGGACCTGGGTTCAATTCCACCCTTGGGTGACTGTCTGTGTGGAGTTTGCACATTCTCCCTCTGTCTGTGCGGGTTTGCTCTGGTTTCCTCCCACAGTCCAAAGATGCGCAAGCTAGGTGGATGGCCATTGCCAAATTGCCCATAGTGTTTGGGGATGTGTAGATTAGGTGTGTTAGCCATGAGACCTGTGGGTTAGAGGGATGGGTCTGGGTGGGATGCTGTTCAGAGGGTCAGTGTGGACATGTTGGGCCAAATGGCCTGTTTCCACACAGTAGGGATTCTATAATTAAAATGCAGGCTGTCTACCTAAACCTAGGCTTAACTGTAACCTGTTGTATGAGACCAGGGATGAGGACATTCTGCTACTTAGAGAATAGAGAGCTGGGATTATGCTTGCTGCCTGTAAGATTAAGGGGAGATTCAGTTGAGATGATCACAATCATTGCAGGGTTTTGACAAGCAGGTAGTGATGGGATGCTCTGATTGGGTGGGAGGGTCAGTGACCAGAAAGGCATGAATTGAAGGGAGTTTGCCGAATGTCAGGGGGCTGAGATGAAGTGAATTTAGTCTCTGAGGTGAGTTGTTATGATCTAGAGCATGTTGTCTGAAAGGATGGTGGAAACAGATTCACTGGTAAATTTCAAAAAGGAGTTGGATACATTTTTAAAAGGAGTAATTTGCAACACTGTGAAGGTAGAGAAGGGGCCGTGGGATTATTTGGATGGTTTTGAAAGAGCCGGAATGAGCACAATGGGGTGAATAACCTCCTGTGCTGTGTGAATGTACAAGTGGTGTCACCTATGGTAATGCAGTTGTTGTTGGACCGGTAACCCAGTGATTTTGATACATCCAACGAGACCCAGGGTTGGAATAGGACTGGAAATTTGGTGCAGTCTCCCACATATTTTACTTCTTGCAATTCAGGAGGTATACAACATGCCCATCTCAGGTTGGCAAGGATGCCATTCACACTTAGGGGACAGGGTTCGATGTCATTCAGATCCTGCGTTTGTAGAGCACCTGTAGGATCAAACTGTCAGGCGTTGACTCGCGGACACTGACAGCATGAATCATGGTGACTTGTCTCAGGTCTTGGAGAACAAGTGCTGCCTGTGAAGTGAAATCCCAGCCAGGAAGCTGATGCTTTTCAGACAGCGAAAGAAATCCTTGGGGAGAATTTCTGTCACTTTGTAGATATACTTGACGCAAGCATAACCTTGTTTCTCCACTGCCTGTCTGTCATCATTTGCCTACTAACTACTCGTTGCAAAAAAAAAGATCTTGTATAAATAATGAAGCATTTCATGATTTGGAACCAGTTAAAGTGTGAATTATTTAATGGGCCATGTTTCATCTTGACTGTCATCTGAAAAGCTCATCGGAGGAGAGTAATTTTCACTTTGTATTCACATGAATTCAAGTCTGACTTAGAACGACCTTTCAGACAGGCATAAACTCTATCTCTTCTATTCCTTCCCACATTCATTGAGTACGTTTAGTTGATCGTTTGCAACAGAACTTTATCTGTGAGCGCATGTGGCTGGGCCATAACCTGAAATTAGCTCCTGTATTTCTTCAATTGTCATCTGCTAATGGCTTAATTCCATTATCTCTCTCTGCAGTCCACATGGTCATCTTTGATAATTTGACTCTTCAGAACTCTTCAGTTTGAAGCCAACACACTCATGGTAACAGAAATGGTAACAGAAAGCCAGCATCCTATAATTAGCAGGGTTGGTTTTCTTTAAAAAAAAGTTTCCAATTCTACCACTTCTCTCCACTGTTGAGACATTTTGATATTTATAAAGATTAGAAATATAATGGTGTGCTCCTGTCACCTGGGACTTGCCCCCTTGTTAGGCCTTGACCATGCGACATCCAGGATATTTACCGTCAAACCAGCAATGACAAGTTAGGCAGTGCTCCACATTGAAGATTGACCTCGTTTGTTCACTTCCATTCAGAACAGCTCTGAGATCTGTTGAGGGTGTGACTTTGCGTGTTGGGGATCAGGGAAGTTAGGCCCTGACCAGCTCCGCCAGCTAAGCTTTTTAAAAAAAATAGTGTTGTCTTTTCTTATTCCATCCTCCGGTCTCTTTATGGTCAGGATGCTGGTCCGATCAGATTGGGATTTATAATAAAACATTGAATTTTCTTCTTGTCCATTCATGGGATGTGGGTGTCATAGGCATGGCCAGCATTTATTGCCCACCCTTAACTGCTCAAATGTCACCCACATTGCCGTGGGTTTGGAGTCACCTGTAGGCCAGACCAGGTAAGGTTGGCAGTTTCCTTCTGTAAAGGGCATTAGTGAACCAGATGGATTTTTCGCTACAATTGACAATGGATTCATGGTCATTGTTAGACTCTTAATTCCAGATATTTATTGAATTCAAATTCCACCATCCGCCTCCCTTCAAACCCGGGTCCCCAGAACGTTATCTGGGTCTCTGGATTAACAGTTCAGTGATTAATACCACTGGACCATCACCTCCACACATTTCTTACCCTAAACAACATTAGTGAAGCAGACGGGGTTTTCCAACAATCCACAACAGTCATCATTAGATCCTTAATTCCAGGTTTTTATTGATTCAAATTCTACCATCTGCTGTGGCGGGATTCGAACCAGAGACTGTTCCTCATTCAGGGACTAGGTCCCTCATAGATCTTTCTTCCCCAGAAATATGCTTAATTCAGAAGACTTGTAAACTGAAACTTTTTGACTTGTATGTTGCAGGATTTGCAAGAATATTCAAGATATCCCAACACAACATGTTCTGTTTGAAAGGAGAATAAGAGTTTTACTGTTTACAATATGACATTCCACGTCAGGGTTGCAGTGCATTCTCATGACAGTGGCTAAAAAGGCCTGAATATTATCCAAGCTCATCCGCAGGAGCAGGATGTGACCAACAAAACTAATAACTTTTTAAACGTGACTTATTACCCAGGTACCAGACAAAACAAGGTCTGATCTCTAGCTCTCAGTTGGTGTAGTACCATAGAAACCTATTTAATTAAGGGTGGACGTTTTGTGGCAAAAGTGATGGTGAGTCACAGGATCTGGTTAAAGTCTGTGAGAGGCCATGATGCAAGTGTTTTTTTCTTAAATTTCCTGTTCAGTCCGGGCTGCTCGGACGATTCAAAACAGATTGTTTTATGGATAACAAGAGACTGCAACAACTTGCTTTCATGCTGTGTGTTCTACAAAGCGCGGTGCCCACTGAAATACACTGAGGAGTGCAACACTCCTCACAATGTGTGTGCCTTTGTGCATGCGGCTTATTGAAGTGGGGGGAGACTGTTCTTGAGCTAGCTGTGCCATTCATATCCTGACTTCATTTGCTTGTCGTGGTTCAGTCACTACTCCGATACCCCTCCTCTACCAAAAATCTATCATTCCCAGTTTGAACTGGCTCTCCTCCCCCAGACTCACCAGTTTTGGGAGGAGAGCCAGTTCCTCCATGTTTCCATGACTATAATTCCTCACAACCCCCCTGAACAATTTAGTTTGAATGTTGATTTTTCTCTATCTTTTCTACCCTTCTTCGCTCCAATTGAGCATCTCTGTTAAATCACTCCTTAACCATACTGCAGGGAATACAAGCTTAGTCTGTGCAATTTGCCCTGTTTTTCATTGATGGGATATCTTTCTCTTGATGGCTGAGTTCCCACTGGGAGTCTCTTCAGTATGGTGCCTGTGCAGTTCAAAAGGTGATGGCTGTACCATCTCCGCTGTGGTGGAATGTGGCCGGTTAAAGACGACTACAGAATCATAGCAGTGTTCCAGCACCAAAGGAAGCCATTCAGCCCCTCAAGCCTGCACCAACTCATTGACTGACCATCATTACCCAGTGCCAATCTCCTGCTTTTACCCCGAACCCTTTCACATTATATTCATCTGTATTAACCATCTGGTGCCCTTGGTTGATCCTGTCTCCACCACGTTTCCAGGCAGTGCAGTACTTCTCGCTGAGTGGAAAAATGTTCTCCTCACCTCACTTTCTTGTTTCATTTGCAGATCACTTTAAAACAGCGCCCCCTCGTTCTTGCTCCGTTTATGAAAGCAGGAGCAGTTTCTCCCTATCTGCAGCACTGCCGTACATTCTAGATGGACTTGATGATTTTGTTTGAGCCTCTTTTGGTGCGACTCCTTTTCCTCCACCTCACTGCTGTAGAGACGGGCAGCCATCTTGGATCTTGCTCAGCGGAATGAAGCTGCGCTGTTCAAACTGAGCTGCTGTCTTTGGAATTGTTTCCTTGAGTTGGCAGCCACGTGCCAACCAAGAGTCTCGAGACAGCGATCAGGAATAGGCTGGAACCTGGTTTCCGTTGATCCAGTGGGCGTTGAAATCTGTCGTTGCGAGTCAACGTTGGCCAACACAGCACCGGTCACTGAAGTGGGGAGGTTGGCGGGGGGAAGCGGCGGGGGTCTTCACAAATAGCGAACCAGTAAGACCCGAGTGGGAGTCTTTCCTGGAAACCAGTTTGTACGGTTTTCAGGTGGGATTGGATTGATGTAACCCAGTAATTGGTGCAAGGACTGACTTAAACAGACTCTCCACTCTCCCCGGGCTGAGTGAGGTGCCCGGCGTTGATGTGGTTTTGGCGGTTAAGTTATATGGCCCGACTACCAGGAGTGAAATAGTGAAGAAATTCTGAGAAAGCCAGCAGTTGGAATGTTGTGGTCACAGCTGGCTCTGCTGATTAGGATGCCTGCGGTTTCTCTTCTTATGGTGGAGGAGCTGAAACTCCCTTTGGGGGTTTCGATTCAGTAGTGTGGAAGGGATTAACCGAGAACCAGCGAAGATGAGCTGTTGGACAGCGAATTCTCAGGCCAGTTCTGCTCGTAGTTGGATGGGAGGCAGGCGAGAGTGTGAAAGCACCTCAGTAAGTGCGTTGGCGTGTTTGACTGAGTGCACGCCTGAGTGTGTGTGCGTGCGTGCGCGCGCATATGTGTGCATGTCTGCCTGAAAGTCTATACGAAGGTGTTTGTGTCTTTGACCTGAATGTTACCCCCACCCTCTGAATACGGGCCGAAGCGAGGGGGACGGGTACATGATTTTGTTTTGACAGATTGTGGCGCCATTCCAGCCTCCTCCCCCACCCTGGGTCATTTCCCTGGATTTGGAATCGGAGGCGTTACCTGCTCTTGTTAAGGCCATTGGTTATGATCCAGTTCGTACACAACTAACCTTATAGCCTGTTCCTCTGGGTATAGGGTACTTTCTGATCAACCTTTTCAGTGACGTTATGATACACCTCTGAAACCAGTGAGATTTAAATCCAGGCCCCTTGGCTCAGAGGTGGGAACACTACCCCTACACCACACAGTGAGGGGGGGGGACTGTGTGTCCCCAAAGTGGCAGAGACTGGACCAGCTCTCCTGGGAGGGGTCAGGGGGTGGCAGACCTGGAGACCTTCCCTGTTTACCCACTCCTCGTTTGGGCCTCAGGCCTTCCTGTAGAGGGGATCCTGCAGCAACTGCGGCTAATTTTTAATTCGGGCATATTCAGGGGCTGCCTTTTATTATTATTATTCTTTCCTGGTCTACGGGCATCGCTAACTAGGCCAGCATTTATTGCCCATCCCCTAATTGCACAAAGGGCAGTTGACAGTCAGCCAAGTTGCTGTGGATCTGGAGTCAGTTGTAGGCCAGACCTCAAAGTGAGGGCCCAGAAAATGCAGCCTCCAGATCGTTCCGAGCCGGTGAGAGCTTATATTGCTTCTCCTTATGCACTCCAACCCCAGCTTCAAGAATCTATCCACAACCAAACTTAGCCTTATCTTCCAATACATGGAAAATCCACTGTGTGCCTGGTGCCAGTCTGCTTTGAGGTCAGGAGAAAGCATGTTCAGTGTGTTACTCATGCGCACACATTGACATGTGTGTGCAAACACACACACATGCGTGTACTCAGACACAGGCATGTTTCTTGTGTTGTCACCCACACTTGGACCTGGCGTTGGTCCTGAACCAAACATTGTAAGCTTTATGGTATGCAGTTGCACATTTCTTTTTGTACGCACCTCTTTCAGCCTGTTCCTTCGGGTATAGGGTACTTTCTGACCAACTTTTTCAGCGATGTTATGACACTCCTCTGGAGCAGGTGGGACTTGAATCCAGGCCTCCTGGCTCAGAGGTGGGAACACTACCTCTTTCAAGTATAGGCACACTTAACCAAATCTGTTCAGAGTTGACACCCACCTCTGGAGCAGGTAGGATTTGAATCTGGGCCTCCTTGCTCTGAGATAGGGACAGTACCACTGCACCGTAGGAGACCCTTCCTTCAAGTGCCGGTAAATCCCCACTTTATATGCACTATCTGAATTTAATTAACACCCAATTAATAGACAATTCACACCAGTGGTCGTTGGAGAGGGAGCACATGGTGTCCACCAGTACGCTCAATGTCTTTAGAGTGAATTGGGGAGTGTGTCTGGACTGCCCTTCCAACTCCGTTTAGCCCCCTCCCCTCCCTCTCCCTCACCTTCGATTGGCCTGCATTGCCCTGAACAGGTTTCGCAAGTAAATTACTCAATTGGGAAATTCCGGTGATTTACTGGTCGTGGTTACTAGATGAAAGAAAAACCCCATGGGTGATTTGGTGATGGGGAGATAATAATTGTTCAGTTGTGTGTAAGAGAATTTCTGGTTATGTTTTTAAAAAAACATCAACAATTCTTCCACCCCCAGCTGAGGTGCATGGGCACCAGGTGTAATCATATCCCTGGCTGAGATCATTTATTTAGCACGGGCCAGCGATAATGCGAGAATCTGCCTGGTCTGCATTGTTCAGTAAATGGGCTACACTTACTCTGCAATCAGGAACCAGTCAGAGCCAGCTTGGTAAGTTTGACTTTCTGTATTAGGCTCCAGTCTTCAGAGGGATTCACAAGTAGTGAGGTGGGTCTGATGGCGGATGCCTTCACGCTGATGGTGTTTGGAGTTGGTAGGATCACCGACGTTCCTGTGCAAGGCAGACTGTTGGCCATTAGTTATCTGTTTTCTTTCCCAATTTGCCCAGCAAATTCTTCATCATGCAGATCAACCAATATTCCAGGTGTATATGAGACACCACAAACAGTTAGGATTTGGCCAACTTGTGAATCTCAGAGGTCTTCTGTAGCCTTTCCTACACACAGAGTCTCTCAATTGCTGCCTCACGCAGGGGCTCGCACACGTGAGCTCTCATGCGTGTGAGCTGTCATGTGTCACAAGTTTTCACATGTGGACTGTCACACGCAAGCTTTCACACACAGACTCTCACACGCAAGCTTTCACACACCGACTGTCACATGCAAGCTTTCACATGGGAGTTTTAACATACAGGTTCTCATATGTAGCTTCCCCATATTCAGGCTAGTTTCTTGTGTGTGTGCTCTGTCACACTGTCAGACCCTTTCACAGAGGCTCAATGCTCCCTCCCATTTCCAGGAGCACGGTTTGTTTACTTGTTGCTTCTGGGGATGTGGATGATGTGAACAAGGCAGGATTTATTGCCCATTCTTCATTGTCCTGTGTGATCTTAACCACAGAGTATGGGACTGGAGTCACGTGTAGTCCTGTTTGGGTGGAAGTACCATCTTCCCCTCTGTGAAGGACATTGAGTGAATGGACCGGGTATTTGCTGCAATCCGGCATCTGTTGTGACCCTTCTTTCCTGTCGGACCCCATCCACAAACGGCCAGATTTACTGAATTCACTTTCACAATCGGCCCAGGTGGGATTAGACCCGTTGAGCATAGTTTTCCCAGCCCCATCAAGGCAAGTTTAACAGTGGGACATGGAGTAAAGTTGGAGAATCCACACAAACACACACACACACAACACACACACACAACACACACACAAAAAAGGATCGCCTTCCTCAATGATGGCCACCTGTGTCCGGATGTAATTTCAGTTGTTCGGCGACTCTCTCTACCTTGAGGCAGCTTCTGTTCTCAAGCCTGCAGTGGCAGCTCATCCCTGTCAGTGCAGGAATCGACTGAGGGTCAGGAAGGATGACCTACATCTCCCAGTTCCTTGGTCCCTCTGCCTTCCTTCAGTGGACAGGTTTCTGCGATGACTTTTTCATTGTCCCCATCTCAATCAGGCACTTTTCAATGTCAGGCTCCTGTGAGCTTGATAAAACCCTGCCCACAATTCTTTGGTTCCTTGTCCAGCTCTGTTGGAAGGAATTTAATATGCTGTCCTTTTTATTAGTTTGTTTAGCATCCATCCCAACCCACTCCACTTCTCATCTCCTGAATGTGGTTTTGTCTCTTTGAAGGAAATACACCTTAACGACAATCTCAAAGCAAGAGTCAGAGAAATTGAGCCTGGGAACAAGGATTTGTGGCAGTAAATTCGGGGAGAAAGGCTCCTATAAAGTCATGCAACTAATCTTAGAGTCATAGAGTTATAGAGCTGTACAGAATGGAAACAGACCCTTGGGTCCAACTCGTCCATGACGACCAGATATCCTAAATTAATGCTTTCATTTTGCATTTTAGTTTTCCTGATAAAATTCCAGCTTGGAGTGCAGGCTTCACTTGCAAGACTGACACTCCTCGTCCTTGGTGACCCGAGAGATGGCAGTGGGCCAATGCATTGAGCCAGTTTAACCCTCCAGAAAGGCTTGGCCAGCATCTGCACAGGTTAACCAAACTGGTGTGGATTCACGTACAGGCCGAAATAGTTTAGGTACCCCCCAACTCCGAAAAGATGACACCTTCTTTATGACGAGCTTCATTTCACTGATGCCAACCTTACTTTTTTTGTGTGAAAACCAGATTCTTTAAACTGAATTTGAATTCTCAAGAACATAAGATGTAGGAGCAGAAGTAGGCCACTAGGACCATCGGGTCTGATCCACCATTTGGATGTGAAATGTTGACTCTGTTCATCTGTCCACAGATACTGCCAGACCTGCTGAGTTTCTCCACTAATTTCTGTTTCTGTTTCTACATGAGGGTGACCATACCTGGGTAGGGTCGTGTGTCCCAGGACAATCAATGCCTCCGATTAAAAGCTCCGAATTCTTGAGTCTTGATCCGTGAATGCCCTCAATGCCATTTGTGTGAATAACCCTCTGCCTTTTATAGTTGCACTTCATGTGTGTCTGTGTCCACACTCTGAGACAGATCAATGAAAAGGAACTCTGTTGATCAACAGATCCTCTCCTGATTGGCGGTCAACGAGCCACTTAAATGAGTACCGTTTTCTAGCTGAATTGCTTGGACCAGATTGGCTTCTGTTGGACCAGTGAAAGGATGGAACGGTAGAGTTGAATGCTGGCTCATCGGGTCTCAGTGTTTGCGATGAGCTGGGACATTGGTGGTGTAAAGGAAATATGATGGTATTGGTGGTGTTATTGATGTGAGCCCAGGAAACAGTTAACACTCAGGGTGCGGTGGTGTGTTTGTGCCAGTTTTTGTAACTAGCAGTCAGGGTCCAGTACCTCACCCCTCTCCGTTCTGTGGAAATTGTACCAGTCTGAGGCTAACTAAATTTTTTTTTCTTTATTCATTCACGGGATGAGGGCGTCGCTGGCTAAGCAGCATTTATTGCCCGTCACTAATTGCCCAGGGGCCAGTTCAGAGTCAACCACATTGCTGTGGGTCTGGAGTCACATGTAGGCCAGGCCAGGTAAGGATGGGCTGTTTCCTTCCCTAAAGGACATTAGTGAACTAGATGGGTTTTTCCTGACAATCAACAATGGATTCACGGTCATCATTAGACTCTGGATTAACAGTCCAGCAATAATACCGCTAGGCCATCGCCTCCCCATAAATATAACACAATGGGATGTTTGAACATTACTGTAGAGTGGAACCTTTAAGACATGCCTTTGAGAAGGTGCTGGTGAACTGCCTTCTTGAACTAATGCAGTCATGGTGTGGAGGGGCAACCACAGTGCTGTTGGGGAGTTCCAGGGCTTTGAACCAGCGACGGTGAAGGAGCAGCAATGTACTTCCAAGTCAGCTGGTGGTGGTATTCCCGTTCACCTGATGCCCTTGAGCTTGGTTTGTAGAGGGTTCAGGTTTAGGAGGAGTGTTGGGTAGTTTCTGCAGTGCTTCATGTAGATGGTCGATACTGCAGCTACTGTGCAACAAGGTGTAGGGAGTGAATGTTGAATGTGGCGGATTGGATGGAGTCAGGCTGGGCTCCTTTGTCCTGGATGGTGTCAGGTATCTCGAGTTTTTTGTTGGAGTTGCACCCATCCAGGCAAGTGGGGAGTATTCCATCACACTCCTGACTTGTGACTTTGTAGATGGTCGACAGGTCCACAAGTGCTTGGCCTCTGACCTGCATTTGTAGCCTCAATATTTATATGTCTGGTCCAATTTAGTTTCTGCTCAATTCTTTGCAAACAAATGAATTTCTTCATGTCTTTCCCCTGTGCTTTGAATTACCTGGATGCTTGGGGGAGTGTATAGTTCCAAGTTACTTTCTCCATGACAATGCCTTGACCAATCAGAGTGAATTTGCCAACCAATCAACACCATTCTACAGTGTAAGTTGTTATGCTTGTTTGAAATTTGAGATTCTTGCACTTGTCCTAGAGAATGCACAAGGAAAACCTTCACCAACACATCTCTATAGCAACAGTTAAGTTCCTTCTGAGTGACCAAGCAAATGTTTATATCAATGTTTTGCTTCCATCTTGAATGTCTCATAGAACACAGAACAGTCCAATACAGGAAGAAGCCCTTCAGCCCACCATGTCTGTGCTAACAATGATACTATTCTAAACTGATCCCATCTGCCTGCATATGATCTATATCCCTTTATTCTGCCTGTTCATGTATCTCTCTAAATGCTTCTTCAATGTTGCTATCTTATCTGCTTCTACCACCTCCCCTTGCAGTACGTTCCAGGCACCTACCAACCTCTGCATAAAAATTTTGCCTCGCACATCTCCACTCAATTTCCTGTCTCACCTTAAACCCTTGACCCTAGTATTTGACACTTCCACCCTGGGAAGAAGATTCCAACTATCCACCCTATCCGTGCCTCTCATTTATATACTTTTATCAGGTCAAATACTCTAGCAAAAACAACGTCCAGTTTGTCCAACCTCTCCTTATAGCTAATACACTCCAATTGAGGCAGTATCCTGGTAAACCTCTTTTGCACCCTCTCCACATCCTTCCTATGGTGTGGCGACCATAACTGCACACTATATTCCAAATGTGGCCGAGTTAAAGTTTTTTTATAGCTGCAACATGACTTGCCAATTTTTATACTCAATGCCCCGACCTATGAAGGCAAACACACTTTATCTCCCACTTTGTCCACTTTTGTGGCCACTTTCAGGGAGCCGTGGACTTGCACCCCAAGATCCCTCTGTATATTAATGCCCGTAAGGGTCCTGCTGTATACTTTCGTCTTGCATTTGACCTCCCAAACTGCATCACCTCACACTAGTCTGGATTAAACTCCACCTGCTTTTCCTCCACCCAACTTTTGAATTGACCTGTATCCTGCTGCATCCTTCGAAAACCATCCTCGTGATTCCACACCTCCACCAATTTTTACGTCATCTGCAAACTTCCTAATCAGACCAGCTGCATTTCATCCAGATCATTTATACAGATTAAAAATAACACAGGCCCTGGCACTGATCCTTGCAGAACACCAGTGGTCACAGACCTCCAGTAAGAGAAAGACCCCTTCACAGTTACCCTGTCTCCTATGACCAAACCAATTTTCCATCCAACTTAGCAACTCGATCCCAAGTGACTTAATCTTCAGGACCAGCCTACCTTGAGGAACCTTGTCTCTTGCTTTGGCTTCGGAAGTGTACAACATGCATATACCCATAGTGTTCATAGTTTAGCATAATTTAGCACCAATGTCCCTTGTATTGAACAAAGAACAGTGCCCCAATCTCTCTGCTTTGACTTATGTACCCCCTTGCTCTGACTGTATAAATAGGAGTCATACAGTTGTGCAGCACAGAAACAGACCCTTTGGTCCAACTTGTCAATGCTACATTAATCAAGTCAGCATTTGGCCCATATGCCTCAAACCCTTTCTATTCATTAACCCATCCATATGCCATTTAAATGTTGTAATTGTACCAGCCTCTATCGCTTCCTCTGGCAGCTCATTCCATACACGCACCACCCTCTGCGTGGAAAAAGTTGCCCCTTAGGTCCATTTTATATCTTTGCCCTGTCATCCTAAACCTATGCCCTCTAGTTTTGGACTGCTCTATAAGGTCACCCCTCAGACTCCAACACTCCAGGGAAAATAGCCCCAGCCAATTCAGGCTCTCCCTATAGCTCAAACCCTCCAACCCTGGCAACATCCTTGTGAATCTCTTCTGCATCGTTTCAAGTTTCACAACATCTTTCCTACAGCCAGAAGTCAATGGAGGAATCTCTCCCGCTCCCTCGATTTGACTCTGCCTTTCCACAGTGATCCGATAACTGATTAAACCTGAGCCGCTGTCAGTCAGGGGGAGATGGCTTGTTGTCGGGGGACTCCCTGAACTAATTCCACACATTCTCACATGCGATGCCCACAAATGGAATCTGTAATGAGTCCCTTGCACATTGCTGTCATCCATCACAGGCACAGCCTCGGAGGACCCTGAGCTACCTGCCGGAGAAATTTAAACCGCATTAAGCAAATTTTCAATATTGCTGTTCTGTAGCTAAGGGGGAGAAAAATGAGCATCCTTGTTTCAGCTGGCAGCAGCTGGTGTACAGTAAAGATGAGATAAGCTCATTATACTAATATTTTCAAGTCTGGAAAATTTTACATTCGAAGGGGAGATCCGTACGGTTCTGGGTTCTTGTACTCCTTGCAACCTATTTATTTTTGTTTTTAAAAATGCGGTAATGACAACATGCATTTGTATGGTGTCAGGCGCATTTCACAAAATTTAATTCAAAGCCATTTCCACATTGATATTGCACATGTGCATGGAGCCATCAAAACAAATGAATCAACCATCCAAACGTTCAGCCCCCTCTTCGTCTCCCCATCCCTCAGCTGGGTCAGCTGCGTAAACCCTTCCCTGCGCCGCCACTAACTCCAAGTACAGTTCTGGCCACCCTGCCATAGGAAGGCTGTTATTAAGCTGGAGAGGGTGCAAAAATGATTTATCAGGATGTTACTGAGACTGCAACGTTTGAGTTATAAGGAGAAGCTGGGATTCTTTTCCCTGGAGTGCCAGAGATGCAGCGTGACCTTATAGAGGTTTATAAAATCACAAGGAGCATGGATAGGGTGAATAGTCAAGGTCTTCCTCAGGGTGGGGGAGTCCAAAACTAGAGGGTGCAGGTTTAAGGGGAGAGGGGAAAGATTTAAAACTGCCAACCTTTTTACACAGAGGGTGGTGCATGTACAGAATGAGCTGCCAGAGGAGGTGGTAGGGGTGAGTACAATTATAACATTTAAAAGACATTCGGACAGGTGCGTGGATAGGGAAGGTTTAGAAGGATATGGGCCAAATGAAGGCAAATGGGACGAGTTTAGTTTAGGAAACCTGGTCGACATGGATGAATTGGGCCGAAGGGTCTGTTTCCCTGCTGTATGACTCTGTGACTTGTCCATTCAGTCACCTTCTCCTGCCTTAAACTTGATCCCATCCAAAACTCTGTGCTCAATCCTGTTGAGTGCCAAGTCCTGTTTGCCCATGATGCCTGTGATTGATGACTGACACTGGCTCCCCACCTGGTAACGCCTCAGTTTTAAAACTCTTATCCCTGCTGTCAAATGGTATCTGAACCCCATCCACCCTCTCCAAAATCTCTACAATCTCATCCAGCCTTACAACCCTCTCGAAACCACTGTGTTCCCCTAAGCTCCACCTGTAGCACAGTCACGGTTTTAATTGCTTCACCATTACCGACTAAGCCATCAAATATCCGGACCCTAAGATCTGAACTTCCTTCCCCAAGACTCCCCACTTCTCCACCTCCATCAGAACGCTCCATCAAATCCCTGACCAAGCTTTTAGTCACCTGCGCAATGATCTCCTCATGCGGTGAAATCGTTACTGCGTAACGCTCCCCAGCAGCAGGGTGTTTTGCTGCATTAAGGTGCTATATAAATGCAATTGTTGTTGCTGTCCTCAGCAGGTGAAAAATGGATCCTTGCCAAAAGCAGAGTTTTGAAACTTGCTTCCTTCCAACACTAGATACCTAGTAAAACAGCGCAAGACCTTTCCAGGAAAGCAACACATTTATGTAGCTATCCATTTGTTGCTGCCCATTTTACTGTCAGGAAACGAATGGAATGGCCAAAAACTATCTCCTTTGCCCGTCCGTCACATATGGTCCATTTGTGGGTTTTTTTTAAATAACGAACCCAGTGACAATTGAAGCTTTTCTGGGCTTGTCATGTCCTGTCTCCTGTTGCGCTGGGTAAACAAATGCCTGCATTGGTACAGCGCCTTTCACAACTTCGGGAAATCCCAGAGGGCTTTGCAACCCAATGACTGACTTTGTTGGGTCCCTGTTATAATGTAAGGAACAAGGCAGCCAATTTACACACAGCAAACTCCCACAGATACCTATGCCGTAATGATCAGATCATCTCATTTAGCGACCGTTGGTCAAGAGAGAATTATTGGTCAGGATACAGGGAGTTCACTTGTGTGTTGTTTTTTCAAAAGAATTACAATTGCACGTCATTGACAGAACAGGAGGAGGCCATTCGGCCCAGCAGGTCTGACACAGCACCTTGCACACCCCTACGACGGAGCAGCTGGGGCTCTCTGTTCATAATGTCACTTGAAAGACGGTATCCCTGACCATGCAATGCTCCATCAGCACTTTGCAGGAGCGTGAGATGCAGATTTGGTGCTCAAGTCTGCAAAGCAAGCCAAAGGTTTAATTTGCCTGAGTTGTGTAGCTCAAGAGAAGCTCCAAGAGCAGCTGGTGAGCTGTGCTCTGTGCTCTTGCCTCAGTCGGGAAAGTATTAAGGATGTGAGTCAGCCTCCCAGAATGAGGAGCATCAGCTTGGGTAAATCCCTCTGGTCCAGCAGCATGTGTGTGGACGTCAGGTGAACACAGGGTCAGATCCTTGATAGATATTTGATGACCTGCACAGTCACGATGGACCGAAGGGCCTTTTTCTCTGCTCTTTTAAAAACTCCTCTGGACCCTCCTGAAGTCAACCAGCCTTCAGCCACATCAAGCCCAGGCAGGAAATATCTGAAGAGGTGGGATGTGGGGAGAAAGCTGGCAGGGAGTGTAGTGATGCGAGAGGAATTGCCCCTTTAGGAAATTGGTGGATCAATTGCCTTTTTAAAAAAATTATTTTGTTTTAATTCACTCGTGGAATGTGGGTTTCTCTGGCCAGGCCAGCATTTATTGCCCAATCCTAATAGCTCAGAGGGCAGTTAAGAATAAACCACATTGCTGTGCGTCTGGAGTCACACGTAGGCCAGGCCAGCCACAGATGACAGATTCCCTTCCCGAAAGGACTTTAGTGAACCAGATGGGTTTTCCCCGGCAATTGTTCCATGGTCATTATTAAACCCTTGATTCCAGATTATTCATTGGATTCAAATTCCACCATCTGCTATGATGGTGAACCTGGGGTCCCAGGACATGAGCTGAGTTTCTGGATTAATAGGCTAACAATAATACCACTGGGCCATTGCCTCCGCTGGGACAATACTATAAATGACCCAAGAGGAGACCAGGTCAGGGTAATTAAGGGGAAAGAGCAACAATGTGACGTGTCGGATTGCTTCAGTTTTGTCAGTGATATTCTCATTTCAAATACTGAGGTCCAAAGATTAAAAAAAGCAACCTATTTTTTGTTGATTTTTTTTTTCTAGTCAACGGAGAGAAGACCCGTTCCGCGATGCCCGGGTCACCAGTGGACGTGAAGGTTCAGTCCCGAGCCACCCCACCGACCATGCCACCACCACCTCCGTCTGGGAACCAAGGGGGCACTCGGCCGACCTCCTTCACCCCGACATCACGTAGGTTTCGTTTCTTATCCCCGTCGCCCCAAATTCTTCTGAGATCCGTTTGCTGTTACATTGTTAATCCGCGTGCTTTGTTTAACCCTTGATAAGTCAGAACGGATTTAATTCGATAAGGGCAGGACCGCAGAAATAATAAAAACTCCATAACTTTAACCGATGGGATCTCCTACATTGGGTTATTTCTAGAAGAGACAATATTTAAAACTTAAGCTGGCAAAATCCCCTGCCCTATGCGTCGACATTCATTGCCGGGTATAACTTCAAAGAGAACTCACAAATGGTTGGAAAACGGTTTTGTTTTTTTTGTCTCTGCATCTACCTCCTCCTTCTTCAACCTCGTCGACTTAACCTTTAGTTCATGGCTCCTCAGGATGAGGTTTGGGGGTCAGTGGTGTTGCGGTAATATCACTGGACTAGTAATTCAGAGGCTAATCATCTGGAGGTGCAGGTTCAAATCCCACTGTGCCATCTGTATAAAGTGCTTTTGTTGGGGGGGGTGATGGTGGGGAAAGGCCTAATGGAGCAGGGCTTCCTGAACTGAGTGTTGTGACCCCCACCTCATGGAGTGATGATAGGAATCATAGGGTCACAAATGGATGGAACGCCAACTGAGCATTGACAACAGCAATGGGGTCTGCACAAACCCCTTTGATTTATTGAATTGCTGGTACGGCCCAACTGATCAACTTTTAAGGCCCCATTCCTGCTACAGGAAATGCAGGCATTTCTTAATTTGAAAGCCCTGCAGTTGAAAGAACTCAGCACCTTTTCAACCCAGATCTGGGAAATGTGCATGCAGATCCCAAAAGTGCCATAATGTTTCACCAGAGAGATTCCTGACCAACCTGTTTGCTGACATTATGGAGCTGTTTGGACTGTCAGAGACAGTTAAACTGTCACAACACCGCAAAGAGCCCTGCAGATTTCCATAGATATTATCTGGATAAAGCTGTGACAGAGATATTGTTACCTACCTCGGGGTGGGGTAGGTGGGATCTGAACCTGGGCCTCTTGGCTCAGAGGTAGGGACACTACAACTGTGCCACAAGAGCCCTATCGTTTTGAAAGGATTGAGTTAAAATATCAAACAAGACCGTGAGGCGTAGGGGCAGAAGGATGGCATTCAGCCCATCAAGTCTATTCACCTGTGCAATGGGGCAAAAATGGCAATGACTTTCACCAGGGGTCTTAACAAGGTCTGTTTCTTTCTTCACCCCCCCGTAGTGCCGAATGGTGTTGACCACTCCCCGCCTGCCCTCAATGGTGTGCCGTCGCCACCTCAACGGTTCAACAATGGTCCATCGTCCTCCCTTGCCAGCCAGCAGCTCCCTGCCACCTGTGGTGCCCGTCAGCTCAGCAAACTGAAGCGCTTCCTGACCACCCTGCAGCAGTTTGGCAATGACATCTCGCCGGAGATCGGGGAACGCGTCCGCAGCCTTGTCCTGGCGCTGGTGGTGAGTACGGGTCTCGTTTGGGGGCTGCTGGGGTGCGGCAGGGAGCAAGAGAGAGGCACTTGCGATGTTGAGAGTTGGCCGTTCAGCCCCTCTGCAGGCTACTGTGCCATTCAGTTTGATTGTGACTGACCACCTCCATTCATCCGTCTGGGTTCCTCAACACCTGAACATCCTTCCTTGAAAAATACTTGTAGAGGGCGTAGGTTGAATTGTTCATTCGAAAGGTGGAGTTTGAAGATGAAAATCTGAACTTGTTTGCCTGCTTTTTGCAATTTTTCCATTTTGTAAAGAAGCAGCTCACTGTGGAATTACAAAAAGCTACATCAGTAACAGGGCACCTTCTTTCTGTACAAGCAGCCACTTAATTGACCTAATCTTGAATATTGACATGCTTTCTGCTTGAATGGCTAATTCTAACAGTGTCTTCCATGGACTCCTAGCCCTTGTGTAAAAAAAATTCCCTTATTCTGTCTTAAATCCGTTAAATATAACTCTCTATCAATTACCTCAAAATCAACTCTTAAACTACGGAAAACCATACAGTTCTACCTACCTTATCCCATCTCTTGACTCTAAACAGCTCCTTTTTGAACTCCTCTGTTCAAACTAAATTAATCCTAATTTGTTAAGGTCATTTCATTGCCAAGTACGTATCTTTCCGCACCATGTGGCATTGTAGCTTCTGGGAGGAGTCTAGCTCAGTTGGCAGGATGGCTGGTGTCTGATGCAGAGTGATGCAGGTTCACTACCTGAGGTGATCACAAAATTCCCTTCCTTGTGACCTCACCCTTGGCTGAGGTATGGATACACTCAACACCAGTCATCTGTCTTTTAATGGGAGACCATGACTGCATTCCTCTGGGTCAGTGACAACTTTACAACATCCTGGTGAGTCGACAGTGTAATGTTAATTGCATCTTGAGTGTGGTACCTGGGCCATACATGTGACTTGAGCTGTGGGCTTAGATTCATCATTCCATCTGCTTTCATATTTGTAGCTCGTGTCATTTAACACCCAATAATTCTATTAGTTCAGTTTTGTGCATTTCTACATTGGCGGTGCTGCTATTTGTATTATAGAGTCGTAGAGCCATACAGCATAGAAACAGACCCTTTGGCCCAACCGTCCATGCCAACCATAATCCCAAACTAAACCCGTCCCACCTGCCTGCGCTTGGCCCATATCCCTCAAAACATTTCTTATGTACTACTCCAAATGTATTTTAAATGTTGTAACTGTGCCCACATCCACGACTTCCCCTGGACTACCCTGTGTTAAAAAGCATGGCCCCTCCTGTCTTTTTTAAATCTTTCTCCTCTCACCTTAAAAATATGCCCCAGTCTTGAAATCCCCCACTCTAGGGAAAAGACACCTGCCCATTCACATTATCTATATGATTTTGTAAACCTCTGAGGTCGACCTCAACCTCCTACGCTCCAGCAGAAAAGTGAAATCTAGCCTGTCCTTATGACTCAAACCATCCATTCTCATGTTGTACGACTCTGTCTTTCCTCCGCCTCTCCCTGCCTTTTCTCCCCTTCAAAATAGACTTTTCTCAACCGCCCATTGTTTCTAACTCTTCTGGCTGGTTCCCTGTTTGTTGGCTATCCCCTTGCAGGTTCCTTCCTGCCAAATTCCAGGCCGTTACCCTGAAACCGCAGTGGGATTTACTCATCAAAGCATCACACTCTGGAACAGGGAGGCCTAAACCGGCCAGACGTGCTCCGATTGAGCTGTTGTCACCTATCAAGGCCCCACAGGCATGTTGTACTCCAGTGGCCCTAAGCTAAGCCTCAGGAGAGAGGAGGGGAGGACAGTGAAGTCGGAGGTTAGGATGGGGTTATGCAGGGAGATAGTTGGTAAGAAATCTCGGGGAGTAGGCATTCAGTGTGACCAGGAAGAGTGCCCCTGCGTTCACCGTGAAAGGCATTTGTTCCACTCACAGCAGCTCAACGTCTTCCCATAGAACTTAGGCCCACTCATCAACATCTCCGTGGGGCCTAAGAGCTGTTTTAGGTGGACAATCAGAATGCCTGTTGCAAAAGTGGGCTGTACAAATTCAGGATGAAGGACAATGCTTGTGTAGGTTGGGTACAAGCCATCCCATTGCCGCCTTGCTATGCTTTGGGCCTTCTTTATGGCCGAGAACACAGACCAATGACTGCATTAAAAGTCTTTGTTCTAAGCTGCTGACTGTAAAGCTCCAATCTGAAATGAGTTAAGAGGAGCTCTTGGGTACCAGAGCAAAGCCCCTAATTCAGCACATATTAACAAAACTGTTTGGAGACCACAAAGTTATAACTGTTGCGAATGTAGCAATGTCACAGAGAGGCATTAAGGGGTGGGGCCTGAGTTACTTTGATCAAGCAAGCTTGATGCTTTCACTAGGCTCTGCTGTACCAGATGTGGTTTGCTTGGTCCTGACCCTGGCTGCAAAGATTATAGAAAACGCTCTGTTACAACCTGTAGCATTTTAGAGAACACCAAACTAAATTGTGTCAATTTGTATTGTACCAAAATCCAGTTTGCACCTTAAAATGGGAAATGGATACATTTTGGTGTCCTGCTTATTGTGTATTTTGAGAGAGTGTCTTTATATCTAACCCTAAGATGTTACGTAAAGTATAACTTACACATCCGTTTTTATATCGAGTCTGATTCTGCACGTGCTATGTGAGCTACTTCTGGATAGAGTGGACACCTTGACAATCTCATTGAACAATAAAGGTGCAATCATCATCACAGGGTCTAATGAAGCTTCCCTTAAATTATCCTCTCATTGTCCCTATTTACACCAAGTTAGTGTTTTTCATCGACGAGGTCAAATCTAGCTGATATAAACACGACAGCATTATTGTTCTGACCAATGTGGATGTGGCCTGCTGAGTTGGTTGAAGTTTTGTTTAATTTACAAATAATACTTCAGAATTCTCTTACGTCTGGAGAACAGTTGAGGACAGACAACTGATTAACCTGTGTCTACCCCTATGTTGACATGAGCACAGTATGTTTGTGACCAAAGTTATTTTGCTCTTTGTTCATTATTGTAACTCAGTGTAAATGTGCTTGCCGACAGTCAAAGTTTTTTTCTCAAAATCTTTACACAAGGAAATTGCTTTTTAAGCAGGTAAATTTTGTTTTGTGTTAATCAAGTGATTTTCAGTGAAGTTGATGGTATTTGGGTTTGGGGTGTTCTAGTCACTGCATCTGGCTCCTTTTGTGGTTATACTTCATTTTTGGAATTGAAAAGAGTTCCTGAAAGCATTGAATGAGTTGTTAACATTGGCTTGGTTGGTTTTGGAGGCTTGTTGGTTAGGCTCCAGTGTGGAATGTATTTTTACGTTTGTTCGTAGGGCATGGCTGTCAAGGCCAGTATTTATTGTCTATCCTTAATTGCCCAGAAGCAGTTGAGAGTGCTGTGGATCTGGAGTCACATGTAGGCCAGACCAGATGAGGGTGGCAGATTTCCTTCCCTAAAGGGCATTAGTGAACCAGATGGATTTTTCCTCGACGTAGTTGTCATTGTGCTCTTACAGAAACCCCACAGTGTGGAAACAGGCCATTTGGTCCAACAAGTCCTCACTGGCCCTCCAAAGAGCATCCCAACCACACCCAAATCCCTCCGCTATCCCTGTAACCTTGCATTTCCCATGGCTAACACACCTAACCTACACACCCCTGAACAGTATGTACAACTTAGCATGGCCAACCCACCTTACTTGCACATATTTGGACTGTGGGACGAAACTGGAGCACCTGGAGCAAACTCACACAGACAGTCGCCCAAGACTAGAATCGAACTCAGGTTCCCTGGCGCTGTGAGACAGCAGTGCTAATAATCCCAGATTATTTTCACTGAATTCCAATTCCAGCATCTGCCGTGGCAGGATTTGAACTTGGGCCCCCAGAATATTACCTGGGTCTCTAGATTAATAGCCTAATGACAAAAACATCTAGGCCATTGCCTCTCCTGCTTGTGTTGGCTGGTAGTTTATAAACCCAAATGTTGAGTTCACCAAGGACCAGTTTTTGGTGGACCTAAAACTATCTGTTTGGAGGGAGGGGTGATATTGGAATATTACAGCAAAGTTAAAACCCTGAGAATATGGCTTCACTTACAAACACACAGCTGACATTCTTTTTTTATTTTCTTACCTACCCTTCCAGAACTCAACCGTGACCATTGAAGAGTTTCATTCCAAGCTGCAAGAGGCAACAAACTTCCCACTGCGCCCCTTTGTAATTCCATTCTTAAAGGTAATGCAGTCTTCTTCCGTTTTGAAGAATGTCCATTGTCTTGTGAGAGCCCAGCTTTCATTTTTTTTGGGAGGTGGGACGGGGTAGGAGGAACGGGAGAAGAGAAGATATGGGAAATCCGTCCTGGAAGTTATCACTAGTCGCAAAGCAGAGGGTTGCAGATGCAGGAAATCCAAGATTGAATATTCCAACCATTTTCTGTTTCTATGAGTCAGACTGTAAGACATAGGAGCGGAAGTAAGCCATTCAGCACATTGTGTCTGTTCTGCCTTTCAAAGATCTGATAATCCTCAACTCCACTTTCCTGCTTTTTTTCCACTGTAACCCTTGATTCCCTTACTAATTAAAGATCTGCCCATCTCAATATTAAATATACTTGGAGATCCAGTCTCGACAACCCTCTGTATAAAGAAGTGTCAGAGGGAGAAAGAGAGTTAACAGTGAGGAGGCAGAATCCCTAACCCTAACCTTAACCCTAACCCTCTCTTAAGGAGTGTTTTGGAGGTGAGGGAATATATTTAATCAGGCAGAGGGTGGCTTGCAGTTCTTCCCCATTTCTGCTAAAATTAGCCCTGGGGTGGAGAGGCCCCTGGTGGAATTCAGCAGTGAGATCCCACTGCTGCACTGCTTCATTCCACAGTAACCAGCTGGGATGAGTCTGTCACCGTGCAGAGAGCACAACCAGCAACTCCTGTGTATCGAAGGTCCCAGCATCAGGGAGAGTCCCACTGAGATCTACCTCTTGTGTCCTTGATCCTGGGGACCACTTGCCCTTAGCCTCTGAGTGGGGCAGGAGCAGCAAATGGACCTTCCCAGAGAAGGCGCAAGTGAGTCTTACTCTGGCTGTTAAGCCAGCTGGTGACGGAATGGCCTCCAACCCCCCTCCCACAACCCCAACTCCTCCACAAATTCTCTTCCAACAGGAGAAACCCTTAGTTCCAAAGACAGTCATCAGTATCTCAGAATCACAAAATTGGCCCTTGAAGAAAGAGGCCATTCAGCCCATTGTGCCTGCTCTGGTTTTGTTCCCTAATATCAATCTCTCATCTTTTCCCTGTATCCCTGCACACCATTTCTATCCAAATAACCATCCAGTGCCCCTCTTGAATGACCCAGTGGAACCTGCCTCCACGATGTTTCCAGGCAGTGCATTCCAGACCCGAACTACATGCTGTATTCTCACACTGCCCTCTCTTCTATTAAGCATCATGTCGCATGACTAACAGCTAATTGAACATCCTGTATCGGACTCTTTGTCCACAGTATTAAGAATGATTTGTTTCTAGCATGAAACCTGCCCCGTTAAGGGGCCACTCCAGCAAAGGCAGGCAGTACAGATGCTGCAGAGTGAGGCGGGCCTGTCATCTCTGAGCAGCAGAACCTCCCCCCTCCTCACCTACCCTTCTCCCCCCACCACCGCCGCCTTTCCCTCACCCCCACAACGTGGCCACACTAGTCGCTAAGTCTCTGTGACCTGCTCAGAGAATTGTCAACTGCCCGCCATTTCAAAATCGCCAAGATTTTTATCACTAACAAGCCCAAGTATTCAAACAGAAGCTTTTTCTTTATTGCCCCTATGCTTTCTGTAACGGAAAGTTAGTCATTCCTGGAGGTGTTTGATCAATCACGGAAGATTGGCCGTCCGTATCTTTAAGGTGATTTCCCATTTTTGGTATCCGTTTGAGAAGGAGAATTTTCCAGTAGAGGGACACTGAAATTTACTGAATTGTCACACGGATTATTGCAGGGCGACCTGACCGTGGTAATTTACTTTTTACTTTTCACTTGTGTAATGTGGGTGTCGCTGGCTGAGCCAGCGTTTCTCATTGTCCTTTGAGAAGCTGGTGATGAGCTGCCTTCCTGAACTGTTGTGGTCCATTTTGCATTAGCAGTCTCTTATTGCCTGGTATTTTGTGCTTCTAAACTGTCGACTGGGGGCATGAATTGTGTGTTGTTGACAGTCTCCAGCCTTTCAACTGCTCCGCACCTTCTATCGCCACCACCCACAACGCTGACACCCCCAAACGCTCCTCCCAGAACTTTCCACGCAAAATAACATTTTCTTGTTTTTCTCTGGGTTGCCGTTATCCATCTGTTTGAAAGCAAAATGTGGAATGTTGAGGAAGGGCAGAGAGGTTTGCTGAATCCAGCCGTTGCACGGCTGTTCAACGGGTTTAACGTTTATCTGGTCAAACCCCAATTTCTTCTTTCAGCCTGTGGGTCATAAATAGGCAAGTCCAGGTAATTCCGAATGCTGAGGAGAATCGCGTGAAAATGCCACCGCTAAAATTTGATGGATAGAATCCCTAGGATGCAGATAGAGGCCATTTGGCCTATCAAGTGTGCACTGACCCTCTGAAGGGCATCCCAGCTCCCCATCCTATCCCTGTATGTCTATGTCTAG
The DNA here is from genome assembly GCA_024137785.1 of Ginglymostoma cirratum. Classification (NCBI taxonomy): domain Eukaryota; kingdom Metazoa; phylum Chordata; class Chondrichthyes; order Orectolobiformes; family Ginglymostomatidae; genus Ginglymostoma; species Ginglymostoma cirratum. The sequence continues at coordinate 3,041,833 of JAHRHZ010000088.1, forward strand.
CCTGCACATCCCTGGACACTACAGGGTAATTTAGCATGGCCAACCCACCCACCCTGCACATCTTTGGACTGTGGGAGGAACCCAGAGCACCCGGAGGAAACCCAGGCAGACACGGAGAGAACGTGCAGACTCTACACAGACATTCGCCCGAGGCTGGAATCAAACCTGGGTCCCTGGCACTGTGAGGCAACAGTGCTAACAACTGAGCCACCCTGGCTAATTTCCTGGCTTCCTTTCCTGCCTTTGTTTGAGGGAAAATAGTTCTGCAGCCACGACAATAAGTGATGCCTGATAGACACTGGATGCCCTATTTATGTATAAATGAATAACAAACTCACCTTTGCAGAGCTTTTATTCATATTCCACGTTAAAGTCACTGGAAAAGGAGTGTGTCATGTTAATCAGTGGATGAATGCACGGTGTGATGTGGACTGGCAATTAAATGACATCTTTTGACTGCCACAGTCAAGAGTCTTTTAATGAGGTCACTGGGGGAATAAGGTCTTCATGGTCTTAAGTCTTTAACATATCAAAAATGCTCATCTTGGTGAATGAGTCCATGACAGTGACTCTCACTCTTGCGTCAGTGGAGCTGTTGCAGATTTGGTCTCTGGACAAATACCTGATTAGTCCCTCGAGGGGCGAAAATGATGCACTTTCTATTAGTGCTACAGATTTGCCTAAATGACAGCGTTCCGCGTAGCAGCTGGAGCTGTCGTGATGCTCCAAGTGGGGTTGATGGACCGGTAAGTGTCCCATTGAACAACTTACTTCACTAGGGTCCCTGACGGCATATTGAGAACAGAACTCTCCAGAATTGGAGGTGGGGTGGGTGGGTGGGAGCTTGTGAGCTCTGGTTCGAGGGGTGGCCATTGTGGAACTCTGGCCACATTATTATGGCCCCTGTTCCCACTGGCCCCTGCTATCGTAGCCTCCAAACCCCGCTCTGATCCCAATGAGGCGCTGCAATGGTTTCTGAGCCTTGGAATGGGTTTACAGTGGGGACGTAGTTCGCTGTCCTTCGCAAGAGTTTGCTGAAGTCAGACAAAGCGAAGTGTCGACTGGGAGGACCTTGCTGAAGGTAGAATTGGGTCCATCCGCCATTTACTGCCCATTTCCTACAATCTGATGGGACTAAATGACCACTCCATTGGAATGCCCAGAAAGTCCATCTGAAGTTTCACAGCAGAGTTGGAAAGAGAAACGGCAATGAACTTTCGATTATTTCACAATACTTTGTGAAAGCTGCACAGACCTCTACCACTCCCTGTCTCCTTTGACAAAGGCTCATGCTCACATTTTGTCCCATGTCTGGATCATTCTGAGGACTTTTAGAGATGCCAAATTATTCATGATTAGCCTGGGCTGGCCAGGAATTGACAATTCGCCTCCGCAAATGCTGCAGCCAGCAACATCTGGGAGAAAATTCAGACAAGAATGTATTTTTAATTGCATTTCCTTTGGAACATTTGGCAGTATTGGGGCAGATGCACATGACTGGACATGGTCAGAGTTCATTGTCATTAAACTTCAAGGAGTACCCGTCCAGAGATGTGAACCCAACAGTGCCAGCCCTGAAATTTGCTGCAACTCCCTTTGTAAAGGATCACATCATTCATGGTGCCCATGTGTTTCTGTCAGATCCCAAACCCTGAGTTGGGGAGGGAGGAGTGCATTGGCAGCAAGTGACTGTGTCTCGATATAAGGTCCTAATTAATTACATCTCAATGATACCCCTCGTCAGTAAATCGCCAACCATCACAATTGCATTTTCAGAGTTTCTTTGCTTTCCTGGCTGGGGCAGTCGAGAATGACTTGGGGGGCGGGGGGTCACCTTTTCAAAACAAGGTGTCAGCCATTTTGGACTGAGATGAGGAAAGGTTTGGAGTTTGTGAATCTTTGGAATACTCAACCTCAGATCAGTGGCTGCTCCCGACTGTTGAGAATGTTCAAGACTTGGTAGATTTTTGGATTCCAAAGGGAATCAAGTGACTCAGGCAACAGGAGAGGAAAATGGAGGTGAAGTAGGTGATAGGCTGTGATCCTAGTGAAGACAGAGCAGATTTTGGGGATGTGGGATGTCTCTAATCATCCTATTTCACAAAATACAGCTAGAAAATTCTGACACGAGAAAACATACCTGTCCGCAACAAAATCCACTGGTTCAAAGCCACCACGAATGTAAGCTTGTCTGAGGCTTCCAGATATTTCTGCCGTTTTCTGAAACAAAATCAGAAATTTCTGGAAAAAACTCAGCAGGTCTGGCAGCCAGGTGGGAGAAAGAACCTTAAAGACCAGCCTTTTCCTAGCTACTCTCAGTTCTGAAGAAAGATATTTGGACCCGAAACGTTAACACTGCTTTCCATCCACAGACACTACCAGACCTGTCGAGTTTCTCCAGCAATTTCTGCTTTTGTTTATGAGTTCCAGCATCCGTAGTTCTTCCAGGGTTTCTTGTTCTGCCTCGTTTCACCCATTGCAATTTTTATTTGTGATGTTTAAGTCCGAACTTTATTTTTCTTTCTATTGAAGTGGGTCTTTTTTTTTGTTTTATTCTTGCAGTTGAGATTTTTAGCACAGTCTTGCATGAGTGATATCTATCATGGGACTTGCCCTCCTGAGGTTGTGGGTAGAGGAGGAGAATTGGTGGTGTTGTTGGTGAGACGGAGGGAGAGGGGAGGGTGGGGGGAGGTGGCGATGTCTGTTGTGGAGCATGAGTGTGAAACCGTGCTGCAACCTCTTTTTTTTTGTAGAAGCATCGCACACCATATGGGCTCCATATCACTTAGTGGCAATCATTCGAACGGGAGGATTTTTTTCTCACTCAACGCCATAGCATCCGCCCTCTGAGGGAAAAGTAAATGACAGGGACCATATGTGTTTGGATATTTGAGCTGAATCCTCAATGAGAGGAAGCAGCTGTAACTGCCTTCACTTCAGCCTGCCTTTCATTACATTAATGTAACCCTCCGACTCCCATTCCAATCTGCAGTATGTCAAATTGCTCGCTGCAAAGATAATGGAAACCATTTCAATTACTGGGTCCACTGCTGACATTAGCACCAGCAAGACTTCGTGGCCCATTCCTATCAACATTGCTCGGCTTTAATTGCCTTTGAACTCGCCAAAGAGAAAGGGAAGCTTGCTGGAGTGCATTTGTTTGCATAATATCAAACTGTGTGTCTGCCTATTAAAATGGGACTTTGAGCTAAGTTTGCAAGTGTGTGTGTGTGTACATGTGTATGTACGGGTGTGAATTTTTGTGTATGTGTATGTGCGTGTGCATGTGTCTATGTGGGCTTGAATGTCTATGTATGTCCCTGCATATGTGTGTATATCTGTGCATGTACCTGTGCATTTATGTGGGTATCTTTTAACGTGCATTTAGGAGTCCATGTCTTTGTGTGTGCAAGCATGTCTCAATGTCTGTATGCATATGTGTGTGTGACTGTGTTCTTTGTGTGTGCGTGCACTTGTGTGTGCATGTGTGTATATGCACGTGCGTGTCTGTGTGTGCATGCATGTGTGCACGTATGCGTATGTGTGTGCACGTATGCGTGTGTCTGTGTGTGTCCGTGTCTGAGAGTTTTTCCTCTTTCTGTCTTCTCTCTTTGGGAGATGAACTTAATCAAAAGGTTTTTAGGGAGCTTTACCCAGAGTTAGAGTTATGAAGTTTCAGGCGGTCAGATGCATCTGAGGTTTTGTACTGCCAATGAATGAATGAACAGTGTTTTAAACTGTGCTTTATTCACCTCCCCCACCCTAACATTCTCTGCACAAATTTAAAAGCATAAGGAATCCTCCCAAAAATACATTCTCTATGCGAAATTTGTCGTTTTTACTGAAAGCAGCTTTGGATTTATGTAGCGCCTTTAGTGTTAAAATGTCAGGCTAGCTCCATTTATTATTCCTTTCTCACCCTGAACAATGAATTAAAACAAACGTCTGTGATCCTAACACTTTAGCTTGTTTTAATCCTCTCCTGTCCTTACTCTTGCTGATCTAAGGTGAAGTTTAAACTTTCCTTATAATCAAATTGCCATTTGGGACAGTGGGCATCAGTGGACTATTTGACAAAGTAAACATCACAGCCAAGACCAACCTGATCTCACCTTGGATCCACACGCGCACAGAGGAATCTTATCTTCCATGGAGACCTTGGTTTGTTTTTGACTCCCTAATTTCCTGTCTGGGGATGTTGAAACCAGTTCCAGTAAACCCTGCTGAGCTTCATGTAGCCATGAGATCCAAGTCTTTCTGGTCTGTGTGACTCAGTATAGCACTGTTTACCCACCAAGGCAATGGGGGAGTCGGTGCCCTAGAAAATAAGACTTGGCAGCACGTACTGGCCATGTAGTAGTCGGGAATTGCACTGTGTAATCAGCATTGCTTGAGTAAACTGAACTATCCAGTGGGGGATTGTGGAGAAACCTCTACCTGGGTGAAAGACTGGTGAGAATTTGGAACTTATCGTTGCAAAGGGTTGTTGAGGCAAATAGATGGGGCAATGATGCATTTCAGGAGAAGCTACATAAGGGAGGAAGAAACCGGGAATAAAGAACTGCGGAGGCTGGAAATCAGCAACAAACCAGAAATTACTGGAAAAGCTCAGCAGGTCTGGCAGCATCTGTGGAGAGAAAGCAGAGTTAACGTTCCTCACGTTGTGAGGAAGGACCACTCGACCCGAAACGTTAACTCTGATTTCTCTCCACAGATGCTGCCAGACCTGCTGAGCTTTTCCAGTAATTTCTGTTTTTGCTTTAGAAAGAAGTAGGGCTTGTATTTTTAATTCATTTGTCAGATGTATGCATCACTGACTAGGTCAGCATTTCCTTGCTTATCCCTAATTGCCCAGAGTTAAGAATCTATCAGATTGCTGTGGGGTCTGGAGTCCTAGACCAGATAAAAACAATATTTCTTTTTCCTCTGAAGGGCATTAGTGAACCAAATGGGTTTTTAAAGATTTTCAGTTCCAGATTATTGTTGAATTCAGATTTCACCATCTGCTGTGGCAGGATTTGAAACCAGGCTCCCAGGATCAATCATCCTGTGGTATTATATCATGCTATCACCTTACTTGCTGTTAGTAAGAGGGACAGGAAGAGGTTCATGTGGAACATAACAATGGATTGCATTGATATAGCACCTGTAATGGTGTAAAATGTCCCAAGCCACTTCACAAGAGCGTTATCAAGAAAGTTCAATTGCAAGTCACACACAGAGGTATTAGGCAGGTGGCCAAAAATCTTGACCATAACCAGCAGTGTTGACCGGTTAGGCTAAATGATTTGTTTCAGCGCTGTATGTCTGATTAAATTCTGTGTATACCCGTCCAAATTTCCCAAATGAGAGGGGAACTGGGTCCCTGTTGCCTGGGAAATGAAGATATTTTTTATTGCACATTACAACACTTGACTGGTTTGTTACAGGGAATATGTTTGTTTCAGATTTCACTGTCGTCTCAAGACACATCGAGCCAGCTCCTTCATTTTTTTCTGGCTCCCCCTGACAACATGGGCTAGTGTCCAAAAATGAATTTGCTGGTGCTATCGTGTTGGCTGACTTGTAGCTGGAGTTCAGTCTTGTTCGGTAACGTAGCACATTGACACAGGCACATGTGAAGCATCCACTAATCAGCCCCTTCGCATGGCACAGCCACAATTAGTCATTAAAGGCCCCTTTTCTCCCTGGGATTTTATCTCTGCTGATAGGTAATATCATTGCTGGAAGAACTTGTCTTGCGCAGTTTGTAACATAGAGTCATAGAGATGTACAGCACGGAAATAGACCCTTTGGTCCAATTTGACCAGATATCCTAAATTAATCTAGTCCCATTTGCCAGCATTTGGTCCATATCCCTCTAAACTTTCCCTATTCATGTACCCATCCAGATGCCTTTTAAATGTTGTAATTATACCAGCCTCCACCACTTCCTCTAGCAGCTCAGTCCATACACACACCACCCTCTGTGAAAATGTTACCCTTTAGGTCCCTTTTAAATCTTTCTCCTCTCACCTTAAACCTATGCCTCTCTAGTTTTGGACTCCCCCACCCTGGGGAAAAGACCTTAACTATTCACCCTATCAATGCCCCTCATGATGTTATAAACCTCTATAAGGTCACCCTTTAGCCTCAGACGCTCCAGGGAAAATAGCCCCAGCCTATTCATGCCTCTCCCTGTAGCTCAAACCCTCCAACCCAGAGACAAGCTTGTAAATCTTTTCTGAACCCTTTCTAGTTTGACAGCATCTTTCCTGTAGCAGGGAGGCCAGAATTGAAAGCAGTATTCTAAAAGTGGCTTAACCGTCGTCCAAGAACTCAAGCGCGTTTCATTCTGAGAAGTGATTCTGTGAAGGTATATGAAAAGATGACATCATGGGTGAAATTAATTCGACACATTAAACAAAAGAAAGGCTTGCATTTCTCTAGCACCTTTCAAACACTTTTCAAAGTACTGTATTGACTGGGTGTTAGCCTACTGTGTGATGTAAAAGATGCAGTGGCCAATCTGCCCACAGCAAGCTCCCGCACACCACAAAGTGATGATGAATGGATCGTCTGTTTTATTGTGATTCTGTTGCATGGATGATGCTATGTAAATGCAGTCAATGACTTAGAGAAATAATGGATACGAAAACCATAAACTGCGGATGCTGGAAGTCTGAAACAAAAGCAGAAACTGCTGGAGAAACTTTGCAAGTCTGGCAGTATCTATGGAGAGAAAGCAGATTTACCATTTTGGATCTAGTGACCCTTCTTCACAACCGTTAGTAGCTGGGAAAAAGGGGTATGCATGCTGAAGATTGGGGGTGAGGTGCTAAAGGAATGAGAGGAGAGGTGGAGATGAAGCCCAGACAGAGAGAACAGCAGTCAGACAATCAAAAAGTTGGATGATGGTGAGCCAAGGATAAAGGAAGGCTGCTCGCGGCAACCATGAGTAGGTGAAAATGGGAGGATAATGGATCATGCTTGGAGGTGTTGGTGAGGTCTTGTGTGTGACTTTTGTTTTCCCAGGCCAACCTGCCACTGCTGCAGCGGGAACTATTGCATTGTGCCCGCTCCGCCAAACAAACGCCAGCTCAGTACCTGGCTCAGCATGAGCACCTGCTGCTGAATGCCAACGCCACGTCCCCTGTCAACTCGACGGACCTGCTGGAAGTCAACGAGAACGGCAAGAGGAGCAGCCCGGAAAGGTAAAACCCAACCATTGATAGACCCTGTGGTTTAGGGGATGGGATGCCTCTGGGCACGGTGGATCAGGCGTGTTAGAGTTAAAATGCAGCGAGAAGAAGGGGTGATGCCCAGAAGGGAATGGGCAGTGAATATAACCGTCCTGCCTCTCTAGCTGAACTGTCGAGGAGATCTCAGCAGGAGGCTTTATAAAGAAAACAGCTCCACCTGGACACCAGACTTTAAGAAGGTAGAGAGGGTGCAGAAAAGCTTTACAAGAAAGGTTCCAGGGCTCAGTGTCTTCAGTGAGGATAAAGAGGAGCTGCTGTGTGTAGGAGAGGGGACGTTTGTGGGAGATGTTCGAAATTGTGAAGGCCCTAAGTAAAATGGACAGTGCAAACCAGTTCTGTTGGCAGAAGGGTTGGATTGTAAAAATGTACCGAAACAACTGATGAACGAGTTAAAAGGCCACATGAGGAAATGCAGTGAGTCATCAGGATGTGCAACTCACTGGCAGGGAGAATGGCAGAGGCAGATTCAGTCGTGACTTTCAGTCGGCAATTGGATATGAACCCGAAGACAGATGAATTACAATGAGACGGGGAATGAAAATGTAGGTGGGACTCACCAAGTAATTTTTGCTGGGAGCTGGAATGAGTTTAATGGGCTGAGTGGCCTCTTTCTGTCTGTAACCATTGTATGATTACATTCTCTGATAGTAAAATGAGTTCTGCAATAGCGCTAAGATCTTCTATTTCTTGTTTCATTTTATTATAAAAGGAAGATTTACATTTCTGTTGTCCTGAAGACTTTTCGTTTACTCATAAATAAATAGCGGGAAAGCACTTAATTTGAAAGACCCCAGAACGTGTTTTTAAAAGTATAAAATAATAAATGTTGCTTCATTAGCTTTCAGACTTGCCCAGTCCTGTAAAGATCTGTTGTGTGAAGCCAGTACAGTTAAGACCTTATATGATCTGTTAGTATACTTCCTGCCACTTGGCTTTGAGTGGTGAGAAAATTAAGTGTGATTGGATCAGATCCAGACATTTTTAGCAATGGGCCAAGGAGGGATCGAGTATAGTAGTGGTGTTGGGGGGAGGGGGGGGGGCCATCTGATGAAGGAGAGATTGACATTCCAATGCTATGACTTGCGTGTGCACGGAAATGCCAGAAGAAATACAAGCCTGCCAAATTCGGACAGACTATCTTTATCAAAACAAAAATCATTAGAGCATTCTGCTGTACAATCTGGGCTTGAGGACAGACTGTTGCATCACATTTACAGAACAACTTCAGACTTGTAGCCATGTCAGGCACTGTGGCGGTGGGTCTTGTCTCTGTTTGAATGCCATTTGCAGAATTCTGTAAATTGAATCTATGGCTCATGTTGACCAGGACATCAAGGAGCCATCCCGTCCTTCTCATAGATAATGCTTTCACACCCACCTGAGAGAGAAAAGGACCCTCTGTCTAATTTCTCATCTGAAAAAACAGCATCTCCAACAGTACAGCTCTCCCACAGCGATGCACTGGGCGAGTGTAATTTGCTGGCTCCCCACCCACAAGGGCATGACGGCCCGGCTGGATTCCAGCAGAATTATCTGGTGCCCAATGTTGGGAAAACTGTCCCCAACTAAATTGGGAATGGGAAGAGGTCAACACAGGATTCCCACTTGCGGGTAGCAAAGATGCCAGTCAGGATTATTAATGTGCCGCTTGGTGCTAATTATGGTGGCTCCAGGATTTATGGTGGCTCCGGAGGTTCCCCATGGCTCCCAACGTTTGCCTGAGAGCAGGCCCTGTGGGATTCTCCCGAGGCCTAGGTGGTGGGGATTGCCTCATTGACGGACTCTCAATACCTGAGCAGGGGCACAGCATTGGGAAGGCAGGCTGTTGTTGGAAAAGATCGCTGCAAACTGCCCTCTTTCTGCCTCCTCCAATACCCCCCTGCAATCTCTCCCCATGGAGCCTGTCATGCCCCATTTCCTTTTGTGCAACAATGAGCCGTGGGCCTAGACTCTGATTGGCTGACAGCTCCCACAGGTGGGATTTCTACCTTCTGGGATCCTTGATCAAGTTGGAGACCAAATAAAAGGTAAATGTTCACTAAAATTCATGTATATTTCCCCACTCTCACTGAAGGAAAGGGGGGCTTGCAATAATTCTCCAACCACTGGGCAGTCAAAGGATTGATACACTGGGGAGAATTTCAGTTTAGAATATGGTGGGCTCTCAGGAGGAGTAGGGCTTGAACCTGCAACCTTCTGATATAGCAGCATTTAATCTTACCCACTGAGCCACAGCTGACATCCAGCAATGGCCGTAAAGCCATGTTTATGTGTCAACTGTGGCTCAGCAGTAGCACCCTCACCATCAGGTCCGGAGTCCAATATCTACTCGGAGAGAAGTGAGAAGAGAAATTGAAACGCTGCAGTGTGGTGCCAAGGGTTTGCTGCACTGTCAGAGATACAATCCTTCAGAGGCCCTGGCCTTGCCTGCCCTCGCACCGATTTGGAAAGGTCACTAACAAGGGGGCACAGTTTTAAGGTGTACAGCGGCAGGTTTAGAGGGGATTTAAGGAAAATATTTCCCACCCAGAGGATGGTGGGAATCTGGAATGTTCTGCCTGGAAGGATAGTTGAGGTGGGAAACCTCACAACCTATAAAAAGTACTTGGATGAGCACTCGAAATGTCATAATACTGAAGGCAAAGGGCCTAGTATGGGAAAGTGGGACTAGTCTAACTAGTAGTATATTTTTGGCAGGACAGACTTGGTGGGCCAAAGGGCCTCTTGTGTACTGTATGATTCTATGACCGTATGGTTTGATATGTATGTGAATAAGGGACTCTTGTCCTGAAAGCTTTCACTCCATGATGATGTTTTCTCCTCAGGAATAAAGAGAACGGCTTTGACCGAGACCCTCCAGCGAAGCGGGTGTGCACAATCAGTCCTGCCCAGCGGCACAGCCCAAACATTGGCATACCTCACCCCCCCAATGGGCAACTGCATCCAACACCTCCCCCACTCCAGCACTACAGCCTGGACGATGTGGCCATCAACCACCTGTACAGAGACCCACAGAGACTTCCGGAATACAGAGAGCGACATAGGCATCACGGTGAGCCCAAGGGCACAGGGTAGTCGTGGCTATTGCGGCAGGAATGCACGATGGTGTGAGTTTCTGTGAAGAGTTGGGTTCTTCACAGAGGACAGCTCTGGCTGGTTTTGCCAATTATAGTTTGATAAATAAACCTGTTATCAAGGAAGAGGATTGGTTCCCATATGGATTCTGCATCCTCTGGTTTGGGATTCAGTTAACAATCACCTCAGCCAGGACTCAGTACGCAACCATGAACGATTGTAGATTTTACTGGGTAACCTTCAGTGTGGTCTAGAGAGCTTTCAATGGAGTAGGATGTAAACATTCACCTAGTTATGGTGAAGTATGTTGCGTGCCCAATGAATTCAGATCACATGTGGTGTACAGACCATCTTCTTATTTTTGTGATTTATTTTCACACTTAAATGACAAAGCGTTGTTTTAAAACCAAGAATTCCAAGGATTGCTGCATGTTTTGGAAAGGTAAATCTGATGCTCATGGTAAGCATTGTTTGTACAGCTATTTGTTCAAGCTGCAGTTGAAGTTTAATTTGCAAACGAAACAACTGGAGCTGAGGGTTGTGTACAAATGGAGCTTTACTCGGCAACAAGAAGCTAATTAGTTTGTAGACTCGTGACCAGCTATCAATTTCAAAGGTCCTTTGCCTACAAACAACTATATCGTTGGCTGTTAAACAGCTGAATAGCTTGGATTTGCGAACAAGTCAGAGAAGTGGTCAGATCACTATTCGCCCAGGAACTCTCTTCCTCTGTATTCTGCAGAAAAAAAATCTCTGCCTGTAGAGAATCAGTTTCTCTTCCCTCCAGAAATTTCTATAAGCTGTGAATTTGAATTACAAGCTGGAGACATCTTGTACAAGTGAACCAGTCACCCTGTGCCTCTGACAAACCAGGGGAAGCATCCAGAGAAGGATGACTGAGAAGCAACATTCTGACCAGCACGAGGCTCATTCAGCAAGCCTGGGAACAGAAACTACTAAACTCCCTTCCTGCGCCACCCTCCATCCCTAACCACCTCCTTTCCCTGTCTACGTCTGTCAGTTTGTGCTGTGTGTGAAAGGGGGAGTTTAAGGGTATTAGAGTTTTAATTTTGTGGAGTTACATGCCAACAGTTACCTGTAGCCACCTTGTAATAATGTCATTTTCGTTAAGTACAGAAACTTGGTCCATACTTTCTGGGTCTAGAGACAGGCAAATCGGGGAATTCTGCATACTTGTTAAAATCTTTAACTTTTAAGGTGACTGTGGGAATAGTGGGATTGTATTCCAGTGCACTGCCCCAGTAAGATGTAAGAGCAAGCTCAGTGTTAACTTTCTGGTGAACACCATTAACCTCTCGGGTTTCTCGTGTTTAACATTTGAAACATTGGGTACAGCTTTGTACTCAAAGATCTTTGAAGCTTGCTCTTCATACACGAGACTGAAGACATTTCAGCAACTTCCAGACGGTTAACCTTCCTTTGTCCTCCCAGGAGGATCCCGTGCAGTGTATCAGGAAGAGATGATTGATCACCGACTGACTGACCGTGAGTGGGCTGAGGAATGGAAACATTTGGATCATGTAGGTGCTGATTTCTTCTACTCTTTGTCCTTCTTATAGAAACTTTACAGATTCCATTGGACAGTTTGCAGAGGCTGGGGGAAGGGGTGTAAAATTCTCCAGGCGACCTACCTACCTGCCTCCAATCTATCTGCTATTTTCCATCACCCCTTTTACCCTCATTCCCATCAGGCCTTTATTTTGAGATGGTCAGGGAACGTTCAAGGGCAGATGGAAAGCCTTGAGAGTCACCCTGCTTACTCTTTCATCTCCTGATCTTTCCCTACATCCCCACCCTACATTCCGGAGTGTCACCTCACCTCCCTGCTATGAGAACCTTACCTGGGCCTAGCCTCTAAGGTCCAGAATTTGTGGTCTTCTGCCCAAATTATTTTCACTTGCTCATGGGGATATAGACATTGGTGGCAAAGTCAGTGAAATAACTGCACAGAGACCAATATCCTGCCACCCTTTATTTACTTGTGTGCAGTACACCAGCTGTGGCTAGCCCAGCTCAGAGACAATAAATGTGAAGCTGGAAAAGCACAACAGGTCAGACAGCATCCAAGGAGCAGGAAAGTCAACATTTTGGGTGGGGCCAAAACTCCTGCCAGCCCTGATGAAGGGTTTCAGCCCCAAAAGGTTGATGTCCCTGCTGCTCAGATACTGTCTGATCTGCTGTGCTTTTCCAGCCTAACGCCTGTAGGCTGTGGCTTCCAGCATCTGCAGTCCTTACTGTCTCCAAGATGCTGAAAACCAACACTACCAGGTCTCTTCTCAGGATGCCCACCTTGAAAGGGTTTTCCTCCTCCCTCTGAAGAGAGCTCAGTGAATCTCCCTACCGATGCAAACCCCCTGGTTATCTCCTCTGTCCTGAAGCTCTTGGGCCACATTCTGAAGCAATCTCACTATTACAGCCACATCTCCTTCCTCAGTGTCTGTCTACGCAGCCGGCTTACGCCCATGGACTCCACATAACATTCAGACCCTCACAATTTGGACCCAACCGTGACAACTTAGCTACAGCACCCCCAGGGCCTCCAGAAATGGTTCCCCTTGCCGATTATCAGCCCCACACTCACAGCCATGCATCGACACCTTCTATCCCTGCAGTCATCCCTGCCCCAGCTCCAGAGCTTTCCCAGACCTGCAGGGGACTTCTACTGTTGTTTGTCCTCACGAGGATCCACACCCTCAACAAATGTTTTATTTTCCCCAGTCCTGACAAAGGGTTTTGGCCCAAAAAGTTGACTTTCCTGCTCATCGGATGCTGTCTGACCTGCTGTGCTTTTCCAGCTGCACATTACTTGACTCGAGCTTCGAGCTTCGAGCTTCGAGCTTCGAGCTTCGAGCTTCGAG
>JAHRHZ010000088.1:3055037-3149193 GCA_024137785.1 Ginglymostoma cirratum
TCGAGCTTCGAGCTTCGAGCTTCGAGCTTCGAGCTTCGAGCTTCGAGCTTCGAGCTTCGAGCTTCGAGCTTCGAGCTTCATTACCATCTGCAGCTTGGAGTCAGTCCCCTGAACTGAGGAGATTCGAAATCCCCTGTTTATGTTGGTCAGCCAGGGCTCCCTGATTGGCCCAGGTTAACAACCTCAATCAAGGATCTCATAGTCAACAAGATCCACCTGGTTCCAATCATGACAGTCAGTTTGTGTTTTCCATCTGGAACCATCCTCAAGATGCAGTTAAGAGGAAACCTCAATGATCTGGGTCTGGAGTCACGTATGGGCCAGATCAGATAAAGATGGCAGATTTCCTTCCCCCAATGGTCTCTGGTGAATCAGGTGTGTTTTCATGGTAATTGATGACCGCTCCATCATCGCCATTAATGAGATTAGCTTTCAGTTCTAATTCTATTTTTAATTAATAGCATTTATTGGTGGGATTTGCACCAGTGTCTCCAGGCTGCACCTCTGGCTTATTAGCCCAGTGACATTGCCACTCTGCTATGGCACGTTCCCACCTGACTTTTCAGGTGATGGGCCGGGAGGACCATTCCGATAAAACCTGCCCATTAAAACGTACAGCACAGATGGAGGCCACTCGGGCAGTCATGCCTCTGCTGGCCCTTTCAGAAAACAGTTGTCTTTTGTCCTACATCCTTTCCTCTTGTGCATAATTCCGTGAGATCCTCAGCCTCACATAGAAACATAGACAACAGGAGTAGACCATTCTGCCCTTCAAGCCTACCCCAAAATTCCATATGACCACAGCTGATCAACCAACCTGGTACCTCTTTCCAATTTCACCGCATACCCTTTGATCCTGAAAGCCCTAAGCTTCACATACCCAGCCAGCTCCATTCTCAAATTAGTTTTGGAATCAGGTTCTACCACTCTCTCTTTCAGGGAAAGTTTTGTACATTCCACTGGCTCAATGGGTGAGAAAGAATTCTTTTTAATCTCCGCTGAAGATCTCTTATTAATGATTTTAATCTGTCCAGAGGGAATAATATCTCTGTCAACCAAAACCTCCCATCATCTTGTGAGCATGTTTCCTGCCACCACTGAAGCTCTCTGTTCCAGACAAACTAGTCCTAATTTTTCTAATTTCTGCTCATAATTGAAGTCTCTCACCTCAATCTTCATGTGAACACCACTGGCAAGGGCTACTCTGAGCTGAGTGGCTTCCTTTGCCATTTCCAAAGGCAGTTGCTGTGGCCATGTAGGTCACACCAAGTAAAGGTGACAGATGTGTTTCCCTAAAGGCAAATTAGAATCACTGTGCTGTGGAAGCAGGCCTTTTGGCCCATTGAGTCCACACTGGCCCTCTGAGGAGCATTTCACCCAGCTAACCCACCTAGGCTGCACATCTTTGGATTGTGGGAGGAGACTAGAGCACCCAAAGGAGATCCACATAAGCAACATGCAAACACCACACAGACAGTGACAGGCTAAGGCTGGACTTGAACCTGGGTCCCTAGTGCTGTGAGGCAGCAATGCTAACCACTGAGCCACCATACTGCCCTGTTAGTGAGTGAACAGTTTGTACTACAATTAATCACTATTCATGAGCCTGGCTATGTTAATTAAATTTTGTTAATTGAATTTAAACTCCACCAGTTACTGCAGTGAAATTTTTACCTGTGCTCCTAAAGTATGAGCCTAGATTTCTGGAAACCTAAGCATCTGAAGTGATGCTATAAGCTTTCTAAAGCCATTACACTTTTTCCAGAAGTGGGAACCATTGGATTATGTCTGCAATTATTGCTGTGTTCTATGCTTTTTTTTTAACCACTTTATCAGCTTGCCCTTGTAAGTTTAAGGATTCTTTTTGAAAGAATAAACAAGTGAATTGAACCACATTGAACAGTATTGGCTCCTTTAATGGCCACTATAACAAAAGTCTTGAAAAGAAATTTACAAAGTTCTGAAATAGAATTTTTGGGCTTGCTGATACACTCTAGGCCCTGCAGTGCCTCCTGGTTGTGGAAGACCTGGTATACTGGTGGACATTGCATTGTCCCTCGACCAGGCCACCAGAGGGCAGTCATAGCCACTGAAAAGGTACAGATTGTTGGGTTCAGTGGGCCCCTGCCCAGCATGCCCACCTGGACCTGCTGATAGCCACCCTGGCTCAGCTCAGGAGCAGTTTGCACGGAGACCAAAGTGAGCCGGAGTTTGTGGAAAGCCACCGTGACCTCCTTGCTCCAGAAGAGAGCAAAACCGATGGAGCTGGATCGCAGACAAAACATAAACCTTGGCTTGTCTTGCAGCTCCTGAATTGCATCATGGACATGGTGGAGAAGACTCGTCGCTCACTGGCTGTTCTCTGCCGTTGCCAAGAAGCTGACCGGGAGGAGCTGAACTACTGGATGAGGCGTTACAACGACACGGAGGAGGTGCGAAAGGGTGGCAGCGCTCACCTCCGACAGCTCAGCCCTGGGAACACGGACCCCATTCAAACTGGTGAGTAACCCAGAGCATTGTCTGCCTTCGCTCTCAGCAACTGTTTTAAGCCGGAACTGCATTTGACAAAAATAGTCCCAAAGAGGGTGATACCTGAAATGAGAGGGGATAATTCTGATTGTACGCGATTGCATGAAATGAATGATAATCACACATGGAAATTAAACTGCAAGGATAGAAAATGAAAACAGAAATTGCCGGGAAAACTCAGCAGGTCCGGCAACATCTGTGGAGAGATAAAGCAGAGTTAACGTTTCAGTGCCAGTGAGGCAATGGCAATAAATTTCCAAATCAGGATGGTGTGTGGTCTGGAGGGGAATCTGCATGTCCCCATGTAGCTGCTGCCCTTGCTCCTCTAGAAGGAACTGGTCGTGGGTTCGGAAGGTGCACCTTTTGGCTAGCACACACTGCTGCTACTGGGCGTTGGTGATGGACGAGTGGATGTTTGTGAATGCGGTACCAATCAAGAGGTCTGCGTTGTTCTGGATGGTGTTAAGCTTCTTGGATATTGTTGGAGCTGCACCCATTCAGGCAACTGGGGAGCATCCCATCACACTCCTGACTTGTGCCTTGTAGTTGGTAGACAGGCTTCGGGGAATCAGGAGGTGAGTTACTCATCGCAGCATTCCTATTCTCTGACCAGCTGTTGTAGCCACTGTGTTTATATGGCTAGTGCAGTTGAGTTTTTGATCAATGGTACAGATGTTGATCGTGGGATTCAGTGATGGTGACACCATTGATTGTCAAGGGCTGATGGTTGGATTCTCTCTTGTTGGAGATGGTCATTGCCTGGCATTTGTGTGCTGCAAATATTACTTACTATTTGTCAACCCAAACCTGGATATTGTCCAGATCTTGCTGCATTTGGGCATGGACTGCCTCAGTATCTGAGCAATCACAAATGGTGATGAACACCGTGCAACTGTCGAAGAACATCTCGACTTCTGATATTATTTTGGAGGGATGGTCATTGATGAAGCAGCTGAAGATAGTTGGAGCTGGAGGAACACAGCAGGCCAGGCAGCATCAGAGGAGTAGGAAAGTTTGGGTCGGGACCCTTCTTCAGAAATGAAGTCCTTTTCATGATGCGCACTGAGGGACAAATAATGAGCAGGTTTACCGAAAACGAATTCCTCTTCCCTTCTTCAAAAATAGGTATTTTCTATATTCATTTGGGGGAGCATTGTCTCTGAGAATGTTGCAGACGTATTTTGTGGAGAATAAAGTGGCTGTTCACTAATTCTTTTCTACTGTCAGTCTATCAAATAATGAGGGGTACATTTGCTTTCCAATTGACAGAGGGAAGGCCATGTGCCCCAAAAACTGATCTAATGGATAACCAGTAGCAAGAGTGTGAGGGTGCAATGAGAAGTCATGCGATACCTTCAGCAATCTGTCTAATCAGTGTTCACAACCCTGCCCCACACAGAGAAGTTTGTATCCCTCTGAAAGAGGGTCAGTCCACTTCCCTTCCTTCATACGAGGTTTTGCAGTCTTTAGACAGGGGTCTGCTCCCTTGCTGTGGATCACCCCCCACCAGTGGTACCCACTTGTAATTCAGCTGGTGCTCCATGTTGACGTATCAAGCTTCACACCTAGAGCAGGCCTTAGCCAACATGGCCGCCGGGATCTCCCAGTGGAAGGAGCCTATTTCTCTGGCAGTGCTGTCAGGGTGGCAGCCTTCTCAAGGCAGGAAGACTGCAAATCTCAAAAAAGGCAGGTGCATGAACTTCCTGCTGCTTTGGGATGGCCTCCTTCTGGAGATCTGAAAGGAATGCGGCAAAGTTCCTGAAGTGATAGGAACATGGTGTGACCCTTTAATCCTGGTCCACCACTCAGTTAGATAAAGGGTGATCCGTCTTATTATCTAGTCAAGTCCGGCAGAAAACCTAAGGTCTTGAGGGATCGGGAAATAGGTTATATAAGTAAATTAAGGAATGATGGGGTGAGGATATGGCTGAGTGTATTTGTGTGTGTGATATGCATGGGGAATAAATCATCAGTGGGTTGGGAATTGGTGATGTGTGAGTTGAAATAAAGCTCTGACTAGTAAAGTGTATACTTGGATTCTGTCTTACCAATAATGAATCTCGTTGTGTCTTACCTCTACCTACACACCTTAATGGTGTAATCCTAAATAACCCTGCACCCACGGGGAAAACTATTCCACAGGAATGCACTGGCATCTCATTAGTTTTCCACCAACCTTTTCTCTGTTTGAATCCGAGCAATGGTATTTTGTCTGAGGGAGGCTGAGGAGTGGGATAATGGACCACTGGGAAGGGTGTGACTCAGCAGCTGGTTCCTTTCCCTTTCCTGTTTTAGCCTGCTTTTTGTGAGGGCTGAGCTCTGTTGCGGGGATAGGGGATAATGGATCTGCCTAATTGTGTCTATACTGCAGAGCTTCACCGGGAGATCAGTCACAGACCATCAGCGGGTTACGTGCCAGATGAGATCTGGAAAAAGGCGGGTAAGTCAAATGGGAGCTAATTTACAGCAACTTGTGGTTCATACTGAAATTCCAATACACTTGAGGAGAGGAGAAACAGGATAAACTGATGGCAATGACCATGAAACGTAATGTCACTTCCTCCCTCAGACAGTTGTAATGGAGGAAACATGATGAACAATTTGTGCACAGCAAGCTCCCAGAATCAACAATGTGATCATGACCAGGTCCTCTTCATGATGCGCACTGAGGGACAAATAACGAGCAGGTTTACTGAAAACGAATTCCTCCTCCCTTCTTCAAAAATAGGTATTTTCTACATTCATTTGGGGGAGCATTGTCTCTGAGAATGTTGCAGACGTATTTTGTGGAGAATAAAGTGGCTGTTCACTAATTCTTTTCTACTGTCAGTCTATCAAATAATGAGGGGTACATTTGCTTTCCAATTGACAGAGGGAAGGCCATGTGCCCCAAAACCTGATCTGATGGACAACCAATAGCGAGAGTGTGAGGGTGCAATGAGAAGTCATGTGACACTTTCAGTAATCTGTCCAATTCACAACCCTACTCCGCACGGACAAGTTGTATTCCCTGTGAAAGAGGGCCTATGAGATTTTAAAAGAAAATATTATAGAAAGACACTCAAAGATTCTTTGAAAGCCACATTGGTCTCAGACAGTCATCCTGTAAGGTAAAGCAATATCTCTGGGCTATTCTCTCATTCATTCCTGTTTTGTGTTTTAATTTCCTTTCCCTCTCTCTGTTCCTCCTCTTTAAATAATTTGGGCAAACGTTAAAGTGTACCTGATACTATTTTTCAATGAATGGCCTTATGATCCCCGTTGGGGAGACCCCAATTAGCTCTTGAACCTCCCTGCAGAAAGCAGCACCTCTAGCAGGAGAGCAACTGTGTGTGTCACTCAGAAGGGTCACCCTCACCTCCTTGAGAGTAACCAGGGATGAGCAATAAACAGTGGCCTTGCCAGGGATATAGGTATAGAATCGTAGGATCCCTCCAGTGTAGATAGAGGCTATTCAGCTTATCAAGTCTGCACTGACCCTCCAAACAGCATCCCATCCAGACCTAGCCCCCCCAACCCTGTTCCCATAACCCTGCATTTCTCCTGGCCGATCCACCTAACCTGCACATCATTGTATTCCACCCATGGGAGGAAACCCACGCAGACACAGGGAGAACGTGCAAACTCCACACAGACAGTCGCCTGAGGGTGGAATTGAACCCGGGTCCCTGGTGCTGTGAGGCAGCAGTGCTAACCGCTGAGCGACCATGCCAAAGGTAGCCCAAGAATGATCAACAGAAGAGAAAGGAACGGGAGAGGAGATATGGGAAGCTTTCCTCATACCTTGGCTGTCAATCAGTTGTCAGTTGGCTTCACAATACGAAGTAACTGTATTGATTTTGTTCTGCTTGCTGAGCAGTAATGTTTCTGTGATGTCTACAAAACTGCAGTGAGTCTACTCAAAAGGTGTGCATTGGTGGTACAGTTCCTCAAATTGAAACAAAAACTGTGTTGTTTAATCAACACTTCTATACAGTTGCAGCATCACCCCCGCTGTCCCTGGGCTAATAAAGGTAAGTATCCCATGTGCCTTTGCAACCACTTTATCTACCTGTCCTGATGCCTAACGAAGGGGCAGCGCTGCGAAAACTTGTGATTTCAAAATAAACGTGTTGGACTATAGCCTGGTGTCATGTGACTTCTGACCTTGCCCACCCCAGTCCAACACCAGCACCTCCACTTCATGTCCCGATACTACATAGGACCGTAGTCATGTACTCCAAGGTCCCTCTGATCCTTGCTACTTCTCAGGATCCTACTCATCATCATGTATTCCCTTGCCTTGTTTGCCCTGCCCAAGCGTATCACCTCACATTTATCTGGACTGAATTCCATTTGCCACTGATCAGCCTGAGTGCATCTTCCTTTAATCTAAAGCTTTTGGCCTCAACTGCTTTAAGAGGCTAAGGTCAAAGAGGGTGCACGGTATTAGGAAGTGAGAGCTGGGAACTGAACGATGGAAGGGTTATGAAAGGCAGCAGGGGTGATGAGAAAGAGCTGTGGAGTGAATGTGAGTTTGCAGTTCAGTCATTCCTTTGGCATTCGGGAAGCTCGACAGCTGGCAGCCGGAGGAGCACGGATCTGGCATTTTGTGCACGGCGCAGAGTTCCATTTTTGCGGGGGAGGCGGAAGGTGAGGAGGGAGAGAGAGCAGAGGATAAAGGGAAGGAAACTGTCGCGCTATATGTTACCCACAGAAAAAAGCACCATCTGCCAGCTGGGAGCGGAATTGACGTGAAATTGTGATGCTACCCTGACACCTTCTGGGCAATTTAGTTCTGTGTGCGTGCGGCAGTGCCATCTACAAGAATAACCATGACGTCGGGACACCTGCCATTTATCTATTTCTCACCCGATGCAAACATATTGCAAGGTTTAAACTGAACTGAAGTGTAAATAAAAGTCACAGATCTGTTACGGTGCAGAATGAAGTATTCAGCCCATTGTTGCTGCACCAGGTCTTCAAACGAGTATCGTTACCCAATGTCAGTCTCAGTAACCCCGTGCCCTCAGCATCGTCCAGCGTCCTTTTTCAATGCCTCGATGGAACCTTTTCTAGGCAGTGCGTACCAGACCCTAACCACTCTCTCTGTGTAAGGGTTTCTCCTCCCTGGCTTCCTTTTCCAGGCCACTTTTCCAAATGACTGGACACCTGCCAATGCTCTGACATTACTGTCCATTGAGTGTCATACAGACTAGAAACAGGCCCTTCGGCCCAACTCGTTCATGCCCACCAGGTTTCCTAAACTGAAGTAGTCCCGTTTGTCCACATTTGGCCCATATCCTCTAACCCTTTCCTATCCATGTACTTGTCCAAATGTCTTCTAAATGTTGTAACTGTACCTGCATTGACCACTTCCTCTGGCAGGTCATTCCACACACACACCACCCTCTGTGTGAAAACGTTGCCCCTCAAGTCCCTTTTAAATCTTTCTCCTGTCACATTAACCCTATACCCTTTAGTTTTGGGCCCCCCAAACCTGGGGAAAAGACCTTAGCTATTCACCCTATCCACGCCCCTCATGATTTTATAACCCTCTACAGGGTCACCCCTCAGCCTCCTACGCTCCAGGGAGAAACGTCGCAGCCTATTCAACCCCTCCTTAAAACTCATATCCTCCAGTCTTGAGGAATATTCTGCGTCTCCAGTCAAATATCCCCAGACGTTAGCCTGCCAGCCCTTTCAATCTTTTAGAATACTGAAGCTCCTGTCTCCTTCTCATCACCTCACAAGGAACAAGTTCCACCTCTTTGACCAAGCTACTGGCTGACCCTTGCCTCTACAACCCTGCCCAGCCCAATACAGCGCACCATATAAGGAGAATATCCAGCAAATCAGGTCTGTGCTGGCTGTTTTTAAACCGCAATCCAAATTTTGTCCCTCTCCTCACACTTGCCTCGTGCTGCCCCTGTGCATTTATACGATGCCTTGGGATGTTTTTGTTTAGTTTGAAGGTGCTACGTAAATGTCAGTTACTGCAATCTTCGCCAAGTGCAGAAACGTTTTACCGAGCTCCTCTTATTGCACCCAGTGTTGTCGGAAGCAGCTCTTTAACAAAGTCCCACACACTAGGGTTTGAAGGATCGAGGAAGCTCCCGATTCACGGGAGGAGCCCAGGGGCATTTATCAAATTCCCTTTCGGAAGCTATTATTCCACCTTGTTTTCAGGCAGCGAATTACAGGCTGTAATTAGGCAATTCCAGGACTGAGTCGAGGAGGAGGGTTGTGAATCTGTGGGATTCCATGCCCAGTGAAGCAGTTGAGGCTACTTTGTTAAATGTTTTTAAGGCAAAGATAGATTTTTGAACCGTAAAGGAATGAAGGGTCATGGTGAGCGGGCAAGTAAATGGAGCTGAGTCCACGAAAAGATCAGCCATGATCTTATCGAATGGCAGAGCAGGCTCCAGGGGCTGGATGGCCCACTCCTGCTGCTACTTCTTATGTTCTTATGGTAACAACTCCCTGAAACCTCTCATCTCCCGCCTCTGAACTTCTGTTGGCTGTCACCTGTGATCTTCCCAGTTAAACAGTTTCCTTCCATTTATTATTGTCAAAGCCCCCGATGAGTTTGAGCACCTTCTTTCCGATCTCGCTGTCACTCAGCAGTATGTCTGTTCCCTTCCCCCACCCACCATGTTCAGAGGAGGCAGTGAACGAGGTCAAACGCCAGGCCGTGTCGCAGTTGCAGAAGGCGGTAACCGAGGCTGAGCAGAAAGCGTACGAGATGATAACAGCAGAGAGGGCTAAGATGGAGCAGAAGATAGCAGATGCCAAGAGGCAAGCGGCTGAAGATGCATTCACCGTCATCAATGAGCAGGAAGACACCAGTGAGGTAGGCTGCCCTCCTGTATCCTTCCTTGGACCACGCGCACTTTGGTTCAGGGGTGAACGTTACTGAATTCTCTTATAGCCAGCACTGACTGCTTCGTGATTCAGTTGCCCAATGTAGAGCTGGGTCTTGCGAGTGTGATAAGTCAGTGGCCTGGACCTCCCAATAAACCCCATCCCATCTATCTAGCTCGGCTACTTCGTGCTGGTCTCAGTTATGCCAGGGGCTCGGTCACAACTGGAGTGAGAATATCAGCCAAGACATCCCAGTCCTGATCACCAGCCCATGTATATGCCTCCACAAGGTGACAACAGGGTTGTGTTTGACTAACCCAGGAGCACTCGTGAGCTTCACCTATGGCAAGATACCACAGGTTGCCCTGGGCATGATGTGAATGTTGCCAGCATTTATTGCCCAGTGGGCAGGCAATTAATTATCTAACCGTTGCCCCTTGCCATCATCGCCATCACTGAATTCCCCATGGTCAGTGTATTACCATTGACCATTAACTGAGCTGCACTCATCATGTAAATCTAGGGGGCAATTAAGGATTAGCCACATTGCTGTGGGTCTGGAGTCACATATAGGCCAGACCAGGTAAGGATGGCAGTTTCCATCCATAAAGGACATTAGTGAACCAGATGGGTTTCCTCGGACCATCAACAATGGCTTCCTGCTCATCAGTAGACTCTTAATTGTTTTTTAAAAAATTCCTAATTCAATTAATTTTTTTATATTGGAATCAAAATCCACCATCTGCTGTGGCAGGATTTGAACCAGAATCCCCAAAACATTACCAGGGTCTCTAGATTAATGGTCTAGCAATCATACCACTAGGCCATTACCTCCTTGCCGTTCCCTTACTCCTTCTCTTCAAATTACTTTATAAAATTGTGCAGATTAGTGTCCATACATAAATATTGTTTAATAGCAGTCTGAACTTTAATCCTGATGTCAGACAGCGTGGAAACAGACCAGAGATAAAAGGTACTGCAGATGCTGGAGAATCTGAGATAACAAGCATGGGGCTGGATGAACACAGCAGGTCAAGCAGCATCATAGGAGCAGGAAAACTTGACGTTTCGGGCCTAAACCCTTCATCAGAAATGGGGGAGGGGAAGAGGGTTCTGAAATAAATAGGGAGAGAGGGGGAGGCGGATAGAGGATGGATAGAGGAGAGGATAGGTGGAGAGGAGGCAGACAAGTCGAAGAGGCGGGGATGGAGCCAGTAAAGGTGAGTGTAGGTAGGGGGGTAGGGAGGAGATAGGTCAGTCCAGGGAGGACGGACAGGTCAAGGGGGCGGGATGATGTTAGTAGATAGGAGATGGGGGTGTGGCTTGAGGTGAGAGGAAAAACAGGTTAGGGAGGTGGAGATGAGCTGGGCTGGTTTTGGGATGCGGTTGGGGGAGGGGAGATTTTGAAACTTGTGAAATCCACATTGATGCCATTGGCATCCTATGCTCCTATGATGCTGCTTGACCTGCTGTGTTCATCCAGCCCCATGCTTGTTATCGTGGAAACAGACCATCCAGCTCAACTTGTCCATACTGACCAGGTTTCCTGTGTTGAGCTAGTCCCGTTTGCCTGCATTATGGGCCATGTCCCTAGAAACCTTTCCTATCAAATGTACCTGTCGCAGAGGTTTACAGCATGGAAACAGGTCCTTCTCTCCAACTTGTGCATGCCACCCAACTTACGGAATCATAAAATCCCTACAGTGCCAAAGCAGGCCATTCAACCCATAAGGTCCACACTGACCCTCTGAAGAGAGGACCATACCCAGAACCACCTCCCTACCCTATCGCTGTAACCCTGCACTGTCCACTTAGCCTGCACATCCCTGGACACTATGGGGCAATTTAGCAACAGCCAATCCCCGCTAACCTACACGTCTTTGGACTGTGGGAGGAAACCCACGCAGACACAGGGAGAATGTGCAAACTCCGCACAGACAGTCACCCGCAGGTGGAATCGAGCACAGGGTCCCTGGTGCAGTGAGGTTGTAGCACTAACCACTGAGCCACTGAGCCACTGTGCCATCCTTAAGCCACCCCTTGTCCAAATGTCTTTTAAATGTTGTAACCGTACCTCGTCTTTCTCTTTCTTGTTGTCAGAGTTGCTGGAACTGCGGGCGCAAGGCCAGCGAGACCTGCAGCGGCTGCAACGCAGCCCGTTACTGTGGCTCCTTCTGCCAGCACAAAGATTGGGAAAAGCACCACCGCATCTGCGGCCAGAACCTGCACGCTCAGGCCAAGGTGATACCCGCAGGAGGCTCGGGCCCGAAGGCCACCAAAGGCGAGAAGAGCCCAGCTCTGGAGAAAGCTCCCCCGTCCACCGTGACTTCCAGATCCGCCACACCGGCTGCTCCAGATGCCAGTGTGCAGTAACGTGACCTCCCACCCATCCCCACCCCGGCATCAACGGAGAAATGGGAATCGAAACTCCCGCCTGGGGCCATGGTTTGATATCAGTGTGGGCCTCAGCTTTTAATGTTACCTTTTTCTTTTAACATACAAAACAAAAAATCCGTAATTGAGGGGGAGATGTATCAAGCTCAAGCCTCCTCTTGAGTGCTTTGACTGAAATGTAGGCCGGAAGCAAAATCTACAGCCGGACTCCTGGCCACACAGGAAGCAGGTTGCTGTATCCATGTGCCAGAAACACTGCCATTTACCTGTTGACTGCAGAAAAGTTTTGGACTGGGACATTAAAGGCCTCTTGCCTGTCTCTCCCCACTCATCGCTGACTCCACGAGAATCCTGTATCTCGCTCTGCAGTCCGAAAAGACAACGTAAACATTTGCCTGTGCAATCAAAGTGGACGAAGAGTAACCGTTCAGATCCTATGTACTCGAAACACTCTTTACCTCTTGATGTTAAAAAAGACGGAACTCTTTTTCAAGAGATTAGAACTTATTCTTTCAAAGAGAAATGTCAAAGGAACGTGGTTTGTTGCTGGTTTTCGAAGGGGGACGAAGGAACTTTCTTTTGACTTGTACATCCCTGTTCAGCTTGGCATGAACTGTGTAAAAGGAAATCTCCCGTCTTCCTCTCCCCACGAACGATACGTACACTGACTCTTGTTCCCTCCCGCCATTCCGTTCCTACCCCAAGGGAACTCCTTGCTGACTGTGGCCAGTGACTGCTCTGGCAGTGTACTTGAGGGGGAAGGAAGTGGGTGGCCTGGGTCGGTCCCGGTGCGTGTAAAACTACACTTCGTACGACTTTTTGTAACGACTGACCTCTCGAGACGTTACTCCTCACCTCCTTTGTGATCTCCCGAATGCAAGTGAACAGTTTGTGTCACAAACTAACAGTGACCAGCTCCAAACACACTCACACGCAAGCACGCGGCTGCTTGTCAAAATCTAATTTTACAAAAAAATAGAATTGAAGTGAGAGAGTGTGTGTTTAGATGCTTCGCTGTCAGGGGTTTAGATATCTGGAGGTCCACCTTGTATCTAGTTTTCCCTCCTATCTGGTTGAAGGCAGAGCTAGACATATACCTGACAAAATTAATGTTTTGCGCCAAAGAATGATTCCCTTGGCAGGCGTTTCTGAATTAACAATGACATCTACCTTTTGGTACGTGTTTAGTGACTAGCCATTGGTGGAGGGGTTGCTGCTAATCCCAAAAGGTCAGAAGGAAACACAAGACAAGGGATTCACTGCAGCTTTTGCTTGGAAATTGGTGGCTCCTCGATTATTCAAGCTTGCCAAAGGATCTCTCCACTCTTCGGTCGCCCAGTCACCCCGAGTAACACCGACCCTCACCCGCCCCCCTTACCCCGCCCAACAAATAGCCACACTGATTGATGCCAACCATTCTGGCAGCAAAAAAAAACACATGTAAATCGAGGCTTTCCAAATGCTTTGGAGTTTGGAGCGTGGCTCAAACGACTCAGCCTCGGGTTGGGCTCCTGCAGCAGTAATAATAAAAAAAAAGGGCTTTGGACACTTTTTCAGCAAAACCGTGCAATCTCCCCACCTCTGCCTCTTTGTGCCACACACTCCCCACCTGCCCCCTGCTCTGCTCTTCCTGCCCACCTGTTACAGGCCATTCCCCAATCCTCTCTCATAAGTTGGCCATCACCCCAGCCCCCGTTCTTACAGGTCTGTCGACCCTCCCCCCACCCCCAACTTGCACTCTTTCAGTTTTCACTGAGAGGGTCATGATAGTTTTTAGGCCGAGAAGTGCGGCCCCTGTGAGTAAGGGTATGGCGACCCCTCCATTAAGCAGGTTTAAACACACACCACTTTAAATATTAATCCCCATTCCTCGTTAATAGTGCGGCAGAGATGAAGAGAGGTGGCCATCGACCAGCTTTGGTGATGCTAACCCTCAGACCTTGAACAGCATGAAAAGTAAAGGATCTGGTCCATGTTTGGTAAACCCCTTCACAAGGGATATTCCGCATTGTACTCAGGCAGCCCACGGTCGCTGAGGGTCATTCCTCATTCAGAGTTGAGGTGTTTGGAGGAGTACCTTCCGAGTTCTGTGGTTTCCACGCAGGAGTCCCACTGAATAAGGTCACACTGTGGTTCTTATTCCAATGTATAATTCATTTAATGCTGTCCAATTATAGAACCTTTTTTACTATAAACGAGGATTTGTGTCACCACAAGACGCGCAGTTCCTACTCATTTTCTGGTTGCTGGTCTGGTACCATCCAGCCAGTTTGCAAATCTCAAAAGGCTGTTCGCACCGAGGCAGTTTCTGTTTCAGATACCCTCCCTCATTGCCTATGATGCTGATGGTGTCCAGACTGATAATCAGCCCGCTGTTTCAGCATTGAGCCCATGATCTCCCAGAAGAACCGTGTAAACCTGCTCAGAGAAACTTTCCCCTCCATTTTCTGCAATTCCCAGGTACTGACATTGTGGGGTGTGGCAGACAGGAACAACCTGTGGCACACGAGCAGCTCTAAGGGGAATCAGTTAGTGGCTTAATGCAGCTAAACATGATGATTGTCCTTCTTTTGTTTTTAATCTTTGCAGATAGATCTACCACTTTGCTGGTGGTTGAACTTGGGTGAAATTTACAGCTTGGAGCATGAAGGCTTAGAAAGATACAGGGAAAACGATCATACTTGACTCATGGGAGTGAGGAGTCAACTGGCTGATTGCTCAGACTGCAGTACCCCCCTCAAAAAATTAGGCAACTGGGAATGATTTAGACACATTATCGAGGGTTTAGATGACAACATCTGAGTGTTGTTATTAATAAGAAATTCTCCATTTAATCACTGCCTATCTAATTGCAAAGTGATTTGAAATGTGCGGTATCTGTGGACATGTCAGTGTATCGAGGAATATGAGCTGCAGGGTTCTGTAGCCTTTAGCGTCACTCTGTGTATTACAAAGCGACGATCCTTTGAAGGGCTCAAGCAGCACCTTGAGCAGCAGGGATGAGGCTGTGGAACTCTTCCAATGTTATTTCAAGCGGAGGTGTGACTCCCTCAGTCCTAAGTGTGTGTTCCTTAAATAAATAATGCTGCAATTCTGAGATAGCACAAGGCAACAGAACTGAAAGATCAAATTTTAGGGCTTGTGTCAAGGTAGAGTTTGCCTGCAACGTACTGGGAGTCGCCCTGTGATTTATCCCCATAAGATTGTGGGGTATTTGACTGTTGTTGGGCTTGAGGATCCCCAGCTCGTCAGCAATAATGTTGCATTTCGTAATAAAACATAATCTTGATGCATCGAGGTGGGGCACAAAGTGCAAGTTTAAGATTGCCCACACGGGTTATGTACATTCCTGGAAGTTTCAAATTCTGCCTTTTGACTTCCCCAGATTTCCTAGCCACACCCCCATGCCCAATATAAAAAAAGTACTCCAGAAAATTGAGGAAGGTAAACGTTTCAGTGATTTTTCTCGCAGGAATACACTCAATTTATTCTCCATTCCTGGAAATTTCAGAGGGATTTGGAGTGTTGGCAACACTATGTGCTGTGGGCTTGTGTAAAGCAAGACCAGGATTGTCCTGCTGATGTCTGTGTCATATAGTGCCGAGTGAGATTACCTACAGATTTACAATTGATTAGTAAACTGGTTTTCCTCATGAGTGTGTTAGAAATGTTGTCCTTTAGTCCACTGCATGATCTGACCCTCTTTAGTACAACAAGGTCAAAGGTTAGCCTGGCCTTTCTTTGAAGGTCTACCTCCCAGGTCTGCTATTCCCATGAGCTGACTGGACAGAAAAGTGTCACAGAAAACCAGGGACAACTATTAATATATATCTCTCAACCACAAGATGGTAAGTAGGCCATTCAGCCCATCAGATCTGCACCACCATTCAGTAACATCATGTCTGATTTCTTAACCATTAACTCCACTTTCCTGACATTTCCCCGTAACCTTTGATTCCCTTACTGACGAACAATCTGTCAATCTCAGCCTTGAATGTACTCAATGACCCAGCTTTACCAGCCCTGTGTGGTGAAGAACTCCACAGATTCACAACCTGCTGACGGAAGAAATTCCTCCTTATCTCTGTCTTAAACATGCGATCCTTTACTCTGAGATTATGCCCTCTGGTCCGAACCACTCCCACAAAGGGTCACAACATTTCCACTCACCCTTGACAACTGTGCTTTAGTGTTCCCTGGAGATTTCATCACATGACCTCCTGGTGCCCAACACCCTTCCTCCATGTCAATCCCATTGACCATCCAACAAATCCATTCCCATAGCACATTGCCTGTCCACACCAAGTGGAAAGCACAGAAGAGCCTCCATTAGCCAATTTGAATCAAACTTTCAAATCCATTTGTCCCATCTTTAATTCTTTTGCTGTGAGTTAAAAGAGTCAGTAGTGCTCACAGAAATGGAGAAAAGCACACCAAAGTTTTTAATGACTATGATATGTCTCCTTCCGTTACTCAAAGCAGTATCGTGGTGAATAATCTTCAATTCCTGATGCATTGGCAACCACACTCAAGTCATGAAGCCAACTCTATTTGCTACTTCCATAGAATGACTGGCAAGTGAGCAATGGTACAGACTGAAATACACAATGTCATCACCTTACAGTGCCAGATATCACTGTGCACTGTGACATAGCTTTAACTTACAATCAAATTTACCGTCAGCTGCATTGAGAGCAATCACTGCCTGAAGGCTTTAATCAATGTCTAAGTTTGACAGCCGAAAGCACATTGACCGACCGTTGCATGTGATGTCCCTGCTCCCCACTTTTGATAGTCAATGACATCTGTCTATTTCCCTGCTACCTGCCCTATCCACCACTTTAACTCCCAGTTTCTATTCTGCCAAGCACAATTCATCCCCTTTCCCTCTAGGATTGAGATTAAATCCTGTTCACAAGAAATGGAGAGTGTGAAACCAGCCATTTTTTTTCCCCTTTCCTTAGCACGGTTTCTTTTCAGGACTTGGGAGCTATCGCTTTCCCCTTTTCGATTCCCTTGTCTTCTGAAAGCAAAGTGATGTTTTCCTGCCTTGGGCAGAGATTCCACTGAAACCAAGCACAAATGGGTATCCCAAACTTTGATTTGGATTGGAAAAAGGCGAATGGTTAGAGAACTGCACAACTCTTGTGTATCCACCAAATTGAGAACAGAACCAAATTACCATTCTCTACAACCAAACTGTCCAAGCCAAACTCTCTCTCTTCGGCTTACAGAAGTCGAGGGGATGGTGCCTAACTTGCTAGGCCAACAACCAAAACCTCATAGTTCAGGATTCATTACAAAAGCAAATCAAAACTGATTGATTGATCTAATCCCTCTGTTCAGCTGTGTGTCTCTGTAAGTAAATGAGAAGTACAGTGTATTTGTTTCATTCGTGAGCAGTTAATGTGAAGGATTGTAGTACTGCCGTCGGTGTAAGCAGCCCTTATGGGCCTGCCCTTTCTTTTTCTGTGAAGCTGTCGTGTTGTGATTACTGAATTCTTTATTTTTTTGGGGGGTTTCTTTTAAAATAGTTTTTTTTTTAATTTAAGAAGAATTTGTGTATGCAACTGATAAATGGCAACTTAGCCTGCCAGTTCTTTTTTAAAAAAAATGTTCTGTGTCATTGGCTTGTGCTACAGTCGATTTAATTGCCTATTTTCTCATTGTAATCAGGTTGAATTAACTCCTGTCTTCCTGTACACTCAGGGCCTGTAGGGTGGGCTTGTCATGAAAGTGTTGGCATAGATTCTTGCAACAGTTTCTCTCCCTTTCACAAAAAATACTCTTAGTGTCATCGTCTCTTTTAAACTTAACATCCTACACATCAGCTTACTGACTCGTGCAAGGTGTAATCCATCTTCCCTCAAAATTTCATTAATTCCTCGTTGTTTTGGCCCCCAAAGAACGGAACAAAGATAACAGCTAGCTACTTATTCCGGAACCTTCTGAGGTACAGACTGCTGAGGTGAGGCCAGGAGAGGAGGAGTGAAATTCCATTATTAATCACTTAAGGCCATTTAGGAATAGATGTGTTGAATTATCTTGGGATCTCTTCTAGTCACTTTTTTGATTCTGACAATGATGCTCCTATCCATTGTAAACAGGTAAAGGGCCAGTCTTATTGAGGGTACTCGCACCAGACTGCAGAAAGCCAGGGGCATGCATTTTTATTTTCATACATTTGTGCAACGTGAGCTTTGCCACTCGAGCCATCTTTAATGCCCATCCCTAACTGCCATCAAGAAATCAGCGATAAACCATCATTTCAAATACAACTGATTAGCTCACTCGGTCATTTCAGAGTTAACCTCATTATGTGGATCTGGAGTCACATGTAGGTAGTGATGGCATTTTCTTTCCTCTAAAGTGGATTAGTGAACCAGATGGGTTTTTTTTTGACAGCAATCTGTTAGTTTTATGACCACCCATAGTTACTAGCTATTTTTAATTCCAGATTTTTATTGTGTGGGTTGGATTTAATTTGCAAAGTGGGACTTGAACACGTTAGTCATCTGATGTTAGTGGATGGTAGTCTACACTACATTACCACACGGTATTTCTCAAACAGATTGCTGTAAATTCTGTGAAAAATCTTCAGGAGAGGAGAGAAAAATAGCTGGGACCATGGGAACTGCTTGATATTTTAAAAACGTCTCTTCCACTTTAATCTTTTCCCCTTCAACACTGCTCCCCTTTAGTTGATGTGCGAACCAGACAGCTCAAGGTATGGAACCAGAGGTTCTGTCTTACCATCAGGGAGGGGACCTGTTTTCAATGGAATTTGATAAGGTATAACGAGGAAGAGAGAACCGAGAGCCTAGAGGTCTCCATATGTCCAATAACACAAGAGGAACACAAAGCTGTGTGCCCGTGGCTGTTTCTGTGGCTAGTCCTTCTTGGAACGGCTATCAGACTGTCACGAGGGCTTATAGCTTGAGCAGTGCTTCTCTGCATCAATTGCTCCATACCCTTCATGCCTGCCAAAAGCTTATTGGAAGGAGACTCTGGGCAATAGTGTAAAACATGCAATGCTGGGTCAGACTTGCCTCTACACCTTACCCAACTCATCTCTGCCAACTTGATGGGCAGCAATATGGTTGATTCAATGTTGCCTCTTTGCCTGTTGTGTTCAGGGGTGTGTAGATTAGTTGGGTTATAGGGGGATGAGCCTGGGTGGGATGCTCTGAGGGTCGGTGTGGACTTGTTGGGCTGAAGGGCCTGTTTCCACACTGTAGGGATTCTCTTAAATCCAACAGAGAAACAAGGAGACATTTCCAGGAAGGGCTCAGGGCAAAAGGATTTGATGCTTTCAACAGGAAACTAGACGATAACTTGAAAGGAAAAGGGACAGAAAGTGAGGCTGAGATACCGTGGTAGGGTGGATGTTAATGGGAATGCAACACAGTGAGTCTAAACACCAGTTAGAATGAATGTCCTGTCTCTGTGCTATATTTACTATTGCCCAATGTTATACTCATCGCTTCCGTTCCCACCTGACCCTCTTTCCCAAATGTTGATCTCATAGGCGTGGATGTTTTTATTTAAAAAGGAAGGCTATGATGACAACAATAGCTAAGCCCCTAGTAGGCCAGGTCAATGTGATCAATACTAACACAAGCCATTCTTCCATTATGACGCATTGACTGTAATCTTTGTACCCTCCGCAAACCCCACAACATGACGGAAGTTTCAGGAACCTTCTAACCTGACAACGGCTATCCTCTCCTGAGGGAAAACCACTGAGTGTTTTCTTTCTGCTTTTTCCTCAGAGATGTGTGAATTTTATGCTGGTATAACGTGAAGAATTAATCAGCCTGTGGTTTGGTGACTTCGTTGTCCCAAATTGTGCAATATGTAATTACAGGTTGTACAAAATTAATTTCTGGTTTCTCGAGTTTTTTTTCCAGCCTCTTCCAGTCCCTAAATAATATCAATGCAATCCGGAGTTCCAGAATAAAAACATAAAATCGAATAATTAACTTGTCTAATTGGGTGGTCAACTGCCCATTCTCCACCATACTTCCTGCCTAGAAACCTTACCATGAGCTTAATCAGTGTCAGAACTCCAGGCCTTTGTCATTCCACGAGCAATTTTATACGACTGTGTGATATTTTGAAAACCCTGGATTTATCCAACATGCCAACTGAAAAGCACGAGCGCTCTCTAACTTCAAAACAAGGCAAAGTACAAAATGGTGCCAATGAAATGTGATTGAGTGATGGAAACACCACTAATGTTGACAGTTCTGCTCAGTGACCTAGTTGTGCCAGGGAGAGGGTGAAGCTAATAGCCTCAGTGGGTGCAGTAGGACCTTATTCAAGTCCAGGGAGACCATTGAGTGATATTCATGTCTTCTGTGCACAAACTAAATCAGATTTCATATTCAGCTTGGGAACCCTGCAGCCCAATGGTATCAATGTGGACTTCGCAAGCTTCAAAATCTCCCCTCCCGCTACCGCATCCCAAACCAGCCCAGCTTGTCCCCACCTTCCTAACCTGTCCTTCCTCCCACCTCAAGCCCCACCCCCATCTCCTACCTACTAGCCTCATCCCACCCCCTTGACCTGTCCGTCCTCCCTAGACTGAGCTATCTCCTCCCTAACGCCCCACCTCACTCGCCTTTACTGGCTCCATCCCCGCCTATTTGACCTGTCTGCCTCCTCTCCACCTATCTTCTCCTCTATCCATCTTCTATCTGCCTCCCCCTCTCTCCCATTTATTTCAGAATCCCCATCCCCTCCCCCATTTCTGAAGAAGGGTCTAGGCCCGAAACGTCAGCCTTCCTGCTCTTCTGATGCTGCTTGGCCTGCTGTGTTCATCCAGCTCTACATCTTGTTATCTAACATTGAGAAGTATTAGCTTTTTGATTTTGATAGCGGGCATGAACAATTTGTCACCCATGCAGCCATAAACACCTCGATCTTGACCACATGCAACGCCATCCAGTCAGGAGCCTGTTTTACATATTTCCCTTTTGTCATTTCTGTTAACTTTCAACAGTTCTGAAATGGGCTGCCAGTTCTTTCATCTGCACGTTACATACACATGTACAAAGTGAAGATCCAACCTCATAGAAAGTGTATAATAAATCTCTTGGTTATAGTACGGTTGTGCTATCTTCACTTTTTTGACTACATTTTCTTCCACACCACTCCCTACTCCTCCTGTCCCACCTTCTTGCATTCCATCACCACGTGCCCCTTAAGGACTCCCTGTGCCACATTACAGTAGACAGTTCAGGGCTCAAGTTATCTCTCACGGATATCAATGAACTGAGCATGTGAGGAAATGGACAGAGAATAAACGCCTCAACCTTGCCAGTTTATGGCAACGGGCTTAATACCCTTAGAACCGTTCATTATCATTTCAATCTGCAATAAAAGGAATTTAACCCTGCATCCTGGCCACTAGTCAGATGAAGTAGAGTCATAGAATCCCTACAGTGCACATAGAGGCCATTTGGTCCATCGAATCAGTACCGACCCTCCGAAGAGCATCCCGTAATCCCACCTTTACCATAGTTAACCCACCTAGCCCTGCACAAGTAACTCTGACGTACAGGGAAACCTGCTTAGCCAAGAGAAGTAATACTACGCAGAAGGCCATCTGACAAATCTGCCTGTTCCAGCTCTTTGAAAAAGCTGTCTAATTCTCCTACTTTCCCTTAGCCCTGAAACTATTTCCTATTCAATATCCAATTTCTGTATCCAATTCCCTTTTGTGGAATCCAGGTATTTGTGGCATTCCAAATCCTAGTCACTGCTGACTCTAAGGTGGGTTAAACAGAGGTCATGTTCACACCAACATGTCTGCAAACAGAGTTGCGGATCAGAATTGTCAGCATCTAGAAGCCATGCTCTCAGGCTCCTGGCAAGGAAGAGTGGGGAGATAATTGACTGCAAGTTTACTCTTGACCCTTGCCTCCGTGAGAAACCAAAATTTAATTTGATCTGAGCTGTTCCCCGAGTTGAAGGGATGGTGGTTAACCTGTACGGAAAAGTACTTTCAACATAAAGGAAATCCAAAATCTGGTTTGTACGTGTGTGCCCATGGCAAACATCTGTGTGGCCTGCTCCTCGGGATCCAGTAAAAGCAAAACGATGGCCATGTTCACCCCAGGTGCTGTCTCTGAAGGTGGAGCTGGCCATTCTAAAATATCACTGAGTCGTCCCCGACTCAACAGTTGCTTATCGTCTCTCTTCACAGATACTGCCAGACCTGCTGAGTTCCTCCAGCTACATGCTGTTCTTGTTTCAGATTTCCAGCCTTCGCAGTATTTTGGTTTTATTCTAAAACATCACTGCCTTGTCCCACTGAAAAGAAAGGGTTAAAACCTCCAATATAGGCAAGCCACAAACTGGATAAGGAGAATGGGCAGTACATTATGTTGGAAGTACAGCTCCATATCTAGCTTCTTTTAAAGCAGTGGCTAACTATTGAAGATTAGCAATGGACCTTTGTGTCTTTGTTACTTTCAATGCAGTGCTTCTTTGAATCGGGTATTGTATTTTTTTCTCCCTCTCTGTTGTATATGTAAATAAATATTTGTAAAAATTTGAAGCATTTTGTGACCTTCTGTGCATTTGCATTTAACTGCAGGTTGAAGTTGCGATCCAGAAACTTGTTTGAAAATAAGGAATTGTGTTTCCATTGTGCCTTGGAAGGGCTGAAGACAGCCAATCAAATCCCTTTGAAGTGTAGTCACTGTTGCGATGTAGGCAGGTCAGCAACTGAGAGAATGGGATGGAGTCTTTACAGCAAGCAGGGTGCAAAGGGTATGTAGTCAAGGTAACTGTGGGAATTGATGGGTTTATAGTGGATATTAGTGGCCAATTTATCCCAGAAATGGAAAGAGAGATGTTGAGCAAGGGGAAGGAGGAGTCAGAGATGGACCAGGTAAAAGTGAGGGTGGAACTGAAATTAGAAGTGAAATCAATATACCTTTCCAATTCCAGACTAGAGAGGGAAGCAGCACCAATGATGCCATTGATATACCGGAGAAAGAGTTGTGGGTGGGGGCCGGAATAGGACTGGAACAAAGAATGTTCCACGTATACCACAAAGGGACAGGCATAACTGGGGCCCATGCAGGTACCCACAGCCATCCCTCTGACCCAAAGAAAATGAGAGGAGTTAAAAGGAAGTTGTTGAGGGTGAGGACAAGCTCGGCCAAGTGGAGGAGAGCAGTGGTGGGTGGGGACGGTTCAGGCCTTTGTTCCAGGAAGAAGCGGGGAGCCCTAATAACATTTTAATGGGAGAATGAATGTGTAGAGGGATTGCATGTCCATGGTAAACAGGAGGCAGCTGAAGCCCACAAACTGGAAATTCCGAAACTGATGTAAAGCGTCAGAGGAATCATGGATGTACGTGGGCAGGGACATGAACCAGGAAAGAAAAGACCAAGTCAAGGTAGGAAGAGATGAGGTCTGTGGGGCAGGGGCAGGCTGAAACAACGGGTCTGCCCGGACAGTCCTGTTTGTGAATTTTGGGAAGGAGGTAGAAGTGAGCTGCATGGGGCTGGAGTAGTCTCAGCTGATATTGTGCACGCTTTACAGCACAGGAAGGAGGCTATTTGGCCCATTGAATCTAATAACAAAGCTAAGAAATTGCCTTTTAACATTGAAGTTCCCAAGGCACTTCATAGGAACAAAATTTAACCCTGAGCCACATTATGATATTAGGAGAGGTGACAAAGCACTTAGTGGATTTTTGGGAGCAAAGAGGTGAAAGACTGAGAGCTTTGGCAAAAGAATTCCAGAGCTTCAGCCGGGTAGCTGAAGGCAGTAATTAAAACCTAGCCACTGACTCTATACTTCTGTCTGTGGCTGAATCAGAGCATTTAGAAAACTTGAAGTTCGATCTGGCTCAGTACCAGATTTTATTCGATTAGTGTCACTACATGTCTGAAAAGGTTAATTCTGAGGATTGCTGTAAACACCACCCACTATGATGATGTCGTATGGACTTATAGGCAGATCAACTGATAATCTCAAAGGAGTCAGACCCCATATCTGATCCTCCTCAAAGTCTCCGTAACAATATGTATTGTAGCAATGTAACCCATAATTAATTGCTAATGTGCAATAAACTATATCTTGTTAACTGTAAGAGACTCTTCTAGTTACACCAGGAAGTGGGTTTTTTTTCACAACACCAGACCATGTCAATCCCTACACTTAAATAGGATGGTGGCAGCAACTTCATTACAAGTAGTTGCTCATACCGCGCAGTGAGCTGGCATCATCATACAACATGCTAAGACAGGGAATGTGGTTGACCCTGAGCTTCCCTCTGGCCAATTAGGGATGGGCAATAAATGCTGCCTAGGCAACGACCCTCATCCTGTTAATGAATTTTTAAAAAATGGATTTGATTTGACTGCCTATGCTATATGGTGAGAAGCGGTGTGAGAGATCTTCAGATTCAACTTTAAGTTGTCTGCTCATACAGCACAAGTCAGCAACAGAGAAGAGCTAA
This sequence comes from Ginglymostoma cirratum, assembly GCA_024137785.1. Lineage (NCBI taxonomy): Eukaryota > Metazoa > Chordata > Chondrichthyes > Orectolobiformes > Ginglymostomatidae > Ginglymostoma > Ginglymostoma cirratum. Next base: position 3,079,285 of record JAHRHZ010000088.1, read on the forward strand.
AGATTTAAGAACTCTACAGAAGAAAGTCCTGAAAACCTTTGACTGTTATTTTAGCTTCAGAGCTAAGAAAATTCTTGAAACAGCCAGAATTAATAGAAAGAATCCAAGAGAATTCATTGACAACTTCATTAATGATCTCTATGGATTAGTGGAAAAAAATGTGACTGGTGACTTCCACTTTGAATTCATAAGAGATGGAATTAATGTAGGCATTGTTGATGAGTCTTTGTCAGATTTATTACAGTCTAAAGAAGACCCAACTCTAGAGAAAGCCATTCAGATGGTGAGCGAAGCAGAAGTGCAGAAGCAGCAGCACAGATCAATCCTAAGAGGAGAAGAAAAATCTTGGCACAGAACAGAAACTATTGTGACAACTAATACAGTGGTAAGACAGACAACCCCAGACACTAAACGTCCTTGCTGGCATTGTAAAGCAAAGAAATCTCACCAGCTCAAACTGTGTCCAGCTAATGACAGTGAATGCTTCATCTGTCACACAAGGTCATTTTCAGAAAACGTGCAGAAATGAGTCATAGAATTGTGAATTTATGCAGAAGCCTTTCATACCAATAATCCTCTGAAAAACATCCCATTCAGACACAGACTCCCACCTATCCCCGTAACCCTACACTCACTACAGCTAACCCACTGAGCCTGCATATTCCTGGATTCAATGGATCAATTTAGCATGGTCGATCCACCTAAGCTGCGTGTCTTTAGACCGTGGTGGGAAACTGGATCACCTGGCAGAAATTCATGCGGACAAGAGGAGAACATGCAAACTTACACACAGACAGGCTGGGATCAAACCTGAGTCTCTGATGCTGTGAGGCAGCAGTATGAACCACTGTGCTACCCCAGACTTGCACAAAAGCAGGAAATCACTTTGCTTTCCACACAAATAGGTTAATGCAACAGAACAGAGGAAAACACTGAAAGTAAAACTCAAAGCATTTGGAGGAATAGGAGATCCAGGACTTATATTTTGGCAAGGTAATAGATATGTCAATTGTCGTTTCATGAATTTCAGGCTAGACACTGAGGCCATTATTAACTAGATTGTGAGATATTGATGTATGTTTAAGAAAACATGGTCACCGCATCAACATTGCAACTACATTGTCCAAGTTACAAAGCGCTGAAACTTGAAGCTGTGCTACAAGGAACTGTCCAACATCTGTGACACTAAGTGCTAAAAATCTAAACATCCTTCATATTCAGGAATCCTCACTTAAGTAGAAAAACATACCTGACCTTATCCTTACCTACCATCCCACCAGTATCCACATTGAGAAGATCATCAGATGCCATTTCCGTCACCTCCAGCGAGATGTCACCACCACACACATATTCCTCTCCCCTCCCTTGTCCACCTTCCACAGGGACCATTCCCTCCAGGACACCCTGGTCCACATATCCTTCAACCCCAACACCTCCCCACAGCCCTACAGCACCTTCCCCTGTAACCGGCAAAGGAGCAACACCTGCCCATTTACCTCCTCCCTCCCCAGTATCCAAGGGCCCAAACATACCTTCCAGGTGAAGCAACACTTCACCTGCACTTCCAAGAATCTAGTCTACCGCATTCGCTGCTCACAATGTGGTCTCTACATTGAGGAAACGAAGCGTAGACTTGACTACTGCTTTGCAGAACATCTATGTTCTGCTCGCAAAAAGACGCTGAACTACCTGTTGCTTGCCACTTCAATGCACCACCTTGCTCCCTGTCCAACATCTCTGTCTCCGGCTTGGTACAGTGTTCCAGTGAAGCCCAGCGCAAGCTCGAGGAACTTCACCTCATTTTCCGCTTGGGGACCCTACAGCCCTCCGGACTCAATATTGAGTTTAGTAATTTTAGGGCCTAAACTCTCCCATGTCCCATCTCCCCACCCCACACACCAGGCCTTGTTACCACATAGCCTGCCACTACACACCCCCTGTTGTTAGTCACTAACAGTCCCCATTAACAACTATTCACTCTCCCAGCCTGATCGTTATCAACTCCTTTGTCTGTCCAACTGTCTTTCTCTCTCTTTGGGCCCTATCCTATTGTTTACTCCCTACCCCACACACCTCCCTATTTTCTGCATATAACCTGATGTTTGCCCAGCCACCATCAATTCTGAGGAAGGGTCACCGGACCCAAAATGTTAACTCTGTTTTCTCCTCCACAGATGCTGCCGGACCTGCTGAGCTTTTCCAGCAACTTTGTTTCTGTTCCTGATTTACAGCATCCGCAGTTCTTTTGGTTTTATACCTGACCTCAATCTTATTCAAAAGGTGGAAGAGGTTAAATAGTGAGGGAGCTCTTTTAAATTATTTAAAGGGACAGGGACATGTAATACTGAATACAGCATTATACTGAAGAAGGAGCTAGGCCCTTATGTCTCTATTCACATCCGTTAATTGAATTAGCTTTGTTGTCTCTGAAAACACAATGTGGAGATCACAGCTTGTCAGGCAGCATCCACGGAGAGAGAGCAAGCTAATGATTTGAGTCTAGCTGACTCTTCAGCTCTGATGAAGTGCCATCTAGACTTGAAGTGTTAGCTTGCTCTCTCTCCATGGATGCTGCCTGACAAGCTGTGATCTCCAGCATTTGTTGTTTTCAGTACAGATTTCAGCATCTGCAGTAAGTTGCTCCCTGCTTTACTATCACATGTTCTCACACGAGTACAATGAAAAGTTTAGAAGACACCTCTTATGGCACCATCTTGAGTACAAAAGTACCTAGGTACGGATTCTTGAGTACGAATTCTGAGGAAAAGAAAATTAGAAAACTAAAGAAATAAAACATGCAGCATTGCAGGCCCTCAAGAGCGCAATATCATAGCAATAAATCAGAAAAATAAGTAAATGGAAAAATAAGATGTTCAGAATAACAGTCCGTCCGTGATAATATAATGAAGGAAAAAGAAATTACATAAAGAGAACTTAAGAACATTGTCCACTTAATCCACTTCATGGCTGTGGGTGGAGGACCTGCCCCCGCTGTTGGAATCCTGGGTCAAACTGTCCAAGATGCCGAAGAAAGTGCTAGAGGGAGTCACAGACCGACTGAAACCCCCGCAGGGAGGCCCAGACCAATGCCAGCCACCGTGATGACTAAGGAAGTAACTAGCAGAAATGTCAAGAATGGGGATCATTTCCTTGGTCACGAGCCATCTGAGAAGGACACAGACATGGTTTTGTACTCAAGGTAATATTTATGTTGACCTAAGGCAGCTCAGCAAGGTGATGGCAAGAGAAATCCACCCTATGTTTACAGTTAATGAAAAATAATTAAACCATCCAAAAGTAGCATTTTCAAGAAACTCAGTGCAAATAATGGATTCCGGCTGGTGCCAATGCTTCAAGCTTTACAGCAATGCTTTTTCAGGAGAAACTGAATGGATGCTGCAAACTGATCTATTACACATTATGAGCATTTCACACAAAGCATGATATGCTGTGATTGAGAAGGAGGCTCTCTTGATCACTTGAGCTTGTGAGAAAATTTCAGACTCCATCCTTGGTTGGAAAGTGATTATACAAATTGATCACAAAACTCTAGTTTCTCTAATAGGATTAGAAGAACCTAGGTTAAAAATCACATGACACCAGGTTATAGTCCAGCAGGTTTATTTGAAAACATGGTGGCTCAGTGGTTAGCACTGCTGCCTCACACCACTAGGGACCCAGGTTCAATTCTAGCCTCAGGCGACTGTCTGTGTGGAGTTTGTACATTCTCCCCGTGTCTGTGTGGGTTTCCTCTGTGTGCTCTGATTTCTTCCCACAGTCCAAAGATGTGTCGGTTAAGTGGATTGGCCGTGCTAAATTGCCCATAATGTGTTGGCTAGGGGGATTAGCCAAGGGGAATGCAGGGTTACAGAGTGGGGTGGGGAGTGAATCTGGGTGGGATGCTCTTTGGAGAGTTGGTATGGACTTGTTGGGCCACTTGTAGGGATACTAGTGTTTTCAAATAACCCCAACGTCATGTGATTTTTGACCAAGTCCAACACTGGCACTTTCACGTCGTAGAAGGATGTAGCAAGGAGAATCCAAAGATTTTGACTTCGTCTCACAAGGTTTGCCTATGAAACTATATACAATCTGCAGACACTGTGTTGTCCAAAGCAATGGTTGACATGAAATCGAGTAATACCCTCAGTCCATAGCAGCTCAATGACCAACCAGCCATTCTCAGCTTAGCCAAATCCAACATTGAGGAACCGCGAATGTACCAATATCATTTGGTGTTGTATTGAATGTTGTCCAGATCAAAGGTCTGGCAGGATGACCATGAAAGCATGCCTTGAACACCAGCTGCATTTTAGAATGTGGTTGATGTACATAGTACGTGATAAATAACTGGTCAGTCTGACTTTACTTTGGGAAGACATCCAAAGGAAGCTGCAGCAGGGACCTCTGGGGATCGCCAAGTGCAGAGCCAAAGTCTAGTCAATACCAGGGATCACCAAAGACATTGAGGATCTCAGCATGGAGTGTGAAACCTGTACCATCCACTGACCAGAATAACAAGAGCCATTGATGCCTTCCAGACTCTGTAAACGTGGTGGCACAGATCTACTTGGTGAAAGGATGTACCTCATTGTCATTGACTATTTTTTCTAATGGCTAGATACTAAGGCGTTATAAACCACAACAAACATATGAGTATTAAATGAGACATTGGCAATGCATACTGTCCCTGATGTGGTCATTTTGAACAACAGGCCTCAGTTTGCTAATGAGGTCTTCAGAAAGTTGTGTGTACAGCCCAGACCATCACAGAAGCCAACCCCCATCCATGAACTCCATCTACTCTTCTCGTTACCGCAGAAAAGCTGCCAATATCGTCAAAAATCCCTCCCACCCTGGTAATGCTCTCTTCCAACCTCTGCTGTTAGGCAGAAGATACAGAAGCCTGAAATCATTCACCAACAATTTGAAGAACAGCTTCTTCCCGGCCATTATTAAACTACTCATTGGACCTATCTAACTTCAAATAATGTTGATCTTGCTTTGTGCTCCTCCTGTGCAGTGTAACCCGTTTACCTCTCTCAATGTAAGCACCCTACGATCTGTATGTCCTTGTTTGCTCTGATCTGCCTGCACTGCTCGCAAAACAAAGCTTTTCACTGTACTTAGGTACACATGGCCACAATAAATCAAATCAAATCATGCTAAACTTGAGCCAGTTTCAGATTTGAATGTGTCGCAAATTTATCAAGAGATGCACAGTTGAATGGGGAAGCCGAGCCTCGGGTCAGGACAGTCAGTTGATCTTAACAAGTAACAGCAACTTTGATATGGCACCTATAATCACAGATACACTCCCACATCAATATGGTCTAACACTATCAGAGCTGAGGATGGACAGAAAGATGAAGACTGAGCTCCCAATCCTACTAGAGATGTTGACTCCACATTATGCCTACAGGACTATCGAGATGTATACACAGACTCTACACTATTTCTTGTACCAATATTCATTGTTTTGCATAAATATGTGTGTATATATATACACATACTCATTTTATTGGAGAACAATTTCCATTACTTGATTAGCTGCTCCCTATTTGTTACTTCAGCGTGTAGAAAATTCATTCATTAATTCTTACAGTAAATAATCCCTGTTTTCATGTACTTTTGCTATTTGTCAGTTTTTAGTTAAGTCATCACCTACAAATGGGGAAAGCCCCAACCGCGACCACACAATAAGGAGTCTCAAGCCCAAAAGGCCACACACCACAATAGGTGTTACCTTCAGCACTGGCTGTCACATTTAGTTCAAGAGAAACAGCTGTAGATAGGGGATCGGAACAGAAAAGGCTCAGTCATCCTAGGAGCTGCAGGCCAGCAGAGATCATGTATCATTTGTGCTGCCAAAAAGCTGGTACAAGGGAAATACATTATGGGTTTATCATCCATCACCGGTCAATTGTGATGAATCCAGTGAAGAAATTAACAATGCAAGGGGCCAGCAGACTTTATAAGATTATGAGGTTGGATCGGAATGTACTTTTTCCATCTGTAGATATGTTAATAACCAGAGGTCATAGAGTTAATGTGAGAGGTGGCTGGCTAAAAGGAAAGTTGAGGATAAATATTTTCACTCAGAAATCTGTAACATACTGCCAGAAACTGCTGGAACATTGAAGCAGTATTTAAATATTCAGAGATAACAAGGTGTAGAGCTAGATGAACACAGCAGGCCAAGCAGCATCTGAGGAGCAGGAAAGCTGACGTTTCGGGTCTAGACCATTGTTCAGAAGGGCATTTAAATGTTCACTTGTGTTGTAATTGCCGACAGGGCTATGGTCCAAGGGCTGGGAAATGGGATTAGTATAGGCTGATTTTTGTTGACTGTCACAGACATGATGGGCTGAATGGCTTCCTTTTTTGTGCTGTATGACCCCTTTGCCAGTACAAATAATATATGATCTCTGCTGGTAAATGTCTATAAGTCCACCTCAGACAGTCAGGAAGAGAATCAAGGTTCCACCCAGCAGGTTACCAATCTTCCAAGTCGAAGGTGACACATTTCGGGAGAATATTAATTTCCCAATATCGCGTGAACTTGTAAAGTCAGACTTGGGAGATTTGCTAATGATAAGTACACTTAGATTTAGATTTTTATTGTCACATGTACTCAAGTACAGAAGTACGTGAGTGCAGTGAAAAGTGTCTAATGCCACCACACATGGTACCATCTTAGGTACAAAGGTACCTAGGTGCAAAAAAACTTAGGTAGAAAGCAGTAAAAGAAACAATGTTTGAAAAATTAAATTTTACCTTTATAGAATAAGTAGAAAAATAAAGAAACGAGGTAATAGTTAACATTAAAGTGTTTCTTAATATCAAGTAGAAAAATAAAGGAATTAAGTTTAAAGTTCAACAATCTTTGATGAGTCTTCCACATAACTCACTGTCCAGGAGACCTCAGCTGCCTGTTCTCAACGTCACCACTGCAGATACCAGGGGACCTCCGTCACCGCTCACTCTTCCCATGTTGGTCCACGATGCCATCATTGCTGCCGAAAGTGCTCCTTGTCCAATCTTCTCCTGCTGCCCTCTGCAACATGCCCGGGCAGGACCCATTTGTACGCAGACAGACCGCCATGGGCTACCGAGACACCGGATTGAGAGATGGCCACGTGCCGCCAAGAGACCAGGCTGAGAGACCACTCCGGGGGCCTGGCCAGGCCGAGTAGAAGTCTCGCCAGGTCCACGCTGAGGCCATGAGTGAAGAAAAGAAGAAACACCACCAAAAAGAGAAAGACATGCAAGAGGGAAAAAAGAGAAAGAAACAGATGGAGTGGACAAGCTTTGGTGAAAGCATCCTACTCCACCACCAGAGATAAAAGGTACTGCTACTCCACCACCATCTTGGGGTACATAGTTATATACACATATATGTGATATGAATAATGAAAATTCCTTGTGGGGTGACGTTGTATATGGATGTGAAAGGATTAATACTGAGGAGCGCTATAAGCACCACCAAGTGTGATGGTGACAGGAACTGGTGAGCAGAACAGCACAGGAGCACAAAGCAGTGGGACTTCTGTCCTCAAAGTCTCTATATCAAAACTACCCATATCACTGTAACCTGGAACTAGTTACTACAATGAAACAAACTGTGTCTTGTTAATGACTAGTTAGAGCAGGAAGTGGTTTTCCTCCACGATGCTAGACCGAGCACACCCTGTAGTTTCCAACATTTAAAAACAATGGTGATACCATGAGGAACAGTTCAGGCAGCATTGTGACCTGGTTTGCTCATACCAATAATCATTGTTTCTGTAAAACAAGATGGAAAGTTACGCCACGTTGTAGGATCGATACATTTTTCAAGAATTAATCATTCAACTTGATTCAATAAGTTAGGAATTACATAGAGTTCTGTTTGAATGTGGTTAGTCGTTAAACAGTTCCTGTTGAAAGTCTTTTGACACTTTAAACGTAAGGTTTAAGATTTTTGGGGGGCTGAATCTTACATTTCTTTGGCTGAGTGTGAGTTTATTTTGGACGGATTCTCTCTGTGAAGCGTAGCACATTTTCTCAATGTATCTTACCAAAATCAGCTCACTAACAATTTTACCTGTCTCTTTGGCATCCCTTTCATCTGATTCTCCTTCGCTCTTGCCATGCTTCATTTGCCTGGGCCAGGAGATCTATCCCGAGACTGACCAAACTGCCTGATACCCATGCCAGCTTTAAAAGGCTATCATGCACCCAGACAAGCACTTTCTGTCCAGAGCTGCCCTGTATAGTTCCTGACATCTAGCCCTGGATGTGGCAGACTAGGGAAATTTGACAGCCTGCTTTACAGACGGAGAATTTCATGGAATTTCATAGAATCCCTACAGTGTGGAAACAGGCCATTTGGCCCAACAGGTCCACACCGCCCCTCCGAAGAGTAACCCACCCAGACCCAGTCCCCTAACGCTGCATTTCCCATATCTAACACGCCTAACCTAACATCCCTGGGCACTATGGGCAACTTAGCATGGTCAATCCATCTACCCTGCACATCCGTGGACTGGGAGGTCCTGTTGGATAGAGTGGCACGCAGCGGAGATGTCCTCTTTCCCCAAGACCAGTGATGGCATCTACACTATCAGGTCGTCCCCACTCGCCCAGGGAAATGTAGTCTCAGATGTCTGAGGAGTGCCCAGCACTGTGGTAGAAAGGTCAATGACCTTCTCCACTCCACCAGTGAAAGTGCCAGTAACTTCTCTCCACCACTTCGCGTACACTCTATCTCTGTTACTGTCTCCACCTCCCACCAACGCTCACATTCCACCACTTGCATTGCCCACAACATCTCCCCTCATTCGCTCTCACTGGTCTAACCCTCAGCACCACAAACCCCTCTGTGCTGCCAACTCACTTACTGAGGGCACCAACCCTACCTGCACCAACAGGAACAGCCATACCATGCATTTTCACCTTGAAAGCATTAAGCCTCTCTCTCGTTCCAGAAGGTAAACAGGCCACAGTAAGGCAGAGAGAGTCAAGACAAGTGCCCAGGATTCAGCTCCTCAGCCTTCACTGACTCTCACCATCCTGAGCGGCTGACTGATTGAGTCCAAACGCCTGGACTGTTTTTACAGACTACCCTAGACATACTGTGGCATGACCCCTAACTAAGATTGTCTCCCTTCACTTGACTTGTTGACCATGACAAACTTAGTATGTGTTCTGATTGGCATCGCAATACAGCAGTAATATGAGCCTGGTATCTCTGGCTAAGGGGACAAAGCGCAGAATGTCAATGCAAGGCAGGGAGTTTATGAGTATCCAGGTGGGCCCAGAGTGAGTGAGTGCTATGACAATGAGTGAGGAGCCTGGAGATACAGCCTGGTGCAGTCAGTGAACTGGGGATGTGTTCCTGAGTGCACAGTGTCCTGGCTGTAGCATTACAGTGAGAGTTACCAAGACAGCCCAAAGCGCAGCATTGAAGTGCACAAATGTCCTGTAAGTGAATCAGAGGTGTGGCCTGTGGGTTCTTAGAGGCTGGCACACGTCAATTGCCAATGCCTCTGGATGTGAGGTGCATATGACAGTGCCCCTAGAGTGTGCCCTGAGGCACTGGTGCCAAGTGTCCTTTGGAGTGAGCATGGAGATGAAGAGGGCAGGTACTCGCTCTGATTCCCATGTTGAGAACTGTCAATGTCTAGCTTGTTTGGTGAGATAGGAAGCAAAATATTAATGATGAGTTGTGCCATTAATATGGAGCTTAATAAGGAATAATCCCCTCTAACTGGCAACCCACCACTGCCCAGTGAGAAACGCTGCCTCGCTGCTCAGCAAGAACATTAAAGATGGGAGTAAGCTGCTCCTGACGTCAAGAGGGATCTTTTTGAACTTAACGAGTAATTTTGCCACAAATCTCCCCACAGCCCACGTCATTCAGGCCCCTATAATATTCTGCATGTTACTTTACAGCTCAGGTGAACAGTAAACTTAAACAAAGATACATGAGACTGCTTTGAGGTGAAAAGTTGTAACTTAAAGACATAGCCATGTTTTAAAATGGCTCAGTTTTGTGATTTGCAGTATGTAAATGCACACATTTATAAATAAAACTTCAGAATTAGATTGGATGATGAGATTTGTAGCTTTCTGAGACAAAAGCAGAAATTGCTGGAAAAGGTCAGTAGGTCTGGCAGCATCTGTGGAGCGAAATCAGAGTCAACGTTTCAGGTCAAGTGATCCTTCCTGAAAATTGTACCTTTTGTAGCTTTCTGGGTCTTTGGCATCATTTGAAGCATTTAGGATAGTGGTTAATTACTGGGAGGTGTCACTACATGCACTAAAGTAGACGCATAAACTGCTCATTTGGTGCCAGCTTGAGAGAGGAAAGATACAGAAGGGACTATGCAGGCAAACTTTTCACAGAGAGTCGTGTGTGTATGGAATGAGCTGCCAGAGGAAGTGGTGGAGGATGGTACAATTACAACATTTAAAAGGCATCTGAGTGGGTATATGACTAGGAAGAGTTTAGAGGGATATGGGCCAAATGTTCACAAATGAGATGAGACCAGTGTAGGATATGTGGTTGGCATGGACGAGTTGGACCAAAGGGTCTGTTTCTGTGCCGTACAACTCTATGACTATCTTTTCATGGTACAGATTGATGGAATAGGAATCGAACAGGAATAATCAGCTATAAAAGGGTTGATGCTATAAAATGACTGACATGTGAAAAAACGAATCAGTGGACAGTAGGAGGTGATGTCAGTCGGTGACCATTACACTTAACAAAACCAGTCAGAAACTGGGCTTTAACTGTTTAGCCAATCCAAGATTGACCATGAGCTGTTCCTGCACCCAGCCAGTATCACCTAGCCAATTATGAATCTAATCATGCAATGCCTGAACCAATCAGGTATCAGAGACAGCTCTAATCTTGTTATGGGCTGTGGTACGGAAAGAATTAATAAGGCCTGCTTTTTGGTCATTGTGTGTGCAGAGAGAAGGGAGAGAAAGAAGAAGGGACAGCACCCCAGCCAACTGAGGATCTGTATTCCTCGGGGGAGTATTTGTGTCCTCTGTCTGGATGACTATCATTTAGGTTGTACTTGTTTTGATAATTTAATAATGCATAAGCCTTGTCTAAACACACTTGCACCCATCTCAAATTTAGTCAGACCCTGAATGCTGCAATCAAAGTTAAATTTGATTTCAGAATCTTACAACAGTAAAGGCACTGTATAAATACCGGGTGATATTGCTGGTAAAACTCGCTGTCAGCATGAGCTTCCACCAACCTGCCATGGTGAGACCTTCTCTACAACAGGAACCCTTTGATTAAGAGACATTTGTTCTGACTTTGTCTCTCATTGTCTCTCTAATAGATTTGAATACTGGATATTGGCTTCCAAACTATCCATTAAAAACATATTGGGCCTATATGGAGTATAAATTAGGTCCATTTTGGATATGAATAAAATAATATTATGGTCCCCAAAATAACTCCACCAAGGCCAGTATCCTGTCACAAAGTGACTCTTTATTCACATGTGCATAGTAATTTGACACTGGTCCAGATTCCTCAGAGCCAGTTCTTAGAGCCAGCAGAATCTCTGACTCACCTGTTCAAATCTGTCAGCCAGGGCTCCCTGATTAGACCATGTTAACAGCCCCAATCAGGGAACTCATATTCTATGTGACCCACTACCTGACCTTGTTACAACCACTAAAATCCCAGTCGATGTTATTAATGGATAAGTCAGATTCTAGGCTGAAATCTGATTTGATAGATCGTATTTTGTACTTTTTTAAATTTAGCTTTCACAGAAATGTTCAAAAAGCACAAGCACACAATTGTGCAGATTTGGTTTTAATAATAAAACAGAAGTTTATTACATTGAAAAAGCTAAAATGTAATGAAGTAATATATTTAACACATATTACAATGTGAAAGATTTCAAACCACACAGTAAAAATACAACCCCATTTCTCCCAACACAAACATCTTACAAATAACAGACAGAGTATGCTTCTCTATCACAGCTATAGTTTTAACTAAACTGGTTCTTTCCATTCCTGGCCTTGAGAGTTTTGTAGCCTATTTCTCAATTAATTATACAACTGAGCTTAGATTTTCTCAGTTTTGAAGAACCACTTCAGGGTACTAACCAATCACCTCTGGTCTGGAAAGTTTCAAGCTAAAATCCTGACATTGAGATAACCTATTTCCTAACTTTTCTGCACTAACTCCTTTTTCTAGGAAAAACTGTTTCACGCATCAAACTTCAAACGGAACTTCTGAAAAATGGAAAACAAAAGGTGGATTTTTCTTTCTTAAGTAAAGACGAACAATTCCTGATGCTTCTGACCAGAAAGCAAGCTAATTCCCTTCTACGTTTACTCTGCCCACTTGTGAAGCTCTTCCAATGTAAGCAAATTCCCATTATTGCCCCATGGACTCCTTATATTGGTTTTAAAATATCATGGCTGCAGAATAATCATCATACCCCCTCATACACACAGACCAAAATTCACATGCCATTAGTTTAAAAGGCAAATTTTAAAATAAATTTTAAAATATAGATATATTGTCTTACCTCACAACTTTACATCATAATGAGCAGTAGAATAAAACAAAAAAATGCGGATGCTGAAGATCTGAAACAAAAACAGAATTTGCTGAAGAAACTCAGTAGGACTGGCATTATCTGTGGAGGAAAACAGAGTTAATGCTTCAAGTTTGTATGACCTTTCCTCAGAACTGAACAAGAGTCACTGGACTCGAAACATTATGTGATATTGTATTGTTCAGAACTTTAATAACTGTTCATGTGTCGAATGAATCAGCAAAAGATGAACTGTTACGCACAGAAAGCAGCGACAATGACTCTGTCCGCAATAAACAACTAAAGACAAAGGCCAACTTATTTCAGGAATTGAAAGCAATTAGCCGCGTATGGAAGTTAAAACTACATGAATAAAACTATGTTGACACCTACTTGATAAACTGGACATTTTATTGCCACAAAGGACAGGGATTGCACTGCAACGGAATTTAAAAGAGTTAATCACAGGAAAGCTGTGTCCTTGAACAGACAGCCAATGCCAAAAGTAACAAGGAATAAGGAAGCTGTTTCTGATAAGAAGACAAGCTGCAGACTAGCAGTAATTTGGATGAAAGGACTTTTAAAAAAACATCAATAATATCGCACATAGACATGAAGGATAGAAGCCTGTATAAGAATCGAACACCAGAACTCATCCTTTGGCAGAACTTCAAAGAACAACATTGTACACAGATCGATCCCCGGACACACCCAGAGAGAGACTTTGTTGGTGGGATCATGGCCAATGTTTACAATCAGATACTATTAATCAGGTAATAGTCAAGCTGGGTTGTGAGGCTTAACTTGCTTTCTTGATGAGTCTTATTTTGGGTGCTATATGCAATAAAATTTAAGTCATTGTTTCAGTACTTGACTGTCTGTGAAATTTTTGAATAAGTAGCCAAATTAAAGGTAACTTGTGGTGATTTACCTGCAACAATTAACTCTGCTTTCTACAGCTGCTGCTAGACCTGCTGAGTTTCTCCAGAATTTTCTGTTCTTGTGTTGGCAAATGTAGAGGTGCTTTGTGATGTTAATCTCAGTTGTACACATCAGTGTTATGTAGCAACTTGGAGAAGCTAGATATTGTCCTTAAAGAATGCGTCTCAGACTGCTCAATACCCACATTTCAACACTTAGTGAGGCTCTATGTCAGACTCAATGGCCCTAATTTTAGGAGGGGTGAGAGGTGGGCACATTTGCATGATGCAGGAGTACAGGAAACACATTTTCTTCAGATTCTGCTGAAGTTACTAGTAGGGGAATACTGCATTCAATTCTCCCTAATATAGAAAAGGTGTTAAACATGAAAATGTTCAGAAAAGGTTTACAAGGATGTTGCCAGAGTCAGATGGTTTGAGCTATAGGGAGAGGCTGAATAGTCTGGGTTAGTTTTCCCTGGAGCATTGGAGGCTGAGGGGTGACTTTATAGAAGTTTATAAAATCATGAGGGGCATGGATAGGGTGAATTGCCAAGATCTTTTTCCTAGGATAGTGGAGTCCAAAATTAGACAGCATAGGTTTAAGGTGAGAGGGGAAAGATTTGAAAAGTTCCTCAGGGGAAAATTTTTCACACAGAGGGTGCTGCGTGTATGAAATGATCTGCCAGAGGAAGTGGTGGAGGCTGGTATGATTACAACATTTAAGAGGCATCTGGATGGGTACACGAATGGGAAGATTCTAAAGGGATATGGGCCAAATGCTGGCAAACGGATTTAGATTAATTTAAGATATCTGGTCAGCATGGAAGGGTTGGACCGAAGGATCTGTTCGTGTGCTGTACAACTCTATGACCCTAAGAGACATGATGACCCTTTTCATATAATTTTTGGAATTAGTCTGAGAGACTGCTGGATGTTGGTTGGCTGGGTAAGCCAGGCTTCAGTTGTGGGGAATGGGGAATGGCGAAAGACAAAAAGAGGGACATTGTTTCATGGGGTGTTATGAACAGGAATGTTTCATCATCAAGTGTGGAGCAGTGAGAGGCGAGGTGGACTTGTTGTAAGTCTATTTAACAATCTCTACGTTGCATCTGATATCTGTCCCTGGTGCATACCAGGTGAATGGCCATGGAGGTGATGTGAATAATATGAGGCATCATGGGGGTGGCTAGGGGACCTGTATTAATGAGTGAGGATGGAGAGTGGGGGGAGTGAGTGAAGCCATGAGTTGACCTTGAGTTAGCATGGAGACAACGTGGGGCCATAAGGCTGGGGTGGGATTTAAGGAACAAAGGCGAAAAGGCCTGGTACATTCTGGGATGGGACAGAGAACATGCCCAAATGTCCTGTTTCTGAGCATGTTATGCCAAGATTATCTTATGCCTATCCAACCCCTTCATCCCCATCAATATGCCTGCAAGACCAAAACTCGCATATCTCAGGGTACATTGTAACCAAAGCTGGAGCAATTACAATTGGTGATGCACAAGAAGCTAGAATTGGTGGAGTGTAGATACCTCAGAGAGTTACAGTAGTGGAGGAAATTAGAGACAGGGAGGGAGGCAAGGCTAGGATGGGAATTGAAGACGAGTTTATCTGCACTCAGAGACAATAAGGACTGCAGATGCGGTGTGACATTTGACCTTGAGACACGTTTCCAATCTCATATTCACACCACCGCCACCAACACTGCCTTCTCCGCTCAGCTTCACCTCTGTCTCAGTTTACAGTGCCACTAAAACCCCGATTCATGCCCACGTTTCCTCTAGCTGTTTCTATTCCAGTACAATCCTGGTGGATTTCCCACATTTTACATTGTCTAAACTTGAGGGATTCTAAAATTCAGCTGCTGTGTCATAACTCTTACTGATGCACTTTCCAGTGTCATCCCTTTGGGCACTGTCTGCATTGATTCCTAGTCAAACAACATCATGATGTTAAAATTCTTAGCCTTGTCTTCAATTCCCATCCTGGCCTTGCTCCCTCCCTGTCTCTAATTTCCTCCACCTCTGTAAGCCTCTGAGGTACCTGCACTCCACCAATTCTAGCCTCTTGTGCATCACCAATTGTAATTGCTCCAGTGATGGTGACTGTATCTTCAGTTGCCTACCAACACCATGCTCTGGAATCCCTTCCCTACAGTCCTCCACTACATTGCACTCCTTCCCAGTCAACCATTTCTTAAAACCTCCCTCTTTGACCAAGCTTTTGGTCAATTGACGTGATATCTCTTTATGTCAAACAGTGTCATGTTTTGTTTTCTATTGCTTCTGTGAGATGCTTCAGTATAGAAAGGCGCTATATAAATATTATTGTTGCTATTTTACTGAAAAGGGGTGCGCAAGGGGGTTAGGAGAAGTGGAAAGGAGAATAAGGTGCTGGAGGAGATATGTGAATGAAGAGCAGTGAGGAGCTGAGAGAAGGTTGGAGAGGGAACAGTTATGGTGCGAGCCATGAAACAGAAAAGAGCTGGGGGAGCGCAGGGATGTTGGGAGGCAGAGGTGTAGAGGGAAAGGCAGAGGAGACTAGGGGTAACAGAGAGAAAGGGGAAGGAAAAGTGGGAGAGAGAGCATGAAGAAAGTTCTTGAAAAGGAATGGGAGAGAAGAAGAGAATGGTGTGAGCCAGAAGGGGCCCATTGTAGGAGACTGAACTTTTTTTATCTTAGCTTATCGTGTGAGACAGGGTTGGTTAGCTCAGTTGGCTGGATGGCTGGTTTGTTCAATTCCCACACCAGCTGAGATTACTCCCCCTCTCAACATCTCCCTTCACCTCAGGCATAGTGACCATTAGGTTAAACCACTACCTGCTGTGCAGCCTCCTCTGAGCATCCAAAGTTATTGCACATCAATGGGGCCGCCAAAAGATTCCCAAAGTTGTACTGACTTAGCTTCTAGCCATCAATGCATGAAAAAGCCCCCAGAAAACTAAGAAGAGGGAAGAACACCTTGGGAAATCCCAGGATGATGTCCTCTGCTATTGCCCCACTCACCTTCAAACCTGCTGCTATGACTTTGGTTAAACTCCCACAGGAATAATTCCACAAAAGCCAGTATCCCACCACCAAGTCAACCTTTATTTATACATGCAAGTGCATGACACTGACCCTGTGAGTTCAGAGCTGGTTCCTCTAGTGAGCAGAACCCCTGAGACTCCTGTTTACATCTGTCGGCCAGGGCTCCCTGATTGGACCAGATTAACAGCCCAATCGGGGGACTCATATCCTATGAGGTCACCTGGCTGACCTCGTTCTCTATCCTTTCTCTATTGAGAGAGTAGAGCTGGTGTCCAGCAAGATTATGGTGACTTTACCCATGTGGGGCAGGGAAAGTTGGAATGGTTTGAGCTTCCTTACCTAGTCATGTAGAGCTCCAAGTTATAGAGTAGGGGCAATTATTTGTCACCAAACCTAAATGATTATTCACTCAAACCCACTCACCAGTCTTGTTCGTATACTCCTCACCCTTTGAGTGCCAGCCTTCTTAAAGTCTGTATTGAATCCAAAGTGGCTTCCGTTTTCCTTGCCACACTCCTGTCAGTGTCTCTAACCAATGGAGGGACAAAACAAGATTTTCAGCAGTAAGTCCCTACCTGGTTTCTACTCGGAGTGTCAGCATGTGGTCTCTCAGTCTGTCAGATACAGGTCAAACTAAAAATGTGTCGTGCGGCAGATGGGCTTTGATCAAGTTTAACAGAAATGCTCTGGGCAATAAATTGGTTTAAATATTAAAGCTCATGTTTAAAATTAGCATTGCTGCAACTACACATGCCCTGTAGCAGTGAGAGTACTGCCTTCACCATAGACTGCGCCAGTACAAGAAGGAAACTAACTTTATTTTCAGAAGAGAAACTGGACACTCCAAACAAAAGTTTAATTTTATTGCATTTCCTGAAATGTTCACTTGAATCTTTTTGCCCTCAGGGTGTGGGCCTGACCTCAAAGTGCTTATTGTAAATATGGATTGCTTCACAATTTAAGGCACTGCAGAGTAAAACGAGCTGTGCAGAGACAAGTTGAATATTATCACACTTCCCAAAACACTTGCATTGAGGTATTTTGTAATAGTCTTCTTCAAATGTTATGCTGCAATAGCTTTGAGAAAAAAAATGTTGGTTTTACTGGTAGCTCCCAGATCCTGAGAATGAATATAAACATTGTTACTGGTATTTTGAAGATGTAAATGTTGGAATTCCAATACCTGCCTATCTCGGAACCATGTTATTCACTTTAACAACATTAAAGAACTTAACAAGTCAGCTGTCTTCATCTTTTCATCTCAATCTTGCTTTCCATCTCATCCCTCAATACCGTGGGATCACTGTTTCTCCCAGAATTATATTAAAGAAGTAAAATATTGTGACCATACTGGAGTTCTGAAATAAAAGCAGAAAATGCTGAAAATAGTCATCTGGCCTGGTAGCATGTATGGAGAGAGAAACAGAGTTAATGGTGGGTGTAGTGATTGGAACAAGGTCAGCCAGGTGGACCTCATAGGATACGAGTCCCCTGATTGAGGCTGTTAATCTGGTCCAATCAGGGAGCCCTGGCCGACAGATGTAAACAGGAGTCTCAGGGGTTCTGCTCACTAGAGGAACCAGCTCTGAACTCACAGGGTCAGTGTCATGCACTTGCATGTATAAATAAAGGTTGACTTGGTGATGGGATACTGGCTTTTGTGGAATTATTCCTGTGGGAGTTTAACCAAAGTCATAGCAGCAGGTTTGAAGGTGAGTGGGGCAATAGCAGAGGACATCATCCTGGGATTTCCCAAGGTGTTCTTCCCTCTTCTTAGTTTTCTGGGGGCATTTTCATGCATTGATGGCTAGAAGCTAAGTCAGTACAACTTTGGGAATCTTTTGGCGGCCCCATTGATGCGTAACAACTTTGGATGCTCAGAGGAGGCTGCACAGCAGGACTCCAGAGCGATGTGAAAATGACAGGGTGGGGTGGGGTGCGATCTAACCACTCAGTGATCCTGAGGGTACCAAAGGGCAAGAGGTTACCCTCACAATCTGATGCTGAACACCCAACCCTTTCTCGCTGCCATTTCACTCCAAAGTCAATCGATGTGGAGCTGGAAAAACACTGCAGGTCAGACAGCATCCGAGGAGCGGGAAAGTCCAAAGCCCTTTGTCAGTCCTGGCGAAGGATTTCAGCCCAAGCCGTTGACTTTCCTGCTCCTCGGATGCTGTCTGACCTGCAGTGTTTTCCAGCTTCACATTGATTGACCTTGGCTTCCAGCATCTGCAGCCCTTACTGTATCCAAGCCATTTCACTCCACCTCCCTGTCAGATTGTCTACTCAGCAGCATGGTCTCTGCTGGTGTGTTGATCACCCCTCACCCCCTTCTCAACCTGACCACTGTCCCTTAACCAGGTGCCAGCTGTGGAGGGAGACTTCCTGAAAGGTCACCTTTTGACAGAGAAGGGGTGCTGCCCTGAAGCCAGGCTTACTGATAGTGTTTGAAGAAGTCATACTGGACTCGAGACGTTAACTCTGTGTTTCTTTCCACAGAGGCTGCCAGACCTGTTGAGTTTCTTCAGATTTTCAGCATCTGCAGGATTTCGCTTTTAATCGAGATGATGGTAACACAGTCATTAGGCGAACCATTTATTCCAGATTTTTACTGCATTCAAATTTCACCATCTGCCATGGTAGGATACAGACACATTCATCTGGAGCTCTGGATTACTAGCCTACTAACACTATAGCTGGTTTGAGAGGCAGAATGGTACCAACGGAGTGGGCTGAATTCCATGAAGGACACTCTTAACTTCTCCCCACGCCTGAGGTGTGGTGAGCCTCAGGTTAAACCACCACCAGTTGTCTCTCTCTCTAATGGTCTGGTAATACTTTACCTTTAGCATTGAAGTAGTGAACTCTGGAAATGTCCCCCTAAACACTTCTACGTTTTTAATGACAAATTTAAACCCTATCTTCTTTGTCATATCTCTTAGTTTGTGCCAGAGTCACTTTTGTCTGTTAAGGTTCCTGTGAAAGATGCTATCCAAATGCAAGTTGTTGCTGCTGTTCTTCTCGAAACCCATGAACAGTAGAATCATAGAATCCCTACAGTGTGGAAGAAGGCCATTCAGCCCATCAAGTCCACACTGACTATCCAGAGAGCATCTCATCCAGACCCATGCTATCCCTGTAACCCCACATTTCCCACAGCCAGTTCACCTAGTCAGCACATCCCTGGACACTACCAGACAATTTAGTCTGGTCAACACACCTAAGCTGCACACATTTGGACTGTGAAAGGATACCCACACAGACACGGGGAGAATATGCAAACTCCACACAGACAGTCGCCCAAAGGTGGAATTGAACCCAGATCCCTAGTGCTGTGAGGCAGCAGTGCTAACCACTGAGCCACCATACCACCCCGTAGCTACATAGGAATATGAAACCCAGGCATGGTGCAGTATAGCCTCATAAATAATTTTCTAATAAAGGGACAATCTAATTGAGAAATGTTCTGGTGCACCTCTGGAGCAGGCGAGACCGAACCCAGGCCTCCTGTCTCAGAGGTAGGGTCACTACCTTTGCACATTATAAGCCCCTGTGAATGGATCATATTGAGACAGGTGGCCAAAGGGTAGTTAGCGATGAGCAAGTAATCTAACTGGCTTTGCTAATGCTACTCATTTCCCAGGAACAAATAATAAAAACTGAAGCAAGAGTGAGAGAGGTTTAAATTTCAGGATATAACATCGATACAATATTCCAGTTTATAATGCAAATTCTACTAGATTTCACATGATTGTTTTGAGGTACAATATTTTCTCATTCAAGCCAATTAGCAGCATGGTTCCCATTAAATGTGCACGCATGAATTTCCCCAGAGTTAAGTATGATTTGCTGATCCAGGCAGTTGACTACAAATTTTCGGCCTTGCTTTATTTAGGACATGACACAGTTTTGCCCTCTTGTGGTGGCCAAAGTAGGCAGCTGCAGTCAGACACTTGGAAGACTTTACCACCCCAAGGCCTCCTGCCCTCCCTCGAACTCTTCATCTCCAACTGCCAACGAGACATCAATCGCCTCAACCTCTCCACCCCTCTCACCCACTCCAACCTCTCCCCCGCAGAACGTGCAGCCCCCCGCTCCCTCCGCTCCAATCCCAACCTCACCATAAAACCCACGGACAAGGGAGGCGCAGTTGTAGTATGGCGCACCGACCTCTACATCGCTGAGGCCAGGTGCCATCTCTCCGACACCTCCTCCTACCGCCCCCTGGATCATGACCCCACCCCCGAGCACCAAACCATCATCTCCCAAACCATCCACAACCTCATCACCTCAGGTGAGCGCCCACCCACAGCCTCCAACCTCATTGTTCCCCAACCCCACACCGCCCACTTCTATCTCCTCCCCAAAATCCACAAACCTAAATGCCCTGGTCGACCCATTGTCTCCACCTGCTCCTGCCCCACCGAACTTATCTCCACCTACCTCAACTCCATTTTCTCCCCCTTGGTCCAGGAACTCCCTACCTACATCTGTGACACCACCCACGCCCTCCACCTTCTCCAGAACTTCCAATTCCCCGGTCCCCAACACCTCATTTTTACTATGGACGTCCAGTCCCTATACACCTGTATTCCCCATGCTGATGGCCTAAAGGCCTTCCGCTTATTCCTGTCCCACAAGCCTGACCAGTCCCCCTCCACTGACATCCTCATCCGCTTAGCTGAACTCATCCTCACCCTCAACAACTTCTCTTTCAATTCCTCCCACTTCCTACAGACAAAGGGGTGCCATGGGTACCTGCCTCTTTGTAGGTTACATGGAACAATCCCTCTTCCGTACCTACACTGGCCCTAAACCCCACCTCTTCCTCTGTTACATTGATGACTGTATCGCCGCCACCTCACGCTCCCACGAGGAGCTCAAACAGTTCATCCACTTCACCAACACCTTCCACCCCAACCTTAAGTTCACCTGGACCATCTCTAACACCTCTCTCACCTTCCTGGACACCTCTGTCTCCATCTCCGGCACCCACCTAGAAACTGATATCCATTTCAAGCCCACTGACTCCCACAGCTACCTAGGATACACCTCCTCCCACCCACCTTCCTGCAAAAATGCTATCTCCTATTCCCAATTCCTTCGTCTCCACCGCATCTGCTCCCAGGATGAGACATTCTACTCCCGTACATCTCAGATGTCCTCATTCTTCAAGGACCGCAACTTCCCCCCCACAGTGGTCGAGAACGCCCTCGACCATGTCTCCCGCACTTCCCGCAACTCATCCCTCACACCCCGTCCCCGCAATAACAACCAAAAAAGAATCCCCCTCGTCCTCACGTACGACACCACCAACCTCCGGATCCAACGCATCATCCTCCGATGTTTCCGCCATCTGCAATCCGACCCCACCACCAAAGACATTTTTCCCTCCCCACCCTTGTCTGCTTTCTGGAGGGACCACCCTCTCCGTGACTCCCTTGTCTGCTCCACACTCCCCTCCAGCCCCACCACACCCAGCACTTTTCCCTGCAACCGCAGGAAGTGCTACACCTGCCCCCACACCTCCTCCCTCACCCCCATCCCAGGCCCCAAGAAGACTTTCCACATCAAGCAGATGTTCACCTGCACATCTGCTAATGTGGTATACTGCATCCGCTGTACCCGTTGTGGCCTCCTCTACATCGGGGAAACCAAGCGGAGGCTTGGGGACCGCTTTGCAGAACACCTGCGCTCGGTTCGCAATAAACAACTGCACCTCCCAGTTGCGAACCATTTCAACTCCCCCTCCCATTCCTCAGACAACATGTCCATCCTGGGCCTCCTGCAATGCCACAATGATGCCACCCGAAGGCTGAAAGAACAGCACCTCATATTCAGCTTGGGAACCCTGCAGCCCAATGGTATCAATGTGGATTTCACAAGCTTCAAAATCTCCCCTCCACCTACCGCATCCCAAAACCAGACCAGCTTGTCCCTGCCTCCCTAACCTGTTCTTCCTCTCACCTATCCCCTCCTCTCACCTCAAGCCGCACCCCCATTTCCTACCTACTAACCTTGCCCCCTTGACCCGTCTGTCTTCCTTGGGCTGACCTATCTCCTCCCTACCTCCTCACCTACACTCACTTTTACTGGCTCCATCCCCACCTCTTTGACTTGTCTGTCTCCTCTCCACCTATCTTCTCCTCTATCCATCTTCTATCTGCCTCCCCCTCTCTCCCTATTTATTTCAGAACCCTCTTCCCCGCCCCCATTTCTGATGAAGGGTCTAGGCCCGAGACGTCAAGCTTTCCTGCTCCTATGATGCTGCTTGGCCTGCTGTGCTCATCCAGCTCCACACCTTGTTATTTCGGATTCTCCAGCATCTGCAGTTCCTATTATCACTTGGAAGACTTTCCTGGGAAAGAGTGAGTTATTCCTGGAAAGCATTTGGATGGAAGAGTCTGTGCCAATTTCAAGCTTCAAGGGACGGAAGCCATCAATTGTCCAGTTATTGGTTCTGATCAGTCTAACTGTGATATTAACACTTCAGAAGTAGCATGCAGATTCATGATATTCATGGAATTTAAGCCCATGTTTAAGTTCATTTCAAAAGCAAGAAATTTTAGGAAGTTACTTGGATGGTTTATCTTGATCTTCCATATTTTCTTTTAAGGTAATAATCAAAGGAAGACGAAATTATGTTAAACAATGCATTGTTAAGATTTGAAGTGCAATATCTGAAAGGGCTATGGAAGCAGATACAAAGTGACTTTCAAAGAAAGTCCGATAAACACTTGAAGGTATAAAATCTGCTGGGCCATGGCGTGATGGTGCAGGTTGTTATGGAGCAGACCAAACCTCCTAAAGGAACAAGATCAGCGGATGCCTTGACAAGCTCCCCCCCACCGAGCCACACACCATCTTGAAGTGGAAAGGTATCGTCATTCCTTCAGCGTCACTGGGTCAAAATACTGGAACTCCCTCCGTACGCCACATGGACTGCAACAGTTCAAGGAGGTGACACCCATCGCCATCAATTAAGAATGGGTAAAACCCCAACAATGAATGAAATAAAAACATTCCTGTGTGTTCGGCGTATCGTCCCTGTTCCCCTGTTCCTGGGATCTGTCAGTATTGCTGTGTAACTGATCGCTATATTTGGTGGAACTTATGCACATGAGAGTTGGGGGCAGGAGTAAGCCATTCGGCCCCTGAGCCTGCTTGTCCATTCAATCATGATCTGAGGGCAGCATGGTGGCTCAGTGGTTAGCACTGCAGCCTCACAGCACTAGGGATCTGGGTTCAATTCCACCCTCTGGTGACTGTCTGTGTGGAGTTTGCACATTCTCCCTGTGTCTGTGTAGGTTTGCTCCGGTTTCCTCTCACAGTCTGAAGATGTGCAGGTTAGGGTGGATTGGCCACACTAAATTGTCTGTAGTTTTCAGGGATGGGTGGGTTACAGGGGGATGGGTCTGGGTGGGATGCTACAAGGGTCAGTGCAGACTTGTTGGGCCAAAGGGCCTGTTCCCACACTGTAGGGATTCTATGATTTTAGCCTTTCTGTTCCCTCACTTATTAAGAATCTATCTACATCTGCCTCGAAAATATTCAAAAAGTCTGCCTTTTGAGGAAGTGAGTTCCAAAGTCTCACAAATCGCTATGTGAAAGGAATTCTGTCTTAAATGGACAGTTCTTTATCTTTAAGTCATGTCCCCATCATTCTTCATTCTCTCGCTTTTCCTTTCTCACCCTCTCCATACCCACAGATAGTAAGAACTGCCGATGCTGGGGTTACAGATAACAAGGTGTAGAGCTGGATGAACGCAGCAGACCAGGCAGCATTAGAGAGGCAGGAAAGTTGCCATTTCGGGTCAGGACCCTTCTTCAGAAATGGGGGAGGGGAAGGGGGCTCTGAAATAAATGGGGGGGCGGTTGGGCTGGGAAAGGTAGGTGGGACTGTGATAGCAGGTAGGTAGTGGTGGGGATTGGTCAGTGAGGTGGGAGCAGCGAATAGGTGGGAGAGAAGACGGACAGGTCAATGAGGCTGGGATGAGAGGGTGGGGTGGTCTTGGGATGAGGTCGGGAGTGGGGAGGTTTTGAAGCTTGTAAAGTCCACATTGAGACCATTGGGTTGTAGGCTTCCAAGGTGGAATATGAGGTGCTGTTCCTCCAGTTTCCAGGTGGCTTCAACTCCCCCTCCCACTCCTTGGATGACATGTCCATCCTGGGCCTCCTCCAGTGTCACAATGAGGCTCCCAGAAACTGGAGGTACAGCACCTCACATTCCACCTTGGAAGCCTACAACCAATGGTCTCAATGTGGATTTTACAAGCTTCAAACCCTCCCCACCCCTGACCTCATCCCAAGACCAGCCCACCCCTCTCATCCCCGCCTCATTGACCTGTCCATCTTCTCTCCCACCTATTCGCTCCTCCCACCTCACTGACCAATCCCCACCACTACCTACCTTCTATCACCGTCCCACCTACCTTTCCCAGCCCAAACACCCCCTCTCTCTATTTACTTCAGAGCCCCCTTCTCCTTCCCTATTTCTGAAGGAGTGTCCAGACCCGAAAGATCAGCTTTCCTGCTCCTCTGATGCTGCCTGGTCAACTGTGTTCCTCCAGCTCCACACTCTCAATACCCATCATGTTCTTACATGTTCCGATCTCTTACTGTCCTAAACACCAGTGGTTACAAGCTGGGCTTGTCCAACATTTCCTCATAAGAGTTCCTGCCCATTCCTGGTATTAGTCTTGTAAACCTTTTCTGAGCTATTTCCCAAGCATTTATATCCTTCTTTAAAGAAGGAGCCCAATATTGTACTCATGACTCCAGATGTGATTTCATCAGTGCCCTGTAAAACTGAAGCGTAACTTCACTACTTTTGTTTAATTCCCCTCACAAAAGATGATAACAATCTATTACCTTCCCAAGGGAAAATGGATCTAAAAAACCTCTCCCTTTCTGACATCTATTTCGTAATAAGGTGACGTATTCCAGGATGCAGAGAAACAGAAAGGAAGACTTACATTTGTAAGGTATTTCTCAAGCCACCACAATATTCCAAATTCCTTTACTGACAATGAAGTACTGTTGTACTGCAGAATCTTAGCAACCCAATATGCGCACAGCAAAGTAATAATGGGTGAATAATCTCTTCATGATGTTGGGTTGAGAGATAGAAATTTTTCAGGCTTTCTGTTTTCTTATTTAAACACAAACTGTAAATGTTTTATGTCTACCTGGCCTCCGTTTACCATTTCATCTAAGAGACCGCATGTCTGACAGTGCAGCATGCCCACAGTACATTACTAAACTATCAAGCTAGATTTTGTGCCCATTTCTCTCGAGTGGGCCTTGAACCAAGTCCAGACGTGAGAGTGTGCCCCACTGATGCCATGGCTGATGGGGCCAAGGTAAAACATTTCTGCTTCTTCCCTCAGCATGAATCTTGAGAACACCAACATGCTGAAGCATGGGTAGGAACAGTTCCTCAGGATAACCTCCTCAACTGGTGTTACCTTCTTAGATATACTGTCCAACAGGGAACCTTGGATATTCCTTCACTGTCGCTTGGTCAGTACCCTGGAATTCCCTCCCTAATAGCATTGTGGGTCAACCCACAGCAGAAGAACTGCAGCAGTTCAAGAAGGCAGCTCACCACCACCTTCTCAAGGGGGGCAACTAGGGATGGGCAATAAATGCTGGCCAGCCAGCGACACCCACATCCCACAAATGAATAGAAGAAAAAATTGGACCTTTCCTAAATCCAATCCTGGAAAGACATCAGACAATGGTCTCAACTTCAGCTATGACTGAGAGCATCCCTGATTAGGTGAAAATACTGGAAAATGTCATGAACTGTCCTGAACCCAGCATCTCTCATTTTTGGAGGGTGGGAATGGAGACAGGCTGGAGTTCACTCAAGGACAGTTCCCAAATCAGCTTGTCATTTAGATGACCAGGAACCACCGCGGGAATAGGAATTAGGAATTCCCAGTGTTTGCAGCCCAGAGCATGGACAGTACTCCAGGTAAGGGCAGGTCTATTCTTAGTTCTTTTGGATACCCAAAGTACCCCTTTGGAGAACTAAGGTACCCCTGCAAGTCAGTCCCAGGACAGCTTGGGAATGGGGTTTAGGAATCCTCGTAAGGAGTTGGGGTGGGAAATTTGGTGACGTTTGGAGGTTGGAGTCAGAGGACCTTTGGGGAAGTGAGATGGAGGTCAGTTGCTTTTTGGAACTGTTAACTGTGAGGAGGATGGTGCATAAATAGTGCTTAAATTCCTTGAAACTATCCAACTTGTCAAGACCAATCAACTGGTGTCAAAAACATTTGATCTTGTCAGGAAGTGTCTGGAAATGTAGAATAGGATATCATTTATTGTTCTAAATGTTTGTTGTCCCATTGTTTAAAAGTAGTGCTTAATGAGAGTGTTTTTCTCAATAGAATTTAGTCTTCTTTAGATTATAAAACCATATTTTCTTTTCTTTGTGCATGGGGCACTTAGGCATGTTTTATTCTTTCATGGGCATTATTGGCTAGATTGGCACTAATTGCTGATTCCTAACTGCCCTTGAGAAAGGGTGGTGAGTTACCTTCTTGAACCGCTGCAGATGATAGGGACACCTGCATTACAAGAGTTCTAGCACTTTGACCCAGCAACAATGAAGGAATGGCGATGTAGTTCCATTTCAGCATGGTGTATGGCTTGGAGGGCCTCTTGTAGACAGTGCTGCCTTGTATCTGAGCTAACAAGGTGTGCAGCTGGAGGAACACAGCAGGCCAAGCAGCATCAGAGGAGCAGGAAAGCTGATGTTTCGCGTCTAGACCCTGCTTCAGAAACTCTGCTCTGCTCCCTTGTATCTGTTGCCCACAGATTTAGAAAGTGTTCACAAAGGAGTCTTCCTAAGTTATTGCAGAGTAAGCAGATGACGCCTGCAGCTGCCACTGTGCATCGGTGGTGGAGGAGCTGAAGAGATTTCTCCCGGCTCTGGGTGCCCCTGACCTGGGGGTGAGAACCAGGACCAAAGTGAAAGCTTTTAAACTGGTTTTCCAAATTTGTCACTGGGGGATGTGGAGTGGATGTTATGTGTCCTGGGCAGCTCTCAGGACTGACTTCACTGGTTATGTACAGAAAAAAACCCTCCCTGCATCCTGGGCATCAGGTGAGAAATTAGCTGGCAAGTAAAAAGCATTGAGTATAGGAATTGGGAAGTCATGTTGAAGTTGTACAGGTGTTGATGAGGCCTCTTCTAGGATACTGTGTCCAGTTCTGGTCTCCCTGTTATAGAAAGAATATTATTAAGCTGGAGAGGGTTCAAAAAGATTTTTCAGGATGTTGCTGGGAATGGAGGGTTTGAGTTATAAGGAGAGGTTGGGCAGGCTGGAACTTTTTTGACTGGAGTGTCAGAGGTTGAGGGGTGACCTTATTAAGGTTTATAAAATCATGGGGCTATAGATAAGGCGAATGACAAGAATCTTTTCCCCAGTGTGGGGGATTTCAAAACCAGGGACATACTTTTAAGGCGAGAGGAGAAAGATTTAAAAAGGACATGAGTGGCAACTTTTTACACAGTGAGAGGTTCCTGTGTGGAATGAACTTCCAGAGGAAGTGGTGAATGCAGGTACAGTTACAACGTCTAAAAGACATTTGGAAAAGTACATGAATAAGAAATGTTTGGAGGGATGTGAGCCAGGCACAAGCAGGAGACACTAGTTTAGTTTGGGATGCCTGGTAGGCATGGACTGGCTACACCAAAGAGTCAGATTCCATGATGTATGACTTTATGACTCTTAAGTCACAGAGACACCTTGAGCATTTGCTCCTGAGTTTGGCCAAAGTGGCCATCAACAGTGGGACATGGAGGTGGGCATTGCTCCTGATTCTCTGCCCATGGTTTGCAGTTACATCTGCACTCACTATGTCCCCCAGCACAATAGAGGCCTTTAAAGATCAATGGTCACTGCAGGAGCTGTGGTGCATCCTCTATTCATTTTTTTATGAGTTTCTGTGAACCATTTGATTGTGCTTCTGTTACAGTGCCCCACCAGGGGCTGTCTAAACATTGTTTGAATTTGTTATTTTGAAAGAGCAGAAACTAGTTGGCTACCAATTTGAAAGAGAAAACCTCCAAAGAACTGCAGAAGGTGGAAACCAGAAACAACAAAATAGATATTGCTGGAGAAACTCCAGCAGAGCTGGCAGTATCTGTGGAGAGAGAAAGCAGAGTTAACATTTCGGGTCCAGTTCTGAAGAAGGGTTACTGGACCCAAAAAGTTAACCCTGTTTCTCTCTCCACAGATGCTGCCAGACCTGCTGAGTTTTGCCAGCAATTTCTGTATTTGTTACCAATTTGCAAGGTTAGTTGGACCTTGCGGGGAACGAAAACACTGAAACACTGATATCTGGCGATTAAAACAGGAATTTGTCTTCTGTGGGAAGCAACGCAGGCAGGAGGGATTCTTCACAACAGAGTTTAAGGGATTGAGAGGGTTAAGGAGTTCAAAGTATTCCTGCCAGGATTAGCCACTGCACATTTTGTTGCCAAAACTGGACATTTCGGGTAAGCTGCCAGTGACCCTAAAGGTAATATTCACCTGCACAGCTATACCCTCAGAGAGAGAGAGAGACAGAGAGAGAGAGAGAGAGAGATGCAGATAAAGCCTTGACAGCCTATGTGTGAATGGAAACATTAAGCTGATGCAGTCCACCCTATCTGGAGGCCTAGAAACTACTGGATCTTCCCTGTCATCAACTCACACTAAACTTAGGTACTGCAGGCTTTCAGAATGTCTGAACATGGTATAATTTTACATTACTAAGAGAGAGGTGCCTGAAGCTAAGTAAGTTACTTCCTTGAAAGGCCATCAATGTGATGCTTCTGATATTTTTGAAACCATTGTGTGTGTTTACGGTTCTCAGATGAACCTTTCCTACTCTGATACAAAGTCAATTTGACGATGTTGCATTATAGACATGACTATACTAATTGCACTGTTTTAATGTCACTTGAATGACTAATGGTTTGCATGGCAACACAACAAATATATTTCTTAATTTTACGCCAAGCGCCATGGATGATGGAAGTCTGAAATAAAAATAGTAAGTGCTGGAGAAACTCAGCAGGTCTGGCAGCACCTGCGGGGAAAGGAACAGAGATTGTGATTCGAGTCCAGTATGACCCAATCCAAAAACTAGACTTCAGACATTGTTCATCCAGCTCCACACCTTGTTATCTCAGATTCTCCAGCATCGGCAGTTACCACTATCTCTGATTCGGAACATTAACTTCATTTGTCACTCCACAGGTGCTGCCAGACCTGCTGAGTTTCTCCAGTATTTTCTGGTTTTATTTCAAGTGTATTTCCTTTTCAATTGTGATGGAGGTGTTGCAGCATTATTAGTGAGACGTGAAAACAAGCTTCTCTGTCTATGTCAAATTGCTAGTGCTCCCCTTATCAAGAGGGGAGCCAGCCCTCTTCTTCAAACATATCTTTACCAGTAGGACAGAAATACTGGCCTGATCTCGATCATTGAGGAAGTAGATTGTGAGTTAAAGCCTAACTCCAGCATCATGAGCACATAATCTAGGCTGACACACCTGTGCAGTCCCAAGGGAGTGCTGTACCATGTGCAATGCTGTTTACTGAATGATTTGATAAACCAACGCCTTTCAGGTGAATGAAAACTAACTCCTTGTTACTATTTCAAAGGGTGGGGGATCTGTCCCTTTAGCCCTTAACCAATATCTTATTTGTCAATAAACATCAGGAAGAAGATGACTTTACAATTATCACGATGCCGTGTGTGGGAGCTTGCTGTGCGTGTTTTGGCTACCTTCATTCCTACAATTGCAGTCGTGACCCCAACTTAAAAGATCTGAATTGGACGTAGTGGGTTTTTAAACATGTTGAGATTGTGAAAAGTGTAATATAAAGGGAAAAAGTCTGAAGATTCTGATGAAAGGTCAGTGAACTCGAAACATTAACTCAGCTCCTCACTGCACAGACCTGCTGAGTTTCTCCAGCAATTTCTCTATATGTGTGTGTGTGTGTGTGTGTGTGTGTGTATATACATGTGCGTGTGTGTGCGTGCTATAAATGCAAATGGTTTCTTGTGCCATTCCATCTGAGGGTTGGCAGTTTTGTTCAAATAACGTGACCAGGATCATGTAGGAACTCAAGCAAAAGATAATCGATCTGAAAGGCTATTGTTGAGGGAAATACAGGGCTCTTTCAGGAAGTTTGTTCAAAGCGAGAAACACTGCTTAACAATGCTAGAATTAATAATGCCATTTGATGGCGATGGCTTTATTAAAAAATTAGTGCCCTGGATATAGAAGCTGTTGGCAAGACCTGCATATACTAAGCAGCCAGAGTTGGTCTTCAGAACATTGGGATGAGCCATCACCATGTACTTCTGCAGACCAATTTTCCATAGCATCAAACTGAAATAGGGCTCATGACAGAAGAAAATGCATTTGTTTGGTAAGAGAATCATTCTTTGAACCATAAACTCCCTACAGTGTGGAAGTATGCTATTCGGCCCATCGAATCCACACCCATCCTCTGAAGAGCATCCCACCCAGACCCAGCCCTGTAACCCTATATTTCCCATGGCCAATCCACCTAACTTACACATCTTTGGACTGCGGGAGGAAACCGGACCACCTGGAGGAAACCCATGAAGACACGGGGAGAATGTACAAACCCCACACAGACAAGTCGCCCGAGGGTGGAATTGAACCTGGGTCCCTGGCGCTGTGATTCAGCAGTGCTAACCACTGAGCCACCATGCCACCCAAACCTGTCAGAATACCCATCTTGCCTGTAAGGAATAATTTTTGTCTTGCGTGATGAATTTTTAGTAAAGATTTGTAGCTCTGGTTGTGGGTGAGGTTTTTGACTTGCTCGCTCTGTGTGATGAAACTCCTGTAGAGTGACATAAGAGACTGTAAGCAAGAAGATACTCTGCTTGACCTGTCTATCCTAAGTTCCTTCCCTTTTTTGTTACAATTGGTCATCCATTACCAACCAATTAGTTACTATATTTAACTCCTCTAGCATTGTGTATAAACCTACCTGTTTAGCACTTTTGGATTTCAAATGATGGTGCATTTCCTGCCCCTAAAGGACATCAGTGAACTAGTTGGGTTTTTATTACAATCAATGGTAGTTTCATGCTAACTATTAGTCAGACTAGTTTTCAGTTCCAGATGTATTAATTTAATTTAGCTACTACAGTGGCATTTGGACCAGGTCCCTACACCATTAGATAACGCAGTGTGGAGCTGGAGTAACACAGCAGGCCAGGCAGCATCAGAGGAGCAGGAAAGTTGACGTTTTGGATCGGGACACTTCTTCAGAAATGAAGAAGGGTCCCGACCTGGAACATCAACTTTCCTACTCCTCTGATGCTGCCTGGCCTGCTATGTTCCTCCAGCTCCACACTGTGTTATCTCTGACTCCAGCATCGGCGGTTCTTACTATCTCTGAGTGAGCTATAACCCTACAGCATTAGACTGGTTTTCTGGATTACTAACCCAATGCCATTCCTGCTATGCCACTGCCTCCCTTGGAGCATACAGGAACATGTGAGCATAAGAAATAGCAGCAGGAGTAGGCCATTCAGCCCCACGTGCCTGCTCTGCCATTTAACATGATCCTGGCTGATCTCATTTCAGCCTCAACTCCACTTTCCTGTCAACTCTCCATAGCCCTTCAACCCGTTATTATTTAAAATTCTGTCTATCTCCTCCTTAAATTTACTCAATGTCCCACCTCACCGCGGTGGGGGGAGGGGGGGGGGTGGGGGGAGGAGGGTGAATTCCACCGATTCTCAATCCTGTGAGAGAAGTAATTTCTCCTGATCT
This sequence comes from Ginglymostoma cirratum, assembly GCA_024137785.1. Taxonomy (NCBI): domain Eukaryota; kingdom Metazoa; phylum Chordata; class Chondrichthyes; order Orectolobiformes; family Ginglymostomatidae; genus Ginglymostoma; species Ginglymostoma cirratum. The sequence goes on from JAHRHZ010000088.1 coordinate 3,111,629, forward strand.
CTGTTTTAAATCTGATGCCCATTATCCTTCAGCTGTGATCTCTCGTACTGAGCTGCTTCCTTGAACCGCTGCAGTCCATGTGATGTAGGTATGTCCGCGGTGGAAGGAATTCCAGGATTTTGACCAAGTGGCACTAAAGGAATGGCATGTATTTCCTGAATCAGGATGACATGTGGTTTGGAGGCATAATTGCAGATGGATGGTTCTCTCACATGCCTGCTGCTCATCCTTCAAGGTTTGCAGCTTTGGAAGGTGCTATCAAGAAGCTTTAACATGTTGCTAAAGTGTATCCTCCCGATAACACACACTGCTGTCAAATTATGGCAATGGTGGAGAGTGTGAGTGTTCAAAGTGGTGGGTGGGGTGCCACTCAAGTAAAAAGCTGTTTCGATTTAACTTGATTTCTTGTTGTCACATGCACCGAGATACAGTGAAAAGTGCTGTTTTGTGTGCTACAGATTGTACTGTACAAGTGCGTTAGAGCGACAGAACAGAGTACAGAATACAGTGTTACAGTCTCGGACAGGTTGATCAACACTGACATTTGAAAAGTCATTCAAAAGCCTGATAACAGCAGAGAAGAAGCAGTCCTTGAATCTGTGCGTATGTGTTTTCAAACTTCTGTATCTTCTGCCTGACAGAAGAGGGTGGAAGACAGTGTAACAGGGTGGGAGGGGCCCTTGATGATGTTGGTTGCTTTCCCAAGGCAGCAGGAAGTGTAGACAGAGTCAATGAATGTCAGGCTGGTGTTCGTGATGGATTGCGCTGCATTCATCACTGTGTAATTTCTTGTGGTCTTGGACAGAGTAGTTGCCATACCAAGCTGTGAAGCATCTGGATAGGATGCTTTTTTTTGAAAATCCTACAGTGTGGAAACAGGCCCTTCAGCCCAACAAGTCCACACTGACCCTCAGACCATCCCACCCAGCCCCAATTCCTCCATAACACACCTAATCTACACATACTCAGACACTATGGGCAATTTTAGCATGGCCAATCCACCCTAGCCTGCACACTTTCGGACTGTGGGAGGAAACCAGAGCACCCAGAGGAAACCCACGCAACCATAGGGAGAATATGCAAACTCTATAAGGGTGGGATTGAACCTGGGTCCCTGGCGCTGTGAGGCAGCAGTGCTAACCACTGAACCACCGGGCCGCCCAATAATGAAAGCAGGCTGCTGTTTCTGCCCGGTTTCTATGGTGCATCTATAAAAATTGGTAAGACTCAATGTGGACGTGCCAAATTTCCTCAGCCTTCTGAGGTAGTAGAGGAGTTGGTGTGCTTTCTTGACCGTGGATGAATGAGAATGGAACATTGGTCATACTGACTCTTAGAAACTTGAAACTCTCGACCAACGCCATCTCAGCACCGTACAGACAGGGGTCCTCCGCTCTGTTTCCTGAAGTCAATGACCGGCTCCTTCATTTTGCTGACATTGAGGGAGAGGTTGTTGGCTCTACACAATACCACTAAGCTGTCTGTCGTTCCTGTGCTCTGTATTGTCAATGTTTCCAATTGGACCCACTATGGTGGTGTCACCAGCAAATTTGTATATGGAGTTGACGCTGAATTTGGCCACACAGTCATGAGTTTTCTGTTTTCCACTTGGAGACCCTGCAGCCTTCAGCACTCAATATCAAGTTCAATAACTTTACGTCCTCAATATTTTCTCCCACCCTCACACCTCAGGTCCTTGAATCACAAGGGCTGATGCAGCACAGCCAACCCATTTTGACCTACTATGGACCCCTTTATCAGTTTTTCCTTTCTGCCTGGCTCACTATTATCCAGCTCATCATTTAACTGCTGTTTTCTCCCTGCTGTACTCCATCTTCACCAATCCCATACTATTTTCCTGAACTTGCTGTCTTCACATTTTCCTAGGTAAAATCAGTTCTAATGAAGGGTAACTGGGCCAGAAGTGTTAACTCAGTTTCTCTCACCACTGATGCTGGCAGACCTGCTGAGTCTCTTCAGCAATTTCTGTTCTTAACTTCACATTTCGAGCATCTGCAGTTCTGGTGTTTTTTTTAAAAAGTTTGTTTAGTGCTTTTCATTACATTCCTGACTGTGCCTTGTAAATGGTGCTTAGCTTTTGGGCAGTACAAGGTAAATAAAATCACAAAATTCGAGCCTCTGCCCTTCTATCCTAAACCAGAGTCTACATGAATTTATAGCTTACTAATGTTCCTCAGGGAAGGAAATGTGCCATCCTCACCTAGTCTGGCCTACATGTGACTCCATACCCACTGCTATGCATTGACTCTCAACTGCCCTCTGAACTGGCCCAGCAAGCCACTCTGCTGTACCAAATCGTAACAAAATCTCAACAAAGAACTGAAATTGGACAGATCACCTGGCATCGATCAGGACAGTGGAAAAGACAATGGCAGAATCAGCCCTTTTTGACCATGCAAAGTCCTCCTCACGAACATCTGGGGCCTAGTGCCAAAATTGGGACAGCTGTCTCACAGACTAGACAAGCAACAGCCTGATACTTGTTTGTAAAGTATTATTCTGTGAGTATGACTATGTCCTGGACACCGCCATCACCATCCCTGGATATGTTCTGTCCCACAGACAGAATTGGAGACACCGTGGCATACAGTCAGGAGTGAGTTGCTTTGGGAGTCCTCAACATTGACTGTGGATCCCATGAAGTCTCATGGCTTCAGGTTGGTGACAGACATTCTTCCCATCTCCTACGATGGGCTCTTCTTCACCTTTCCAGTGTTCCCACATCCCCACTTCCCATCTCCCAAAACAAAAATCAAAAGGCCATGCTGTAGTCCCCAATCTATGCAGCAGGGAGTAGGTAGCCAATACAAGAATCTTCATTTGTTCAGCTCTCAGGGGCATTCATAGTTCCACCTCTGTTTTAGTGATCACAAATCAGACACTGAACAAATAAAATGGATGAGGGCACAGTTTACCAGGTTGGGAAGGAGTGGTAATTCTTATGGTTCTCTCATTGTAATTTGAAATGACCTGCATACTTCAACCTCGAACATAACCTCCACTCCTCCGGTTTTAGCACTTGGCACATTCCTGATTTTCGATGGCTTCATCAATACCATCCGCTGTGTCGGGGGCCCAAGCTCTTCGATACCCTGCCTAAATCCTTCCACATTTCTCCTCCCATAAAAAACCTTAAAAATTACCTCTCTGATCAAGCTTGGTGGGGCTGCAGCGTGAGATCTCGTCTGATCACACTCCTTCGGGACATCATGGGATGTTCCGCTCTGGTAAAAGGCACTATACAAACGCAGTCTGTTGTTGGTGGCATGTCGCCGCATTAGCTAGCGGTTGGAGAACAGAAGACTCAAAATCGTGCGGAGTGGGGGAAATGAGCAATGTTTCAGAGTTTGGAAATTGTGATCGCATCTCTCAGAGCCTGCCATGTTCTACTGAGAGTAGGGAGCAGGATGAAACTTCAGCTGCGCCTTACAATGGATTCAGAGGACCTGGGTGTTAACCTTCGAGTTGGCTTGCAGCAAAGAGAACAAGACACACATTTGGATTTCAGAAAATAAAAATCAAAATATTCCTCATTTTTATTACTGGCCTACAGGAACACTTCCTCTTGGAATTTACAGCGAGGGCTACACAGTCAAGTCACTGGGGTCTCCAACTTCTGCTTTTAAACCTTGGCTGCGTCGCGCATAACACAGACACAGAACACTGGGATTTTCTCCTCGACCAGTTTGTAGAAGTAGGTCTTGTGTTTGCATCTGTGGGTCCTCCTCAGCACAAAGACACTGGTGTGATACGGTACACTCATAACGGTGTTGTCGATCAGCCCGTCTGGCCCGAGACAGCCCTTGTGCAGGCAGTACGCTTCCATCAGCTTCCTTGGGTATCGCGCTCGATCTTCATTTATTCTGCAGTTTGGAAAAGGAAATTAAAAAAAAAAGAGAAAGGTAAATTGAGAAGGAGGTTGGCACGTGGTGCCTATCTGACAGGGAATCTAGAATGTTACACTGCCTTTAGGGCACAGCAGATGGGGAGGAAAAAAGAGTTAGCAGCAAATGACTGTGGATGCTGGAATTTGTACTAAAAACAAAACTGCTGGAAGTCACAGCGTGTTAGGCAACATCCTTGGACAGGCAGCAAGCTAATATTGAGTCTAGATGACTTGGATCTGAAGAATAGTCATCTATATTCAAAATGTCAGCTTGGTCTCTCATAGAGTCCCTATAGAGTGGGGACAGGCCCTTTGGCCCAACAAGTCCACACGGGCCCTCAGAGCATCCCACCCAGACCCATCCCCCTATAACCCACCTAATCTACACATCCCTGAACACTACAGGCAATTTCCCATGACCAATCCACCCTAGCCTGCACATCTTTGGACTCTGGGAGGAAACCGGAGCATCGGAAGGAAACCCACGCAGACACGGGGAGAATGTGCAAACTCCACACAGACGGTCACCCAAGGGTGGAATTGAACCCAGGTCCCTGGTGCTGTGAGGCAGCAGTGCTAACCACTGCTTTCTGCCTCTCTCCACAGACGCTGCCTGACCCGCTGTGACTAAGATTAGAGAGTTAGCCCGTTTTCAGAATGAAATAAATTAACCCGAAGACTGGAGGAAATCCTGAACTCCTCAAGACTAGGGAGCCAGATCGATTGAAATTGTTTTAAAAGACCAGTCAGGGGCGCCGAGGAATGAAGGTGGTAAGCAGAGCTGCAAAACAGATTGGCCATTAAAGAAACAAATAGCAGAAGGGGCACATGGGGCTGAATGGTCTCCACTTCTTCCTAAGCAACAGCTTACAGCTTCTTTTGTCCTTCCCCAGCTAAGAGCTATCACGCCAATTGTACACAGGCACATCACTGCCTCACGGACCACTCTTTGGAACACCAATCAAACCACACACTTCATGTTTCTGCAGTTACGAGGTGCCTAAATTCACTCATCCATTTGTGGAAATATCTATGTCGCTGTTTTCACCATCTCAGGCACTAACTGTGCAGCAAACAACTTGGAAAAACCACCGGCAACATGGAGTTTGGAGGCATTTTCTCCATGGAGAGAAGCTAAGAACTTTGTGGATGAGCAAAGAACCTTTGGGGCCCAAACCCCAGACATTACAACAAGTGAAGGGAGATAAAAGGTACTGCAGATGCTGGAGAATCCGAGATAACAAGGCGTGGGGCTGGATGAACACAGCAGACCAAGCAGCATCATAGGAGCAGGAAAACTTGACGTTTCAGGCCTAGACTCTTCATCAGGGAGGTGTGGCCTACTGGGCAGGGTCACCACCTCCAAGCCATAAGCTCCCACATTAGGAGCCATTGGCCAGGAAAGGAGCTTTCATGACATGGTCAAGTGAGTTGGCAATAAGAGAGAGAGGAGAGATTCCTGCTGAATCATTATTAATAACACATGGCCAGTACACCAGCACACTGCAGAATTGTGCAAAGCCAAGGTCTTTTCTCTGGGCTGGGGAGTCCAAAACTGGAGGGCACAGGTTTAAGGTGAGAGGAAAAAAATTTAAAAGGGCCCTAAGGGGCAACTTGTTCACACAGAGGGTGGTGCGTGAATGAGCTGCCTGAGGAATTGGTGGAGGCTGGTACAATTACAGTATTTAAAAGGCATCTGAATGGGGATATGAATAGGAAGGGTTTAAGGAGGATATGGGCGAAATGCTGGCAATTGGGACTAGATTTAGGATATCTGGACGAAAAGGTCTGTTTCCGTGCCGTACAACACCGTGACTCTATGGTACAGGTTGCCAGCATCTCAGAGGCTATAGCTTGAGGGGTGCCAATATGCACTAGGCATGGTCATCCATGTGTGCCCACTCTTAATTAGCCAAAAGGACTTTGCCGTGATGTTATGCACACACCGACCACAGTGAGTGAGACTTGAAGCTGCAGCTTCTAGCTTCGAGGCACAGACACACTAAGCTGCTGTACCACAAGACTTCTGGATTACAAAGGCGGTGGTGGGGGGGGCGATAGTAATATCTCAGATAAACAGATCTTGGGTTACCCCCCCCCCACCAACTGGGAAAATCCACTCTGATCGAGGCACCACATGACATAGGGGAGATTAGCTTTGGTGCAGCTCAGTTTATCAAAGTGATAAAGACATAAACATTTAAATAAATACACAGCTTGTGTTTAACGTAACAAGACTTTCAAAGTCACTTCATAGGGACAGCCGAAACAAAGGCAGACCTTAAACCAAATAGGCAGACATTGAGGGGAAGAGAGACAGAGTATAAAAAGGAATTCCAGAATGTGGGAGAAGATACCAACAATGAAGGATCAAATTGAACAACGGAACAGGTTTAAGGGACTGAACAGCCTATCCCTGTTCTCTTGCTTACACCCCCCCTTTCGAAGATGGGAGAGAGTTATTGTACAATACTGGAGGGATACACACAGAGCACACTCCAACAGTAGCATGAGAACTTGGCGGTAGTCCACATTTGATTTTATCTTAAGAATCCATGTTGTAACAGCAGAAAATCCCGCTGAACCAGACTAGGGTGAGTGTTGTGTTGTGTTTACAGACCGCACCCTCCACCTTCCCAAAATAAATCAAACCTTCCCTCCTTGCTACTGGAGCCTGACAGCGCCCATACACGATCACACTGTCATTAGTAACCTGCCACTTCCACAAACGGCCCGTGTTTTCTGCCGCTTCGGAGCACAGAAGGAGGCCATTTGGCCCATTGTGCCAAGTCAGCCTTTGAAAGAACCATTGATTTCATACCCACTTCTCACAGCTGTTTCCCTGTTTATGAATCTGCTTTCACCACCTGTTCAAACAGTATATTCAAACTCAGAACAACTCATTCTGCTAACATTCTCACATTTCTGAAGAAGGGTCCAGACCCGGAACGTCAGCTTTCCTGCTCCTCTGACGCTGCCTGGTTTGCTGTGTTCATCCAGCTCCACACCTTGCACTCTCACCTTCAGTTCTTTTGCCAACAATCTTAAACATGTGCCTTCTGGAAAGCAACCCTCTGCCTGGTGGAAATGATTTATATTTAGTTACTCTACCAATACTACTCAGCATTTTGAATTGCTGCATTAAATCCTCATTTTATTTTTTCCAGAGTCAGGAATTGCCCATTTTGGCGGGAAGAATAGAAAAAAAAACATTATCTGAATGGAGAGAGATTACAGAGCTCCAGAGATGCAGGGGAATGTTGGTGTCCTCATGTCAATTGCTAAAGGTCAGTTTACAGGTGCAGCAAGTAATCAGGAAAGCTAATAGAATGTCCTCATTTATCACAACAGCAAATGAATCTCTGATACAAAAGTAGAGAGGTTATGCTTCCATTATACAGGGGCATTGCTGCATGTGGAATCCTGTGCATAGTATTAATCACCTTCTTTAAAAGGATGTAAATGAATTGCAGACAGTTCAGAGATTTTTTTCTTAAAAGCACAGAAAAATAGCTGGATTAGGCGCGTTGTCTTATGAGGAGAGATTGGACAGGCTAGGTTTCTGTCACTAGGAACAAAAACAGAAGTTGCTGGAAAAGCTCAGCAGGTCTGGCAGCATCTGTGAAGAAAGATATAAGAGTTAATGTTTCTGAGTTCTGAGGAAGGGTCACCGGACCCAAAACGTTAACTCTGATATTTTTCTTCATAAATGCTGCCAGACCTGCTGAGCTTTTCCAGCAATTTCTGTTTTTGTTCCTGATTCACAGCATCCGCAGTGCTCTCCGTTTTTTATTTTGTATCACTGGGGAGTTTAGAAGAGCAAGGGATGATGCGTTTAAAACAGATCTTGATTGTCACATCCGGTGACCCTTCCTCAGAACGTCAGGCGAGTATTACAAGCATGTGCCAGTTTTAATTACCTGTATGACCAGGGGGATGTGCTCCTTTCACCAATCTGGGCTGTGTGCTGGTGAGACATGTTGAATAATTTCCCGGGTTCCAGGTGCCTTGCACTGCTCACTCCAGAGGCAGGCACCCAGTCGTTCAGCTTCCTCGACAGTTCCTTGTTGGAGGGTTCAGCACATCGTTTCTTGACTCCACTGGACAGGTGAACCTTTGAAAGCAGCACGAGATATACAACCCATTCCACCTGGGAGAGAAAACCCAAAAACAAAAACAAAAATAACTCTCGTTTATGGCCAGTGGTATTACCAGTATCTCACTGCGATTTAAGACAAGCACTGATCCAATCGGAACTTGGGAAATGGAATTGTGCCTTGTGTGGAGTTTGCACATTCTCCCCGTGTCTGCGTGGGTTTCCTCCGGGTGCTCTGGTTTCTTCCCACAGTCCAAAGATGTGCAGGCTAGGTGGATTGGCCATGGGAAATTACCCATAGTGCCTAGGGATGTGCAGGTGAGGGTGGACTGGCCATGCTAAATTGTCCCATAGTGCTTAGGGATGTGTAGATTAGGTGGGGTATAGGGGGATGGGGCTGGGTGGGATGCTCTGAGGGTCAGTGTGGACTTGTTGGGCTGAAGGGCCTGTTTCCACACTGTAGGGATTCTATGCCATTCAATGAAACTTATGAAAGCACGCGAGGAAAAGATGACAGAAGCCCAGTCCTGTGACCGATCCAGTGCAATCCAGCCAGTCATAGCCAAATAGTCAAACGCAAATGGAATTCCGTACCTATCCTAATGGGCCAGGCTACAGATTTAAAATGGACAAAAACAGAAGTTGCTGGAAAAGCTCAGCAAGTCTGGCAGCATCTGTGTAGGAAAACAAAAAATCAGAGTTAACATTTCGGGTCCGGTGATCCTTCCTCAGCACAGAACTGCATGCACAGTTCTTTCAATTTTTATTTACAGATTTAACATTTTGGGCCTACGTTGGGTAGTCACATATCACAGGTGGCGTTTTTGAACTTTTAAAATCTGCACTAAATAGCAGATTTTTGTTACCCACAGCTGCTCTTACAATGTTCAATCCCTCAGTCTTCTAGCTCGTTCCCTGTTACTTCAGGTAATCTCCTGGCTCATCAAAAGGTTGGCTGCCAACAGTGGAGCTGAATAGTGATGAAAGAACAATCATCCACATCCCATTCTCTGACTCCAAACTTCCCTGCCATCTACCTCACTCTCCTCCTTCAAAAAAAAAAAATAACAAACATCATCAGACAAATTTTTGAGTCTGCCTTAGATCACAGTTACAGTGATATTAACTGTTGGCCAGTTCATCAACGTTGAGATGCTAGAAGGTCTCAAGCAGTTTCCCCATGTAAGTACAGACAATCCAAATCATGTTTTTTTTAAAATGGGGGAAGTGGGGAAGAGAAGATTCCATGGTGTTTTGGTCAAATGTTTAGCTGTAAAGAGTAAGAAGTCACAAGACACCAGGTTATAGTCTGACAGGTTTATTTGACATCACAAGCTTTCGGAGTGCTGCCCCTTCGTCAGGTAAAGCAGAGGGAAGCACAGAAGTGCCACAAAAGCTTGTGACTTCAAACAAACCTGGTGTCATGTAAATTCTGACTTTGTCCACCCCAGTCCAACGTCGGCACCGCCACATCATAGCTATAAAGAAACATTGCTGAAACAGTTTTTAATTCTGTCACAGCACGACAAAAGTATTGAATTTGTAATAAATTACTCTGGGACAGCCAAAAGGTGCTACTTGAAACATAAGCTCCTTCTATGACAGCATACAGAACTCGACATATTTGACAATGCAGGTGCGAACTTGCATTCTACTTGCTCTGAGGCACACATTGTGTGGTGGAACACAGCCTGTGAAGCTACACAATTCCTCACCATCAGGTAAAGGGGGTTATAGAGCTTAGACAGGAGAGTGTGCTTCTAGCCTCCCATCTGGAATCTTTGATCAGATATATATATAGATGCAGGTATATGTTGGTAAATTAGGTGGTTTTCCTCTATTAAACAGGGTGCACACATTCTGCAGGTGTGGCACTATCTCATGCTGTCAATTCAGGCAAGTATTTCAGGTTGATCAGGACTGGACCGGCAATGTCCCCTGTATTTAGTAGAAATAAAAAATGAAAAACTATATTTTTTCCTGGGACATAGCCAACACTGGCAACCCCAAGTTGCCCTCAGGGACATGTTTGACTTCAGCGTTGAAGTTGACTCTCATGGACCAAGCCATGTATATGTGAAGTACATTTGTTAACCAGTTGGATCCTTCTTTATGTTTTCATCTAAACACCCACCCCCAAAATGACCAGATGCATTTCATTCATTTCACAATGGGTCGTGTTAGAATTTGAACTCAATTGTATTGGCCAGTGTAAGACCATCACCACTGGGTCACCACGGCCCTGTAGAAGAGGCTGAGAACACAGTTATTGCCAGTAGCTTGGAACCCGTATCAGAACAGAAATGCCATTGAATTGTTTTCTTTTAAAAGAGGGAAATCATTACCTTTTGCCAATGATTTTAAACCATACGGTTAGAGCAAACATGTTAAAACTTGAAAAAGTTTTATGACAGGCTGCGAGACTAACGAATACAATTCTTTGTCAAATCCAACTGCCCATCATGTTGTAATTAAACATGAGGAAACATGCTTTTCCTGGAACCGTTCAGTTTTCAGAAGGGATTAAACACCAGCTGTGCTTTGTATTTGCATCAATTTAATTTTGGAGGGATTAAATATGAAAGACAGTTGAGCAAACCTTCCCAGCATTAATATTATCTTTGACAAGTTGGGACAAGGATAAGGCCATTTATGAAGAAATGTACCATGTCGGGACATGGTAATAGGTAGAGTATGCTTACTCCAGACTGCTCAAGTCATCAAGGGATGGGAAGTATTAGTGCTACTCTCCAACTCCGTAAATAGGATGTTTCCATCTTCTACTGAAGACTATGACAGGATTAGATAAAATAAAGAAAGAAAGCCGTTCCCACTAACCAACAGTACAGGCACTAGGAAACGCAGATTGATGAAAGTGTTGGATGAAAAATGAAGGGAAGAATGCAAGGAAGAACAGCAATTAGCAACGACTCCGAACTCTCAGTCCACGAGAGAGAAGGAAGTGAAGACAATTACTTATTTGAAAAAGAGCTCTAATAGGCAGCTGAGGGAAATCAATTTGCAGGACTAAAGAGAAAGAGCAGGGAAATGTCTTGCTCTACTGAGTGCTGGTACAGCTTTGATGGACCGAATGGTCTTTTTCCTTGTCATAATGACAGTGAGTTGGATTTCGACTACCAAGGTGGGTGGCTCAAATGAAAAAAAAAATTTCAGACTTGACTTCATAAAGAGTAAATCAGATCACAATTTTCACTTGGGGGGTGCCGCTGCAGGGGAGAATCAGTGTGACTGCCCCAGAAGCAGAGCAGAAGTGGCCACAAGAACAGGCAACGGCCAAAGTGTCCTCATCTCAGCTTGCCTCCGTCCTGTGAGACATTGTCTCATCTCTTTTAGAAATTGACAGGTCCTCCAGCCCTGAAACCCCCCACCCATCTGCATCTGACAGCAGCCCCCTATCAACTCTGCGCACTGAGCCGGGTCAAGCCCATTAAATGCATCCCAACACCTCTGTGGCCAGACTTCATGACTGTTTCACATCAATCTGTTCCAAATCAGGGAGTTCCTTGTGCTGTGCAAACATCATAGGTGGCATGGTGGCTCAGTGGTTAGCACTGCTACCTCACAGTTATGAGGGACCCAGGTTCAATTCCACCCTTGGGTGACTGTCTGTGTGGAGTTTGCACATTCTCCCTGTGTCTGTGTGGGTTTCCTCTCACAGTCCAAAGATGTGCAGGCTAGGTGGATTGGCCATGTTAAATTGCCCCTAGTGTTCATGGATGTGTAGATTTGACGGGTTACAGGGGGATGGGTTGATGTGGACTTGTTGGGCCATAGGGGCATTTCCACATTGTAAGAATTCTATGATTTGTGAAACTACATTGCAAATGGCCCAAAATTAATATCACTGAAGTCTACTATTCTTTAATAGTTATTAAGGAACCTGGCAATCAGTCTTCAGATTCCAACTCAACCCTTGAGAAGTGAAAAAAAAGTCAATAACTGATTTATCTGCAAAGAACTCCCATTGTTACCATGCTTCTCTCGACCTCAGGATAGCCCAGATGCTTTAGAGGAGATTAATCTGTAGCATAGTGAAAGGTGGCAACTTATTGTGCACAGCAAGGTCCTACAAACAGGCAACTGGATTCATTATTCAACCCTCTATTAACTAGTGTTGGTTGAGAGCCCAATGCTGGCTGACATGTCTCGAGAACAGCCCTGCTCTTCCTCAAAATCTATCTTTTGCATCCATTTGAAATGTCAATGCTTCATTGAAAAGACAACAACTCTGACAAGAAGCTTAAAAACCAGAAAAACTCAGGGCTAATTCATGCAAACAAAAATTGCCAGGAAATCCCCTTTCAACGTTGAGATCAATCGTTCAAATTCTAGTGACCAGGCTGTTTCAGTCCAATATTTTTTTGGGTCCAGGGACCCGAAACGTTAACTCTGATTTGTCCCCACAGATGCTGCCAGACCTGCTGAGCTTTTCCAGCAATTTCTGTTTTTATTTCCGATTCCCAGCAGCCACAGTTCTTTCCGTTTTTTTTGGTGGGTAGCGCACCTGCCTTTGTAGGTAAAAGCCCTGAGTTCAAGTCCCACTCCCAGACTTGACGGCCAAGCAAGGCACAGTAAAATAGGGTGAGGGTTAATCTTCTGAGGGTTGAGTGTGTTTGGAACTCCTTGTACAGAATGCTGTGGGGACAGATTCCTTGGTGTAGATTTAAGGCTGAGATAAGTAGATTCTTGAATTGGTCAGGGGATCAAGGGTTATGGGGAAAGGGCAGGAAAGTGGGTGCGAGGACGGTTGTATCAGCTATGATCCTATTGAATGAAGGAACAGGTTTGAAGGGCCAAATGGCCTACGCCTGTTTCCATTTTTATGATCAACCGGCAAATTGCATGTGTGTGTGTGTGTGTGTGTGTGCGCGTGTGTGTGTAGCACATTGCAACTTCAAGCATAGTAACTCAGATTCCAAGTGAAGCACCACCATCTAAATTGAGATACACAGAAGTGTTTTCACACCCAGTTCCTGAATGCTGATTGCCATCTTTTGGATGAGATGTGGAACAAAGATCCGTTTGTTCTCTCAGGTGGATGTAAAAGATATTTTGAAGAGCAGGGAATCAGTATCCTGGTCAATATTTATTCTTCAACTAAAATTACAAGTGTAGTTCACCAGGTAATTATCACATTGTTGCTGGTGGGAAATGCCGTGTGCAAATTGGCTGCCACGTTACCTACGTTACAGAAATGGCAGCACTTCAAAAGTGTTTCAGTGAAGTGCTTTGAGAAATCCAGTGGGTGTGAATGGTGTTACATAAACGCAATTCTTTCCTTTTCAGTAGAAATATCTAAAGGACAATTACATCTTTTAACATTCATAGAAAGATCTAAATGCTCACACATTGAATTAAAGTGCAGCAATTGACATCTTGTAAGCAAATTCAGTTGCCAATCTGCACAGACCAAGAGCCCACAAACTCAATTACACAAATAACTGGCGAAATCTGACTGAAACGTTAGCCAGGTCACAGAGACTGAAACACGTGCTTTTCCTTGAATATCTCCGTGGGAACTTCAAAATCCACCTAAGCGGCAGACAGAAGATAGGGATAACAAGTTGTGGGGCTGGATGAACACAGCAGGCCAAGCAGCACTTTTAACATTCATTTTTTTTCTGATGAAGGTTCTAGGCCCGAAACGTCAGGCTTTCCTGCTCCTATGATGCTGCTTGGCCTGCTGTGTTCATCCAGCTCCACGCCTTGTTATCGCGGATTCTCCAGCATCTGCAGTACCTTTTATCTCTGATACAATTTTAACCCCACTGCGAAGCCTCTTCTAAGGATGCCTACCCTGAAGAAGTTACCTTCCTCCCTCCGGACAAACCTCAGGGAATCTCTCTCCCACTGCAACTCTCTCGTAATCTCTTCGGCCTTGAAACTGCTCGACCAGATTTTTTTTTCTGAAGAAGGGTCTAGGCCCGAAACGTCAAGCTTTCCTGCTCCTATGATGCTGCTTGACCTGCTGTGTTCATCCAGCCCCACAACTTGTTATCTCGGATTCTCCAGCATCTGCAGTACCTTTTATCTCTCTACGGCAGACAGAAGTTTCGGTTTTATTATCATCCGGGGACGGCATAGTGGCTGAGTGGTTAGCACTGCTGCCTCACAGCGCTAGGGACCCAGGTTCAATTCCAGCCCTTGGGCAACTGTCTGTGTGGAGTTTGCACATTCTCCCCGTGTCTGCATGGGTTTCCTCCCACAGTCCAAAGATGTGCAGGTTCGGTGGATTGGCCATGTTAAATTGCCCGTAGTGTTCAGGGATGTGTAGACTAGGTGGGTTACAAGGGGATGGGCGTGGGCGGGATGCTCCGAGATTCGGCGTGGACTTGTTGGGCCGAAGGGCCTGTTTCCACACTGTAGGGATTCTATGTATCACAGCTGAAGCTGACAGTATCACACTCCCCTGTGTTATGATAAATTATCAATCTAAATTAATGGCTCAATTCCTGGACTGCATCTACTGCTATTGGGCACGTAGCAGGTGAGAGGAGAGAGACGTGCATGTGTGTCTCGCTGTATTTGTGATAGTTAAAGGGAGAGTACAATGAGAAAATTGATTGGACATTGGAAATAGATAATAGCCAAGAGTGAGAGGAAGTGAATGAGATTTTACAAAAATAACAGGGTCATATTACAGTCTTTGGAATACTCTTCACCAGACAGTAGGGAAGGCTGGGTCATTGAGTACTTTTACAGCCTCATCAGATAGATTTTGATTAACACAGGTTTGGAGTCACCAGGAAAGTGGAGTTTAGGCCACCATCTGATCAAATGGCACAGCAAGTTTGACAGGCTAAAGGCCTAGTGCTGCCCCTGTTGTATGTCTTTGTGTAAAGGAAACTAAAAAAAGTTTCTTCAACGGACATTGAGATTTGCTTAAATGTTCTCTAGACATGGGTGACACTTCAACACTTATTTACTACCCTCTCTTACTTGCCCAGTCAAGGCGGTGCATGGTGGTTCAGGAGTTATTACGTGGTATGTACCCAGTAGGGGCTGGCACATCCCCTCCTCTGGAGGACACTGGTTGAGTTTAAGAGTGGCTCCCATCTTCACTTACGTCGACCCAGATTTCCACTAGATTGAGGCTCTCATTAAAATCTGTAACAGGACGCTTCCATCTGCACTTGCAAATGTTGCACCAATCCTGACCCATCGCTGCCAAAAACAATCTGGCATCGATTAGATACTTGTTCATATTGAAAAAAAAGAAAGAACGCTGCTTCAAAAAGTCATACAGAATTCAAAGCATTAACCGTTTGTATCTCCATAGATGCTATCAGGCCTGCACGGCATTTTTATTTTCAATTCCGCAGCCCTGTCTGTTTATCGTTCAGATTTCCAGCATCTGCAAAATTTTGCTTCTATAAAAATGTTGCTTTATAAAAAAAAATTGCAGGCTCGGTAGCCATAGAAAGAAAGAGAGAACCAGTTGTTAAATTGAATCACTGAGTTGAAAGGCAAATCTGTAAAAAAAAAATGCATTGAAAAGCCTCCAGTAACTTGCACTGTTCAAACAATGAGCCGTACAAACAGGGACATAAAAGCGTTAGCAACGCAAGTGTTTGAAAAGTTATTTAAGAGGACAATAATTCTTTGTCAAATGAGCAAAAGATTCGAAATTGACACGTTCAGTTGCTGTACAAACTCCCTCTCCGAGCTCCCGGTTTAGTTCCTGTACAATTACCTGAAAATACATTGCTGTCGGGTGCACTGATGTCTCCCTCCGTCCCTAGTTGCCCTCGCTGTTTACGAGTTTCCACGTCTGGAGGAGTTTTAAAAAGTTCCTCGCTCCCAAGTGGCTTCTCCCTCTCCTGGAAAGCCCCTCCAATCTCTTCCGGCAGTACAGCAGCGAGACACAATAAGTAGGTGTGAACTTGAACCTCAGCCAACAGCAGGAGGAGTGGAGATATCACATTAAACAGTTTCAGAGATAGCAGGAACTGTCGAATCCCAGCCCTGGCCTTATAAGGAATTGATGGAAGCTGTTGAAATTCCCTTTATCGAACGTGACACACAGCGCGGAGTCTCTCAGATTTTTCCTCAATTATTTTATTTACATGAAACAGATTCAATGTTATGCTTTATTTGGTTAATAAAACTTTAAACAAAAATCATTCATGGTGTATGGCCTTCCAGCATTTTATGCCCATGCCTAATTACCCAGAGAGCAGTTAAGAGTCAACCAGCTCTGACAAAGAGTCACCAGACTACAAACTCTGCTTTCATCTCAAAGA
The DNA here is from genome assembly GCA_024137785.1 of Ginglymostoma cirratum. Classification (NCBI taxonomy): domain Eukaryota; kingdom Metazoa; phylum Chordata; class Chondrichthyes; order Orectolobiformes; family Ginglymostomatidae; genus Ginglymostoma; species Ginglymostoma cirratum. The sequence continues at coordinate 3,127,896 of JAHRHZ010000088.1, forward strand.
TGCTGTCAGACCCACTGACATTCGCCTGCAATTTCTGTTTCTGTTTAAGAATCAACCACATTGCTGTGGGTCTGGAGACACATGTAGGCCAGACCAGGTAAGGACTGCAGGTTTCCTTCCCGAAAGAACATGAGTGAAGTTGTTTCTGTTTTTACAACAGTCGACGATGGTTACACGGTCACCATTACACTCTTAACGCTATCTCATTATTGAATTCGAGTTCCACCATTTCCCTTGGCAGGATTCAAACCCATGTTCCCAGAACATCACCTGGGTCTTGGGAATGCCATTGCTTCCTACTTTCAACTAAAATAAGTTTTTGAAAGAAATAAAGTAATGGTATCTTCTTAATGTCAGCTCAGTGATCTGTTCATCCATAACACTTTGTGCTTCTGAATGATCAGCTTGTGAAAGGACCTGACAGGGTGGATGCTGAAGGAGGCTGGAACGAGGGAACCATGTAAGGGGTCTCTCATTTAACACAAAGACGAGGGAGATTTCTGACTCCTGGAGAGTGGCAAATCTTTGAAATGCTGTTCCCCAGACAACTGAGAAATCAGGGATCGTTGAATATTTTTGCCTTACAATGTTAGTGGCCAAATTATCAAAATATCATGGGTAAATTTACTGCCTGCAATCCTTCTTATAGGTATCATTCCATTACTGATACCGAGAGAGAAGGATAGTCACACATGGTCTTCAACAGAAGATATGCTGAGTCTTCATTAGCAATTACTGTTTATTACATAGCACTCGATTCCACCCTCGGGCGACTGTCTGTGTAGAGTTTGCACATTCTCCCTGTGTCTGCGTGGGTTTCCTCTGGGTGCTCCAGTTTCCTCCCACAGTCCAAGAATGTGCAGGCTAGATGGATTGGCCATGATAAATTGTCCATAGTGTTCAGGGATGTTTAGGTTAGGTGGGTTAGATATGGGAAATGTAGGGGTAGGGGAGTGAATCAGGGTGGGATGTTCTTCAGAGGGGCGGTGTGGACTTGTTGGGCTGAATGGCCTGTTTCCACACTGTAGGGATTCTGAATAGCTAATGATGTTACATCTAACATACACATTCGTCATGCCCAACTTAAGAGTAACTAAACGTTACTACATTAGTTCCATGCTGTTCAGTTGAAGAATAACCACTGAAACATTATTTAGCTCTTCCCAGGTACAGCCATTTATGGATGTTATCCTCGTGATGTCAGTTAACTCTTTCAAGTTTAGTTTGTCTTTTGCAACATTTCAAGGCAGTGGTGGATAGATTCTTGTCTGGCAATGGGCTCAAAGGAAGTTGGGAATATGCAGGAAAGTGGAGTTGAGGCTACAGCAGATCAGCTATGACCCTTATCAAATGGTACAGCATGCTGAAGGGGCAGAAAGGCCTTGTTTGTTTGTCCATGTGTTTGAGTGCAATTGCTAGTCTAGAGACTTGGCAGCCCAAGTAATGCAACACAGTCAAAGCTGTTGTCTTTCAGATTGAGGTCTTCAACCTGTTTGCACTTCCAGGTGGAGACACAATGAAGTTCTCACTGGTGTGTGTGCCAATATTTATCCCTAAAGACCAACATCTCTAAAACAGATTATCTGCTGTATGTCACTGTGTTGTTTGTCGGAACTTGCAATATTCAGATGGGCGGTAATGGGTGGTACAGTGTGCCTTGTCTCTATACTGACTTTGGTAGCAAATAGACATTTAACCAGGGAAGGGGGTAATGGGCAGAGATGGAGCCCCTTCCCACCTCCAATTAGATTAAGTCTGTGGCTACAAGGCTTTTGGATGGCTTCCCTGCACCCACCATAAACACCAACCCCCCACCGTTACCAGTGAAGGCTAAAAATGGGTAATTAACACTCACTTGAGGTCTCCATCTCGCCACTGCTAGCATTAACCCATTTGGTGGGTCAGGGGCTTGCTAGCTCATGGCATACAATCCTGAGGGGAGTCCCTTGTTGAAAAGCACTCCGGGTCTGATCCAGGGAGATGGCACCAGGAAGGGTTGACCCACTCTGATCCACCCATCTCCCACATCATCCTCCAGTAATTCCCTCCTCCACCTCTGCCATCATTTACCTCTGACCTGGAATCCAGTGGTGATCTGAGCTTTCAGGGTGTCACACCAACAGCAGCCACCTCGTCATTGATGGTCAGTTGATCCACTGACCGCTGATAAACAATGCATAGGGTCTTTGATCCCATGGGAAGGGTTGCCACGGCCTGTCAAGACTTTGAGTGGAACAAGACTTGATCAGTCTTCCCAAAAAAGAAGCAGTGCAGAACTTATTGCTGGTTCTTCAGCTGGTGGCCAAGAATCCTGTCACCTCATCCTGCTCCAGGATTTTGACCCAGTGCAGTGCAGGAAAGGCACTTTATATCCAAGTCCGGATGGTGAGTGGCTTGGAGGGGAACTTGCAAGTGATAGTTTTCACATGTAGCTGCTGCCCTTAACCTGGTACTGGTCCTGTGTTTCAAAGGTGTTTTCTAAGGCATTTCTGCAGTGCAACTTGCAGATGTTACACATTGCTGCTACTGAGCATCAGTGGTGGAGGGAATGAATATTTGTGGATGTGGTGCCAATCAAGCGAGCTGCTTTATCCTGGACAGTGTCAAGCTTCTTGAGCGTTGTTGGTATTGCACTCATCCAGGCAAGTTGGGAGTATTCCATAAGCAGATTGTCTCGTGTGAGCCATTGTTTTCATCTAAATGTTAACAGCAAAATGTTGTAATTTACTGCTGAGTATGTGGGATGGTCGCTACAACCTTCAAGGCAGAAAAATACCACATTAGCATGTGAAGGGACTTCCAGCAAGGGATGGCACTGAGATAATAGGTACTGCAGATGCTAGAGAATCTGAGATAACAAGGTGTGGAGCTGGATGAACACAGCAGGCGAAGCAGCATCATAGGAGCAGGAAAGCTTGACGTTTCGGGCCTAAACCCTTCCGGAAGGTGCAGCGTAGACAGGAGCTCTCACAATTGTACCAATACCTCCACCAGCAGGTGGCAATGGTGAAGGAAAGCAGTTGGATGGCCAAAGAGATCCCCTTGGAATAAGGGGGCTCATGGGAAGAAGGAGCAAGGAGACAAAGGAATCTTCAGCTTAATGTGACCCACAAACTCTTTCCATGTGCATGATGTAAATAGTTCCTCGTTTATATTCAATTTCTTTATCTGTTTTTAATGACCTAATGCCAGTGAAATAATGAAGCTTTACCTCATGATCTTTGGACTGTCTGTTTGCTCAGATCTCATGTTACATGCATAAAGGTTAACACCACCTATTCAGATTTATTGTGAGGGAAGGACAGGGCTAGTAGCTCAATGTTCCGGGTTTTAGATATTATAACAAGGATAGAAGAAGAGGCAAGAGAGGAGGGGGCGTGGCATTTTTGATTAAGGAAAACGTTACCACTGTAATTAGAGAAGATAGTTCTGAGAGATCATTTAGTGAAAATATATGGGTTGAAATTAGAAATAAGACAGAGGTGATCACCTTGATCGGATTGTACTATAGGCCCCCAATTGTCAGCAGGAAACTGAGGAGCAAATATGTGGAGAGATTTTAAACATATATAAGAATAATAAGATTGTATTAGAGGGGAATTTTAATTTTTCGAACATTGACTGGGACTGCCATTGTGTTAAAAGTTTGGTCGGTGAAGAATTTGTAAAAACTGAAAGAACTGCGGATGCTGTAAATCAGGAACAAAAACAAAGTTGCTGGAAAAGCTCAGCAGGTCTGGCAGCATCTGTGAAGGAAAAGACAGAATTAACGTTTCGGGTCTGGTGACCCTTCCTCAGAACAGAAAAGTTGAAGTTCTTAATTGGAGTCAGGCAAATTTTAAGGGTATGAAACAATGACAAGTGGGAGGCCTTCAAAATGCGAGTTCAGAGGCATTATGTTCCTGTGAGGGTGAAAGGCAAGGCTAGTAATATTAGGGAACAATGGATGAATAAAGATATTGAGGTTCTAGTCAAGAATAAAAAAGAATCACATATTAGATATCGACAACGGGGATCAACTATATCTCTTGAAGAGTATATAGCATGTAGAGGCATTCTTACGAAGGAAGTCAGAGAGATATGAGGTAGCCTTGGCAGATAAGGTTAAACATAATCCCCAAAAAATTTTACAAATACATTAAGAGCAAGAGAGCAACAAGAAAGAGAGTAGGACCTCTTAAAGATCAATGAGGTCATGTTTGTGAAGAACCTCAGGAGATGGAAGAGCTCTTAAATAAAGATTTTTGCATCGGTTTCTACTGTTGAAAAAGAAATGGAGGTTAGAGAACTCAGGGGAATAAATATTGATATTTTAAAAACAGTTCACATTACAGGAAGTGCTGGAGGTCCTAGAAAACATAAAGGTGGATAAATCTCCAGGACCCGATCAAGTGTAACCCAGGTTGTTATGGGGAGTTAGGGAGGAAATTTCAGTGCTCCTAGCAGAAATATTGGTATCAACTATAAACACACATGAAGTACTGGGGGACTGGAGGGTAACTAATGTTGTGCTATTGTGTAAGAAATGTTGTAAGGAGAAGCTGAAAGCTGTAGACCTGTTTTTGGAGATGATTCTGAAAGATAAGATTTACATGCATTTAGAGAGGCAAGGATCAATTAGGGATAGTCAGCATGGTTTTTTTCGAGGAAAATTGTGTCTCACAAACTCAACTGAGTTTTTTAATTAAGTAACCAAAATGATAGCTGAGGGCAGAGCGGGAAACATTGTTTGTCTAGACTTTCATAAAGCCTTTGACAGGGTTCTGCATGGTAAATTAATTCGTAAATTTAGATCACAAAGAATTCAGGGTGAGCTTGCCAATTGGATACAAAATTGACTTTATAGTAGGAGACACAGTGTGGTACTGGAGGGTTGTTTTCGGACTGGAGGCCTGTGACCAGTGATATTCCACAGGGATTGGTTTTGGGTCCATTTTTGTTTGTCATTTATATGATGAATGATTTGAATGAGAATTTAGGAGGCACGGTTAGAAAGCTTGCAGATGACACTAAAATTGGTGGTATAATGGACAGTGAAGAAGGTTAGCTAAGATTACAAAGAGATCTTGATCAATTGGGTCAATGAGCTGAGGAATGGGAGATGGAGTTAAATTTGGATAAATTTGAATTTTGGTAATACACACAAGAACATTGTAGAACAAAGAAACTTAGGGGTTCAGGTACATAATTCTTAGAAATTTGAGTAACAGGCAGACAGGATGGATAAGAAGGCATTTAGCACACTTGCCTTCATTGCTTAGACCTTTGAGTATAGGAGTTGGGACGTCATGTTGAGGTTGTACAGGACATTGGTGAGACTTTTTCTGGAATACTGTGGTCAGTTTTGGTTGCCCTGTTTTGGGAAGGACGTTATTAAACTGGAGAGTGTTCAGAAAAGATTTACCAGGCTGTTACTAGGAATGGAGGGTGTGAGATATAAAAATAGACTGGAAAGGCTGAGACTTTTTTCACTGGAGCGTAGGAGTTTGAGGGGTGACATTATCGAGGTGTATAACATCATGAGGGTCATAGATAAAGTGAATGACAAGGATCTTTTCCTTAGAGTGGGGAAGTTCAAAACTGAACAGCATATTTTCAAGGTGAGAGGAGAAAGATTTAAAAAGGACATGAGGGCAAATTTTTTACACACAGTTCATGTGTGAAATGAACTACTAGAGGAAGTGGTGGATGTAGTTACAATTATAATGTTTAAAAGACATTTGGATAAGTTCATGAATAGGAAACGTTTGAAGGGATATGGAACAAGCACAGGCGGGTGGGACTAGTTTACTTTGGGAACGTGGTCGGTGTAGACTGGCCGGACTGAAGGGTCTGTTTCCATGTTCTATGACTCTGTGACTCTATGACTGATGTAAAAATATACAAAACTGGAATGATTGGTAATACACTGAACATTTTTTTCTACAAACTTGATTGATGGTTATTTATACAGGGCTTTTAACCTACTGAGTTAATTCCAAGATAATTCACAGGAATAATATCAAACAAAATTGTCACTGTTCCACATTTTGAACTAATAGGACAAGTGCCCATAGCCCAATCTAACAAGTAAGTTTCAAGGAATGTCTTAAAGGTCGTAAGTGAAGTAGAGAGGGGCTAAAGTTTAGGTTGGAATTTCCAGAAATTATAGTGCTTGTGTGGCTAAAGACCGCCAGTGATGAGGTTCAGAAATAGACAGAAGGCCAGGATTGGACAACAATGTTTATGTTCATCAGAAAGTTCATTTCAGGTGCTGACTGTTTCTTTTTAATGATATATGGAATAGGATGACACTGCATAATAACAGTGTACTTAAGTTATCATGTTTGTGTGGGATTCTTCCATCTACACTTTAAATCTGAAATAAGCATGCTGGGCAGCATAATGGCTCGGTGGCTAGCACTGCTGCCTCACAGCACCAGGGACCCAGGTTTGATTCCACCCTCGGGCTACTGACTGTCTGGAGTTTGCACATTCTGCCCATGGGTTTCCTCTGGGTGCTCCGGTTTCTTCCTAAGTCCAAAGATGTGCAGGTTAGGTGGAATGGCTGTACTAAATTGCCCCATTGTGTCCAGGGATATGCAGGCTAGGTGGGTTGGCCATTGGAAATGCAAGGTTACAGGGATAGGGTACGGGAGTGGGTCTGGGTGGGATGCTCTTCAAAGGGTCAGTATGGACTAGATGGGCCAAATGACCTGCTTCCAAACTGTAGGAATTCTATGATTCTATGAAGCACAGAAGTGTTTCTAACATCATATTGTGGAAACTATGGTGTTATTTCTCTACTAGGCACCATTTTATCTCTACTCCAATGTTACTTTGCACTAAAATCACAAGTTACAGTTACCCTCAATACCCATGCTCTGTGTAAATGGAAGTTAGCATCAAGGACAAAGTCACACCTGGAATCCACCAAGGGATTTCTCAAAAGAATGAAAAATCCTGACTTACAAATTGCCTGGGAATGTGTTCTGAGACCTCACTGTTGAGGAGTGTTTCACAGCATTACAGTATCAGTGGCTGTTGGCTGTCTGTACGGTACCACGAGAGGAGATTCCCCATTATTGAGAGCTGTGAGGGCTCTCTCATGTCTAAAGGTTTGGAAATCAGATGTCGAAGTGTCAAATGGGACAGAATTTGTGGCTGCACCAAAGCCCTACTGCAGAATTCAAAGAGCTGTTACAATTCATTGACAATCTCCAAGTCTTGGTTAGTCTGCCAGGGAACCAGAGGAGAAAGGTTAACACTCACTTTGGTTCCCTGTCCTGGCCTATGACCTAGATCCTGTAAAAGTTTCCACATTCTGCCCAGCTGTCTGGCACCTGCAAAGTACTATATTTAAATACTTCAGTGGGTTAAGTAGACAGCGAGGAACATAAACATATCAGGAACAGCTGCTTGGAGAGGGGAGTGCGGGAGGGGAATAGAGTTGGCAGCTAATAAGGTGCTCTTGACAGAAAATATTTTACCTCAAATTAATTGAAAACATAGTGATTATTGTGAGTAGCTTAGCCTGTTCTTAATATGTTAGTTTTTCCTTTCATCGAGAGGTAAAGCTTTGTGTGCGGCTCAGCTGGTATAGCAGATTCGTAAATGCAATAATGAGCAGGTTGAGGATCTGAGCCTCTTGTTTGCACAGCGTTATAGAGGCAGCAGATGGCCCTGTTGCCCTGTATCGCACCAACACAATGCCCACTACTGTGACATGCCATCCGCAGGTGGCAAAACAGGAGCCGTGTCGGGAATTGGAGGGTGGTATGCCAATCGGCCCTGTACACTGGCTGGCAGTCAGAGAGCTCCAGTTGATCCCGACCATGTTATGAGATGTAGGAAGAAAATTGTCAAAATAAATCGCTTCAAAATTTTGTTTTAAACTCACTGGCTTCTGATAATTGAAAATATTTTCTGCTTTATTTGTGGTTCCTCAGGTGCAGAAAGAAAATAATAATTAGAGTCTGACAGAAACTGAACGTAAACTCTCCTGAAGGTAAAAAATAAATAAACCAACAGTTTCCATCAAATTCATAGAATTTCCATTGAATCCCTACAGTGTGGACACAGGCCATTCAGCCCAACATGTCCACACTGACCTGCCAAACAGCATCCCATCCAGACCCATGCTATCTCTGTAAGTAAATTGCAAAACTAATTCGAGTTATGTCATTATATTTTGTCCAGTTTGGCTTTCATTTAGACCATAAAACCATAAGACGTAGGAAGGAAGTAGACCAATCAGCCCTCTGGTCCTGGAATCTCCGACAGGGGAAACAACCTCGCTGCATCAACCCTGCCATGACCTCTAAAACTCATGAATATTTCAATATGGTTGTTTTTTATTCTTCTAAACACAGTGAATACAGGCCAGATTTACTCAACTTCCTCTCATAAGACAGTTCCTCCATACCTAGGATCGGTCTAGTGAACCTTCTCTGGACTGTCTCCAATGCCATTACAGATCCAAACTGTTCACAGTATTCCAGCTGTGGTCTGACTAGTGCCTTGCATAGTTTTAGTAAAATATACCTACTTTTGTACTCCATTCCCTTTGAAGTAAAGGCCAGCATTCCATTTGCCTTCCCAATTACCCACTGAACTTAGATACTAGCTTTCAGTGATTTTGGCACAAGGACTTCAAAATTCCTCTTTTATTTAGCTTTCTGCAGTCATTTTCCATTTAAATAATATTCAGCTTGTCTATTCTTCCTGCCAAAGCGCATAACCTGACATTTTCTCACATTATATTCCATCTGCCAAGTCCTTGCCCACTCACTTAACCTGTCTGTATCCCTCTGCAACCTATATGCATCATCTTCACCATTTGTCTTCCCACCTATTTCTTTGTCGTCCTGGCTATAGAACATTCAATTTCCTAATCCAAGTCATTAACAAGTATTGAAAATAATTTTGACCTGAGCATTAATCCCAGTAGCATTCCTTGTAACATGTTGCCAACCGGAAAACGTCCTTTTTATCCCATATCTCTGTCATCTCAATCTGCAGTCCAAGCTAACATACTACCTGCACATCTTAATATGTCACCTAATGTGTGGCCCTTTATCAAGCACCTTCTCAAAGTCCAAATATATTACATGCATGACTTCCCCTTTAGCTATCCTTCTTGTTATCCCTTCTAAGACTTCTAATGAATTTCTCAGGTGTGACTTTCCCTTCATGAAGTCATGTTGACTCTGCTGGATTATACTATGCATTTCCAAATGCTGTGCGAGCACATCCTTTATAATTGACTCTAACATTTTCCCAATGACAGATGTTAAGCTAACTGTCCTATAATTACCTGTTTTTATCTTCTTCCCTTTTTAAATAAAGTGTTACGTTGGCAGTCCTCCAATCGCCTGGGACTTTTCCAGATCCTAAGGATTCCTGGAAGATTACCATTAGTGAATCTACTCTGGTAATATTGCTCAAGAACAATGTTAAAGTGAACACTTGCATTTGTAAAACGCATTTAACAAACACCTGATGTCTCAGGGCACTTTCCATCAATTAAGTGAAGTAATTGTTCTGTTACAGGAAACAGCTGTCAATTTGCACACATCAAGCTCAGTGAAACAACAATATCATAATGATCAGGTATCCTAGAACTATAAAGTCGTACAGTCCAGAAGACTCCTTTCAGTCCATCGAGTCTGTACTGCCAAAAATACACAATATCTACACTTAGTCCCACTTTCCAGCACAAGGCCCAACTTTGAATGTTATGAGATTTCAAGTATTTTGTAAAGGTTGTGAGGTTTGCCACCTCAACTGCTGGGGTGGGGAGTCCAAAACTAGAGGGCGTAGGTTTAAGGTGAGAAGATGGTTATGACTTTAATTGCTAGACAAACTTGCGTTGGGAGAGATGGGGTATTTGTGCTCATCTGGAGTTGATTTCTGTTTCTCCAGGACTTGGGTGGGTCAGTAAATGGAAGACCTCCAATTTGTGTAGTAAGCAACTGGCTGTCCCCTAAAAACGTAAGAGGAAACCTTGTAGCAAGATAAGCTGCATAGATCTCTCCGTGAAGTATTTCTGGGAACATGATAGTATTACAACTATCAGTCTTCGTCACCTCATAAAGCCTAAAAGTTGAACTGCTACTTCTATTCAAAGACCTGTGCCTATCTGATTTTGTATCCAAAATGAAGCCCAGTCTGAAGGTTTTCCATCATTCTGTGGTGGTCAGCGTTTCAATATCACCTGGAAACTGGAGGAACCATGAGGTGTCATCCATTTAATCCTTTGAATTCAGACTCTAGGCGGACAGGGAGGTTTTAATTCCTTTTGCCTTTGTTTTTAACATCTCTGCAGAGCTGTATTGTTTGTTGTGTGAATGTGTTTGTCAGGCAATAAGGGGATAATGTTTAATTCCAAAATACAGCTTTGTTGTTAAGCAGTTTTGCCACTTGTTTCAAGAATAAATCTTGTTTAGAATAATCAAGTTGGTTTTAATTTGGTGAAAGTTCCTTTTGTCTGGATAACAGTAATTGATGGAAACAATTTGGCCATTTTGGTGAGAGATAGTAAGAGCTGCCGATGCTGGAGTCAGAGGTAACACAATGTGGAGCTAGAGGAACACAGCAGGGCAGGCAGCATCAGAGGAGCAGGAAAGTTTACGTTTCCGGTCTGGAGCCTTCTTCAGAAGAATATTTTAGAAGGGTCCTGAACCGAAACGCGAGCTTTCCTGCTCCTCTGATGCTGCCTGGCCTGCCGTGTTCCTCCAGCTCCACACTGTGTTATCTTGGCCATTTTGGTGTTTGATTTGAGACTTTTGCACTAATGGAGCGACTCATGGAGCAGTGGGTCTTGATAATCAGTGCATTCCCCCCATTTGCAATGTAACACCAGATCAGAGGGTTTACTGGAGACATCTTGGGAATTTTGCTGACACATCAGGGATTCCAAAATAAAACTTATTTCTGGAATTGAATCCAATAAAAACTGATCTTGAAATGTGCTGAGTGCTGATATGGTAAAAACCTACATCAGGATTCATACCACCTTTTCAGAGTTGGAGTGTGTAAGAACCCTCAAGATAAACCAAGCAAACAAAATGAAAGCTAGACTTGTAGAGCTTTCTCACTATCACCTCCTGTTGAAGTGATGCCTGTATAACCTCGTGCACCATATGACTTTTAGCACGGAGTTGGACCACTGCTACAACATTCAGATATGTCTTCACCTAGCAGAAAGGAAGAGGCATGAATTATTCTCGTGTCGCGTGAGTTTCAGGCGAGGTGCATAGGCAGTAGGTGACTCTTAGCTGAATTTCAGGGCTTTGTGTAACATGAGTATCTACACGGGTTGCTCAATGTGAGAAAGTTCCATACACTTGTGCCTCAACCACAACACCACAGACAACAGCAGCATGCGTCACATCAATAATCCGTAGGAATTACTTAGCAATGAGTCACATGCTAATTGCTGTCAATGTGGTTTGTCTGTTGCAGATCTCATTTGGCACCACACCAAATCTGAGTCTTTTCTCCACTGGGCCATAAAACTACTGATTAACTTACAAGGTGCCCATTGACAGTAATATTAATAATGTGCTCATTGGCACCTGACTTAATACGTTTCAGCATCTGAAATCCACCCCTAACTCAAGTTACTTACACAGAAAATCCTTGGATTGGCTAGGGACTCACAATTTGACTAAGCCTGTGTCCTGCTTTTCATTAAAAGTACAATTCGAGCTTGCCTTAAAAACGTCACAATTACTTCGCCTTAGTTCAGAAGAAAAAGAAGACAAAGCTTGATCTTTATTTTAAATTGCTTTGAGAAATCCTTGGGGATCCCCCCAGAATGAGGAATTGAAATGTGAGGACCCAGTACAGAAAGTAGTACAGTGCTGGTCTGTTGCAGTGGAAAAGCTTCTACGGACTGCTTGGAATTGGCGGATTGGTCCATATTTAAGAACTCAGTGGCCAACCTAGATTAGAATACCACTACCATTACAGGCTTCATTAGCAAGTGTGTAGAAGACTGTCTGCCAAAGAAGTCAATTTGAATGTTCCTCAACCAGAAATAATGGATGAACTGAGAGATCCATTGCCTGCTAAAGTCTAGGTGTGAGGCGTTCAAGTCAGATGATCCTGATCTTTGCAGGAAATGACCTCCATAAGGCCACTAGAGATGCCAAGAAGCAACATTGAACTAAGCTAGAGACCCAAACTAACCGCATGGATTCCCATCGTTTGTGGCAAGGCCTACATGACATAACAGGCTACAAAGTGAAGCAGAACAGAATAGCGGATAAAAATGCATCCCTCCCTGATGCGCTCAACGCATTTTACACTCATTTTGAACAGAAGGTCCGTGAAACAGTGTCACCTGCCCCAACAGCCTCAGATGCACATGTTCCCTCAGTCACTGGTGCAAAGGTCAGATCTGCCTTTGTGAGAGTGAACCCCAGGAAAGTGACTGGCCCAGGTGGAGTCCCCAGCCATGCGCTCAGATCCTGGGCGGACCAGCTGGCAGGAGTATTTACTGACATCTTTAACCTCTCCTTACTTTGTTCTGAAGTCCCCACCCGCTTCGAGAAGACCACCATCATCCCGATGCCAAAGAAAACACACACAACGTGCCTCAGTGATTACCGCCTAGTGGCTCTGAACTCCATAATTATGGAGTGCTTCAAGAGGTTAGTCATGGCTCATATCAACTCTACCCTCCCAGCCTGCTTTGATCCCTTGCAATTTGCTCACCATAGCAAAAAGTCCACAGTAGATGTCATCTCCCTGGCTCTACACTCATCCCTGAAACATCTGGGTAACAAGGATACCTATGACACGCTCCTACTTATTGACTATAGCTCCACCTTCATACCATAATTCCAACCAAACTAATCTTCAAACTCTGGGAACTAGGTCTCTGCTCTGCCCTGTGCAACTAGATCCTTGACTTCCTGACCCACAGACCGCAATCAGGGAGAATAGGCAACATTCTCCATGACAATCCTCTGGCGTTCTGCAAGAATGCGTACTCAGCCCCTTACTATACTCCCTGTACACTCCTGACTGTGTGGCCAAATTTCACCCTAACTCCATCTTCAAGTTTGCTGATGACACTACCATTGTAGGACGGATCTCGAAACAAGGACAAGCCAGAATGCAGGAAAGAAATAGAGTGCTAGGTGGCATTGTGTAAAGATAACAATCTCTCCCTCAATGTCAGCCAAACAAAAGAGTTGTTCATTGACATCAGGAAGCAAAGTGAAGGGCAAGCCCCTGTCTGCATCATTGGAGCTGAGGTGGAGCTGATCGACAGCAGCAAGTTCCTAGGAGTGAGGATCACCAACCAATCATTGGAAACATTGGATCACCAATGTTTTGGGCCACACATGTTGATATGACAGTCCAGAAAGCACATGCCTCTACTTTCTCAGGAGGCTAAGGAAATTCAGCATGCATGTAAAGACTCTTACCAATTTTTATAGATGCACCATAGAAAGCATTCTATCCAGATGCATCACAGCTTGGAATGGCAACTGCTTTGCCCAAGACTGTAAGAAATTAAAGACTCATGAACACAGCCCAGTCCATCACACAAGCCAACCTTCCATCCATTGACTCCATTTACACTTCTCGCTGCCTCGGCAAGGCAGCCAACATCATCAAAGACCCCTCCCACCCCGGTTATAATCTCTTCCAACCTGTTCCATCAGGCAGAAGATACAAATGCTTAAACACAAGAACAGCTTCTTCCCTGCTGTTATTAGACTGCTGAATGGACCTTTCAAGTTTTAAATTTAATGTTGATCTGGCTGTTTGTGTATCTTCTCAGCAGCTATCACTCTGTATTCATCACTTTGTTTTATTACCCTAATGCACCTTATATGGTCTAATCTGCCTATACTGCATGCAAAACAAAACTTTTCATTGTGCCTAGGTACGTGTGACAATAATAGATCAAATCAAAATCTGATCATTTACTATTTAAGTACAATGACTGCTGTTATGTGAGTAATTTCCAGATGCAACTTTTAAATTGTCAGACATTTGTTAAAGTATGCAGTTCTGAGCTTCCATCTTGTATTTGTTCAGGACTGCTCTTAAATCTGGTTCTAAGTATCCTGCCCAAAATAAACCTGTGGAGTTGCAGGGAATAAAATTGACAGGAGAGCATGGACTCAATGGGTTGAATGGCTTCCTTTCCTGTGTGCCATCACGTAGCCAAACTAGTTGGGTTTTGTTTTAACAAAAATCTAAAGTTCAGAATTTGGTGAAAACAATATCTTTTGTTTTTAGACCGTGGGACTAATTAATAAGAATTTACTGCTTCAAACCAAAGAGATTGCGTGAGGAGACTTTAAAGATTTAAATATCATGTTTACTGGAGCAAACTGCGAGTCCCTTATAAAGTTACTTAACCCTGCAACACTGAGGGTAAAAGCATACACCATGGAGCTGATGAGTTCTGAACTGAGAGGAATAATTGCTTGGCAACATCTTGATTAGCTCCTGATTATAAGACCATGGCTTGTGTACAGCACAGTACAGCACAGAACAACCCAGCTTACCAAGAGAAAGCAGCAAACTATCCTTCTTAAACACAAAGAAAAACAGAAATTGCTGGAAAAGCTCAGCAGACCTGGCAGTATCTGTGAAGAGAAATCAGAGTTAACGGTTCGGGTCCGGTGACCCTTCCTCAGAACAGCTTATATCTCTCTATGTGAGATAACAAGGTGTGGGGCTGGATGAACACAGCAGGCCAAGCAGCATCATAGGAGCAGGAAAGCTTGACGTTTCAGGCCTAGACCCTTCATCAGAAATGGGGGAGGGGAAGAGGGTTCTGAAATAAATAGGGAGAGAGGGGGAGGCGGATAGAAGATGGATAGAGGAGAGGATAGGTGGAGAGGAGGCAGACAAGTCGAAGAGGCGGGGATGGAGCCAGTAAAGGTGAGTGTCGGTGGAGGGGTAGGGAGGAGATAGGTCAGTCCAGGGAGGACGGACAGGTCAAGGGTGCGGGATGATGTTAGTAGATAGGAGATGGGGGTGGGGCTTGAGGTGGGAGGAGGGGATAGGTGAGAGGAAGAACAGGTTAGGGAGGCAGAGATGAGCTGGGCTGGTTTTGGGATGCGGTTGGGGGAGGAGAGATTTTGAAGCTTGTGAAATCCACATTGATACCATTGGGCTGCAGGGTTCCCAAGCTGAATATGATTTGCTGTTCCTGCAGCCTTTGGGTGGCATCACTGTGGCATTGCAGGAGGCCCAGGATGGACATGTCGTCTGAGGAATGAGAGGGGGAGTTGAAATGGTTCGCGACTGGGAGGTGCAGTTGTTTGTTGCGAACTGAGCGCAGGTGTTCTGCAAAGCGGTCCCCAAGCCTCCGCTTGGTTTCCCCGATGTAGAGGAAGCCACAACGGGTACAGCGGATGCAGTATACCACATTGGCAGATGTGCAGGTGAACATCTGCCTGATGTGGAAAGTCTGCTTGGGGCCTGGGATTGGGGTGAGGGAGGAGGTGTGGGGGCAGGGAAAAGTGCTGGGTGTGGTGGGGCTGGAGGGGAGTGTGGAGCGGACAAGGGAGTCGCGGAGGGAGTGGTCCCTCCAGAAAGCAGATAAGGGTGGGGAGGGAAAAATGTCTTTGGTGGTGGGGTCAGATTGCAGATGGCGGAAGTGTCGGAGGATGATGCGTTGGATCCGGAGGTTGGTGGGGTGGTACGTGAGGATGAGGGGGATTCTTTTTTGGTTATTATTGCGGGGACGGGGTGTGAGCGATGAGTTATGGGAAATACGGGAGACACGGTCGAGGGCGTTCTCGACCACTGTGGGGGGGAAGTTGCGGTCCTTGAAGAATGAGGACATCTGAGATGTACGGGAGTGGAATGTCTCATCCTGGGAGCAGATGCGGCGGAGGCGAAGGAATTGGGAATAGGGGATGGCATTTTTGCAGGAAGGTGGGTGGGAGGAGGTGTATATATATCTCTCTATGTGTCTCTTGTTCTCTCCGCTGTGGAAGAGGTGTCCAGTAACAGTCTTCCACTTACTTTTCTTTGCAAATCTGCTGTTGAATGAGGAGTTAAATGCCTTCAAAGACACTGAAAGGGTCAATTCTCAATCTACAAATGAAAGACAGCATTAGTTCAAAAAGAAAACTCCTCTCAAAGGAATTGAAAGGAAGGGAAAGAAAGCAACTTGTTGAATTCCCTGGTCCAGATTGGTGCTGTTGAGCTACTTTCTTGATTTTTCTTTCCTATTTCACTCTTATTGTCCATATTGATTTTACAGAGGGTAGAGTTTAAGTTGCAGAGTTATGCAATTAATTTTTTGTAATTGGAATTGGCTAAAGACAGTTTGTCCATAATAAAGTTAATCTATTCAAAGTAAGGAAACCTGTTGTGTGTTTTTATTTCTAAAGCTGAATTTGCCTGTCAGGTAAATTGAATCATTTGACCAAATCCTTTGACATTTGTGATGACATTGGGAATAATGGATGTTGCTTTCCAGCAGACTACCCCAGTGAGTCATAACGATAGATACAGTCACCCCAACTACTTTTGAGATCTGGTCCTGCTGGTGTAAATACAGCAGAGCAGATATCACTGACTTAAACAGTTGATTTTGCTTGAACAAATATTGTTGGTTCACCAAAAGCGCATGGCAGCATTTGTCCACCAGGAAGAGCCAGCTAAGGGAAAGATACCAAGGGCCAATGAGTGGGGTCACTTGTTAGACACTGTAAGTGCTGCCTCCTAAGTTGTTTGGTCACCTTTTTGGGGGAACTGAACCAAACAATTGTTTCTGGTTAGGCAGCAATGTAGAAGTAGACCCTCAAATCTGTTCTGTCATTCAATAAGAGCACGAGCCAACGTGTATCTTAATTCCATCAAGCCATCTGGGCTCCATACCCTTTTCCACACTTAGTTCTCAAAAAATCTTTCAGTTTTTATTCTGAATGAATTAGTTCCCTTTTAAATATGCACCCAACTTCCTTTTAAAATTCCTACAGATTCTGGTTTCACCAACCTTTTTAGTTTCAGACCTTGACACCAGTTATTCTAAACCTTTGGTTACTAATTCACTCACCAGAGGAAACGATATCTTCCTGCTTGTTTTATCAGTGACCTTTATCATGTTGAATAGCCTTATTGGATCTCATCCAATGTTTTGAATCAAATGTTCTTTTGTGCGAATGTACAACAATTAAATGATGGTTCAACGAAGTCACAGGTGGTAGAGATATCAATATGGATGATGGTTTGAGTTTGGGCTCTATTGATCAGTAGCAGTTGAATGAGAAATTGAATAGGATGGGATGAGCGAGTCTGGTTCAAGCAGAGATAATAGCTATGGAGGAGGCCGATATCAAAATGCAATACAACAGTATTTGTTGTGGGGCCCAGAGGTGCTGTTTAGTTTAACTTGTTCGTGGGATGTGAGCATCACTGGCTAAACTAGCATCATTGATTTTCCCTAAAACCTTTCATTTGCAGAGTTAAAATTATCAATTGAGCTTGCATCTCTACTGAAACTTACGGTAAAGATAGACATCTGGCCAAATATTTCCATCTTGCACTGATGAGGATATATGCAAGAACATCAAATGATCACTACAATTTATATTACAGGAGAAAAAGAGTGCTGCTTGATTGGCAAGTCAACTCTAATTGGCTGAGGCATTGCCATGGAGAACCCAACAGGAAATTATAGGCTCCCAAAGTTCCTGGATAATTTGATAAAGCATCTCCTGCATTTCGACATAGAATCACATAGTCATACAGCATGGAAACAGACCCTTCGGTCCAACTTGTCCATGCTGACCAGATACCCTAAATTAATCTACTCCCCTTTGCCAGCATTTGGCCCATATCCCTCTAAACCCTTCCTATTCATTTACCCATTCAGATGCCTTTTAAATGTTGTAATTGTATCAGCCTCCACCAGCTCCTCTGTCAGATCATTCCATACACGCACCACCCTCTGCATGAAAAAGTTGCTGCTTAGGTCCCTTTTAAGTCTTTTCCCTTCTCACCTCAAACCTAATTCCTCTCATTTTAGACTCCCCCACCCTGGGGAAAAGACCTTGGTTATTCATCCTGTCCAAGCCCCTCATGATTTTATAAACCTCCATAAGTCACCCCTCAGCCTCCAATGCTCCGGAGAAAATAGCCCCAGCCTATTCAGCCTCTCACTACAGCTCAAACCCTCTAACTCTGGCAACATCTTTGTAAATCTTTTCTGAACCCCTTCAAGTTTCACAACATCCTTCCTGTAGCAGGGAGACCAGAATTGAATGCAGTGTTCCAAAAGTGGCTAAACCTGTACAACCACAACATGACCTCCCAACTCCTATACTCAATGCACTGACCAATAAAGGTAAGCATACCAAAGGCCTTCTTCGCTATCCTGTCGACCTGAGACTCCATTTTCAAGGAACTATGAACCTGCACTCCAACGTCTCTTTGTTCAGCAACACTCCCCAGGACCTTACTAATCAGTGTATAAGCCCTGCCCTGATTTGCCTTTCCAAAATGCAGCACCTCACATTTATCTAAATTAAACTCCATCTGCCCATTGACCCATCGGATCAAGGTCCTGCTGTATTTTGAGGTAACCTTCCTCACTGTCTACTACACTTCCAATTTTGGTATAATCTGCAAACTTACTAACCATACTTCCTACGTTCACATCAAAATCATTTATATAAATGACAAATAGCAGTGGACCCCACACCAATCCTTGTAGCATACCCATGGTCACAGGCCTCCAGTCTGAAAAGCAACCCTCCCCCACCACCCTCTGTCTTCTTTCTTCGAGCCAGTTCTGTATCCAAATAGCCAGTTCTCCCTGTATTCCGTGTGATCTAACCATGCTAAGCAAACTACCGTGTGGAACCTTGTCAAACGCCTTACCGAAGTTCATAGAGATCATGTCCACCACTCTGCCCTCATCAATCCCCTTTGTTACTTCTTAAAAAAAACTCAATCAAGTTAGTGAGACACGACTTCCCACTCACAAAGCCATGTTGACTATCCCTAGTCAGTCCTTGCCTTTCCAAATACGTGTAAATCCTGTCTCTCAGGATTCCCTCCTACAATTTGCGAACCACTGATTTCAGGCTCACTGGTCTACAGTTCCCTGGCTTTTCCTTACCACCTTTCTTAAATGGTGGCACCACTATTTTGAGGTGAAATATTGCAAATATCTATCACCATTTGCATGAGGTGTTTTGGAGCTATAGTTTAATTGGGGGGAACTGTACTTTAACCATCAGAGATTGTCCAAGCAGTCCGACAAAGCAATGGAGGGATCAAGGGAACTGGTAGAGAGATACAGCTAAGTGTCGGTAAGCATACTTACAATGGTGTGGTGATATCGGTACTGTAATAGTAATCCTGGTATTCGGGTTAATGTCCTGGGGCCACATATTCAAACCCAACATGTTCAACATATGGAATTTGAATCCAGTTAACAAAATTTGGAGGTGCAAGCTAGTCTTGTGAATGGTGACCATGGAACTATGATGAAATGAAGATGAGGTTAGAGAGGGTATGTGAGCTAGGAAAGCTAAAAATGGTCTTGGAGTTTCCAAGGAGGGAAGGGTTTAGAGAGGACAGGAATGTATTGAAGGGAGGACTTCATGGACAAGTGGAGTTGAGATTATGAATGAAGTTACCAAGGATAAGGGAATCACTCAATGTAGAGATTGAGTGGAGGGCAGAAGGAAAGTTATCTCATTGAGAAGATCAGAAGGGGTTTGAAGTTACGGTGGGCAGGAGGCCAACAACGATTGAAACAAGAAGGGTAGAACAAAATGAAAAAAAAATCAATGGAAGAAAATGTCCCAGAGGAAAAGGCAGAAAGATCAAACTGTGTTTTAGGAGCTTGACTAAGGCAGGATAGGTGTGAGAAAGAAAACTGGCAAGAGAAAATAGAAGGAATAGAAACATTTTTGGACATAATGGAGAGCATATTCAGTGCCTAGGTCAGAGCCATAAGCATTTAAATTACCAATGGCTTTATGCAAAGTAGATTCTCATCTGACTTTTGCACCATAATATTTAAATACATTATGCAAAGTTTATTAGCCAATATGTTGCAACACCTTGTTACCTACAGCTCAATAAAAAAAACCTTAGATAGTTAATGCAAATAATGAAAAGGTTAAGTAACTGCCTTATAGGACATAACCAGAACTCATTCTTCAGTCTTTATGAGTGAGGGAACTCCCTAAGTATTTGTGCAATTACTTTGTTATAGAAAGGGATGCTTTATGTGAATTGAACAAAAGCTTTTTTACTTAGTTATTTCTAAGAACTTTTATTCAAAGATGCGTTGACTCTGGTAGGAATGTGCAAACATATGGCATGCTCTTTTGGAGGCAAATCAGTTTGCACCACCACACCACTACCAATAGCGAGGCTTAAAATCAGGATGTCCAAAATGGAAACCAGGTACTAGGGATTTAAATAGCGTGCTCTTTACGAAGTCCCTCCCTGTTGTAAAACTCGAGCTAACGCCTTGTCTTATTACTAAGTTTGAAAATCTAGTGTAAACAACTTTAATACTTTTGTTTAAAACTGTAAGATTTCTATTGGAGCACATGTTGCCAATATTAAGGTGGAGGTGCTGCCATCAAAAGTGATAGAGGTGATCTATTTGCACATGCACAGATGGACCCACAACACAGTTGCAAAAGCAAGCAACAGGAACAAGGAGAGAATCTTAACAAGTATTTTGCAAAACTGCAGTTGTAAATAATCATGAATCCTGTAAGAAGATGAATGCATGTTCAAGCAGAAGTTATTTCTTGTTCCTGAAATTTGAAGGGGGCCACATTTCAGATACGAGCCTTTTATTATTGGTAAATAGGCTGATACTGGCCAGACATTTTTCCATTATGGATCTTATGAACAACCATCCCTGGTGACTGGAATCTCCTTTGCCATGGAAGATTTTGTTTTATAAAGTGGTCATTCCCAGCCAGCGAGAGACACAGACTGGTGGTGGTTTAACCTGAGGGTCACCACACCTCAGGCAAGGGGTGAGGTGAGAAGGACAGTCTTTCATGGTAACCTCAGCCAGTGTGGAAATTCAACTCATGCTGTTGGACATCACGCACCAGCCGTCCAGCCAACTGAGCTAACCCTATGTACCAACCCGAAAGTAACATGAAATTTTATGCATGACAGCTCGTTGCTCCACCTAGTGGTGCTACTGGCCACACACGCAGCCTTTCTGTTAAAGACCGTACCTTACCTTTGATAATAGGAACTGCAGATGCTGGAGAATCCGAGATAACAAGGTGTAGAGCTGGATGAACACAGCAGGCCAAGCAGCATCATAGGAGCAGGAAAG
>JAHRHZ010000088.1:3154193-3167631 GCA_024137785.1 Ginglymostoma cirratum
GAGTGACTTGCTGCAGGATTCCTATCCTCTGACCTGCCCTTGTAGCTTCTATCAAGTCGCCTCTCAACCTTCTATGCTTCAGTGAAAAATGTCCTAGTCTTTCCTTATAACTCAAACCTTCCATATCTGGCAACATCCTGGTAAATCTCTTCTGAACCCTCTCCAGCTTAATAATAGCCTGCCTATAACTGGGTGACCAGAACTGGACACATTGTATGACTTCGAAACTCTTAGCTTCAGAAAGTGGTGACGCTAATGTCATTAAATATCTTTAAGGCAGAGGGAGATAGATTCTTATCAGACAAGAACATCTAGAAATCAAAGCACAAATGGACTGTTGGGTTATCGCATGGATTCCAGTCTATATAGATCTGAACCTTTTAAGGTAGTCATGTGATATCACAACATGAGACGTTCCAGAATAAAGGTACCCGCCATGCCTTTAGTCATTCTTTCTGTGAGCCTGTACTCATTGGAATTTAGAACGATGAGACGTGATTGTATTGAAACAAACAAGATTCTTAGAGAAAGTAAGAACTGCCGATGTTAGAGTCAGAGATAATACAGTGTGGAGCTGGATGAACACACCAGGCCAGGCAACTTCAGAGGAGCAGGAAAGTTGATGTTTCAGACCAGGACCTTTCATCAGAAATGGGGGAGGGGGAAGGGAGCTGGGAAACAAATAGAGAGAGGAGGGATGGGGCTGGGGAAGGGTCCCGACCCGAAACGTCAACTTTCCTGCTCCTCTAATGCTGCCTGGCCTGCTGTGTTCATCCAGCTCCACACTGTGTTATTCAAGACTCTTAGGGGACTTGACAGGGTCATTGTGGGAAGGTTGTTCCCCCCTCTTGTGGGATAGTTTAGGGCCAAGGGCATAATCTCAGAGTAAGGGGTCACACATTTAAGACAGAGATGGGCAGGAATTTCTTCTCTCAGAGGGGAGTGAATCTGTGGAATTCTTTTCTGCAGGGGGCCGTTAGGCTGAGTCAGGAAGTATATTCAAGGCTGAGACAGACAGATTTTAAACAGGGTTTCTGGGGAAAGGGCAGGAAAGTGAAGCTGACGTTTATTAGGGCAGTCATAAATGCACTGAATGGCAGAGCAGACTCGATGGGCCGAATGGGCTATTTCTGCTTCCATCTCCGCAGTGGCTGTTGGGAACAGTCTTAATGAAATCAATGGAGTCAACGTACAATAACGCCAGTCAGCATGAAACCAAAATGGGCCGAGATGAGGACAATTTTTTTCTGTCTCAGAGAGGGTTACAGGGAAAAAGCAGGAAAGTGGAGTTTCAGAAGAAAATGTTCTATATTAGGGCGGAGAGGCCAAAGACCAGAGGTGGTCTGCTCATCTCCTCTGTGGAGGGAATCCTTCCCCTTGGTGAGGGAGGACTGTGACCAGTCATGTGATAATGCCATGACCTCTGTGTTTAGGCAACTAAATAACAACAAGAGAATTAGCTGGAGAAACTCAACAGGTCTGGCAGCATCTGCAGGAAGAAAGCAGAGTTAATGTTTCGAGTTTGGTGACTCTTGATCAGAACAGTTCACCGCAATTAAAACATTAACTCTGGTTTTTCTCTCTCTACTGATGCTGCCAGACCTGCTGAGTTTCTGCAGCAATTTCTAGTTTTGTTTCAGATTTCCAGCATTCACAGTTCTTTGTTTTATTTAAATAAGATTCATTGTCAGGAGCTATGCAGCTCTCCCGTTGTAGCTGTGGATGTACACACATGCCTACCCTTATTTCGTAATTCATTCCCTCTCTTCCTATCTGCAGGCAGAAGCAGCATTCACATGGTCTTCGCCATGGAGACAGCTGCCTCTAGACAATCTCCTGGTCCAACTCTGAGGAAGAAACCACAGACCTCTCAGATACCAACATCCCTGTGGGTACATTAGCTACATTAAGAGTCAGGAGCACAAGCTGATGAGGGCATCGTTGGCATGTTTCTACAGCTGTCCAAGGAAGAAGTGCCCCAGGCTGCTGACATTTGGAGGAGTGCCGTAGACCTAGAATTTGCTCAGTTCAGGCAGGAGAGGACCTGTAGTGTTAGTCATTAATAACTAACTACATGTTACTTCACTGAGAGACACTGGAGTAGCAGGCAAATTTGTTGGAGATATTTGGGTAACTGGAATGAAGATGGGATGAGTCCCACCCATGTCGCCTGTACTGTCCTGGCGTTTGTGTGTATGTGTGTGTGTGTGTGTATATACGTGTGTGTGTGTGTGCATGTGTCTGTCTGTGTGTGTGTGTGTGTATGTATGTGTCTGTGTGTGAGTGAGTGTACATCTGGAGGTCTCCAGGGTTAGGTTGGCAGCTGCCATGGAGAGCCAGGTTCAGCTGAACACTCAGTGGCTGTTGGAAACGGACTCCAGCAGGGTGTACCGGAGGATGAGGGACCTCAGGCCAAGTGCTCTGTTCTCATGAGGAGACAGGGTGCAGCCAGTAGGCATTCAGCTGAATGAGAAAACACAAACAGGCCTTCCCACCACACTTCCCAGAAAGGTCTCCTCTCAAGACACTCCAGACATGCCCAGTCCTCCACCTCCACCCTCACCTACAACCCTCAATCCTGTGAGAGTTCATGATGCTAGTGGAAGCCTGCATCTGGGCAGGACACTTGCAGCATGTACGCCTTCACAGATAAATGCCTCCCCAGGGGTTTTCTGCCCCTCCAAGACCATGGAAACAACACCATGATCATCATTAGGCCAGGTTTTTTTTGTTACTGAATTCAACTTTCACACTTGGCCACCGGGGGACTTGAACCCATATGCCCAGAACATCAGACTGAGCTTCTGGATGATTAGTTTGGTGTCATTATCACTATACCATTACAGCTCCTCTTACATTGCTTAATCTCCACCATGTCTTAACTTAAATATACACTAAAGGAGGGATATTTCCCCTCAAAGCTCACAGGCAACAACAGCAATTTGCATCTATGTAGCACCCCTAGTAAAACATCCCAATGTGCTTTGCAGGAGCATAATCAAACATAATTTGACACCCAGACATGTAAGTTGATATTCAGATAGTTGACTAAAAGTTTGGTCAAAGAGTCAGGCTTTAAGGAGAGTCTTAAAGATGGAAAAACAGAGAAGCAGGGAGGGTTTGGGTGGGGATTCCAGAGCTTAGGAGCTCAATAGCTCAAGTCATGATTGACAAAAGTGGAATTACAAAGATTGGCAAAGCACGAGAAACAGGAATTGGTGCAGAGCACAGAACACGGAGGTTTGTAGAGCTGGAGGAGCCTACAGTGACAGTGAGAGAGATCATGGAATTTTTAATGTAAAAATTTTCATCCTTATTTACAAGGTGTTTTTGGAGCTGGAGCCAGTATAGGTCAAACAGTAAAGAGCTAGAGCGAGTGCAGGTCAGAGGTTAAAGGGTGAGAGCCAATGGAAGTCAAAAGATAAATGGCTGTGTGTCCAGTGTAGGTCAGAGGGTAAAGGCAAGATGCAGTATAGGTCGAAGGGTAAATGACGAGAACCAGTGTAGGTCAGAGAGTGAAGAGCCAGATCCATTGTAGGTCACAGGGTAAAGGGCAGCATCCAGTAGAGGTCGGAGGGTAAAGGGCTAGACCCAGTGCAGGTCAGCGAGCAAAAGATTAATGGGTAAATGGAGCTTGGCATATGTCAGGATACGGCAACCTTTAAGGAAGAAATATGCACCAACATATCATAAAGAGCTTATACATGGTTCAAATTCACACAGATATGAATCTTGTGCAAACCTGACCTCCACAGCAGTTACTTTGTCGTTACTGACTCAAGGAATTCCTGCCATCCAGTCAACCAGTACATCGTCTCAACATGGTTCATTTATAAATGGAGGGGGGAGGGAGTGTGGGGGTGTACCTAACTGTCTTAACTTCTCATTTCTCTGGTTTGGGATCGCCCTGTGCAATGTACTCTTCACTAGTTAGGATCTAAGGCATCTCGTTGTGTCACCGAAATGGGTGACGGTGGAAGGGTATTTTTGTGACTGGAAGCCTGTGCCACAGGATTTGGTTCTGTGTCCCTAGCAGTATGTTGTGTACATTACTGATTTGGATGTGAATGGTTCAGAAAGTTCACAGATGACACAAACACTGGTGGTGTGCTAAACAGGAAGGACGAAAACCTGAGACTACAGGGAGATATAGATAGGCTACTAAGGTGGACTGAGCAATGGCAAATCGAACTTAATCCCGAAAACTGTGAAATGATGCATTTGGGAGGACTATACAGGCATGGGAGTGCTTGTTGAATGGTAGGGCCCTAGGAAACACAGAAGGTCATTGATCCACACATACTTAAAGGCAGCAGGGGAGGGTAGTTAAGGTGGTTAAGAAGATATATGGGATAACCTGCATTTACTAGTCAAGGCATTGAATACAAGAGCAAGGAGGTTATGATGGAGGTCCATATTGTGTTAGTTAGGCCACAGCTGGAATGCTGTGTGCAGTTCTGATCGCTTCAGGACAGATGTCAGAGGTAGATTCTTTACTCAGAGAGTAGTAAGGGCGTGGAATGCCTTGCCTGCAGCAGTAGTAGACTCGCCAACTTTAAGGGCATTTAAATGGTCGTTGGATAAACATATGGATGATAATGGAATAGTGTAGGTTAGATGGGCTTCAGATTGGTTTTACAGGTCGGCGCAACATCAAGGGCCAAAGGGCCTGTACTGCACCGTAATGTTCCATGTTCTATGTTCTATGTTCACTACAGGGAGGATGCGACTGCACTAGAGAGGACGCGGAAAAGATTTACCAAGACGTTGCCTGAGCTGGACTGATTCCGCTATGAAGCGAAATTAGATAGGCTGGAGTTGTTTTCCTTACAGCCAAGAAGGCTGAGCGGGGAGTCTGATTGAGATGTACAAAGTTTTGAGAGGCTGACACAAGGGATATAGGGGAAAGCTTCCCCCCTAGTAGACGGGTCAATAACTAGAGGGCAGAATTTAAAGGTAAGGAGCAGGAGGTTTAGAGAGGATTTAAGAAAAACTCTTTTCACCCAGAGGGTAAGTGGGTATCTGGAATTCACTGCCTAAAAGTGTGATGGGGTAGGAATCATTAAGACACTTAGATGAGCAGTTGAAATGCCACAACACACAGGGCTATGGGCCAAGTGCTGGAGAATGGGATTAGAATAGATAAATGTTTGATCTCCTGCACAAACACGATGGACTGAAGGGCCTCTTTCCATGCTGTAAAAGTCTATGACCCTAAAACATGGGAATTAGAGTCCAATATGCATTACCACAAACCCTGAGTATTTTGTTTTCTCTCATATGCATTAAGCTCAGTTGGCATTCGCATCAGCACAAAATTCAAACAAGGATGAAATAGAGAAGATCAGGAAAGCTGATGTTTTGGGTCTGGACCCTTCTTCAGAACTGGAGGAGGGGAAGGGGACACAAATAAATAGAGGTGGGGGAGGCAATGATGGAAGGTGGATAAAGGTGCAGATAGGTGGAGAGAAGATGGACAAGTCAAGGAGGTGGGGACAAAGCCAGTAAAGGTGAGTGTAGGTAGAGAGTTGGGATGGGGGTTGGTCAGTTATGGGAAGATGGACAGGTCAAGGAGGCGGGGATGAGGCTGGTAGGTAGGAGGTGGGGGTGGGGGTTGGTCAGTGAGGTGGAAGGAGCAGATAGGTGGGAAAAAAGATGGACAGGTCAAGGAGTCCCTTCCCCTCCCCCATTTCTGAAGAAGGGTCCAGGCCCGAAACGTCAGCTTTCCTGCTCCTCTGATGCTGCTTGGCCTGCTGTGTTCATCCAGCTCTACACCTTGTTATCTCAGATTCTCCAGCATCAGCAGTTCCTACTATCTCTGAAAAAGAGAAGATATAATTTTACAGAATCCAAGCACACAACTGTCGATGCATGCTGCTAAGGAGGAACTCTCCTATAGACAAGTAAATGAGGATCATAGAATCATAGAACTGCACAGCACGGGAGGAAGCAATTGGGAACACCATATCTGTGCTGACCCTGAAAGAATTACCAAATTATTCCCACTCCCGCCATTTTCTCTTCAGCATTTCCTTTTCACATTTGGGATGAATTGGTTTTGAGTTGGCTCAGTAAATATTGGCATTGAGCTCAAGTCATTTTTGACATCACAAAGCAACATAGTCCTGAGGGCATATAGTGTTGCTCTAACAGGGCTAGCGGGGAGATTACAGCAAACAGGTATATAGAACTCATCTTTAGTCACACTGGGAGCTCAGGTCAACTGCACCTTACCTGCATGGCACAATAAATACTTTAGCAACCAAAACACACTGTAGCAACTTGTTATTGAGTATTTGATTTGTCTAAAGAAAAGAGTTTTGTGGCAGTGGGTTGAATGATATCCATTGGATCGTGAAGCAACATCAGCCAATGCTGAGGACGATGCTTTAACCAAGATCCTTAAGAGTGGTGTTACTTTGAAAAGCAAAGGGGTCAGTTGTTGTTGTTCTTGTTGGTAATCCACCAGGATGCTATGAACAGTAAAGACAAGAAAATAAGAATGTACCAAATGGAAAGTGAAGCAGTTTTAAACATTCTCAGCTATTTAATGTGGCTGACTTTTTATTAGCTCAGCTACACCTTCTTACACTATTCCCAAATCCCTTAAACTTCTTAGTCCCCAAAGATCCATCAGCATCTGTCTTGAATATAGCTAAGTGACCATGGGTCTCTGGGCTCAGGAATTACAGAGATTCGCAACATTTGAGCTAAGAAGTTGTCCCCTTGTCTCAGTCTTAAAAGGCCAAACAACCTCATTCTAGATGGCTGCTCCCCCCATTCTAGAATTCCTAGATTGTAGATTGTGTTCTAGCCAGAAAAATCGTTTCCTTCCCTGAAAACAGAATTTTTACGATAAATTATAAATTGACCATAATAAGAAACGTATTTACATTTCCTCTCCAAACACCCCAGTTGGCTCTCAAGATGCTTAATCAAATTGGAATGAGTTTATTTTTTACTCATTCCGGGGAGGTGGGCATCACTGACTGAGCCAGCACTCCATTAACGTTCTCCTCAGAATCCTGCAACTTGTTTTTCTCTTTGAGTAATTGCCTGATTGTCTTTTGGAAGTTAGGATTGAATATTTGCAATAAGTCGATCAGTTCATAAACTAAAAGGTACTGGGATTGGAATAGAATGAATTTGGCAGCTATGAGTCCAAGCGTCAGCTAGTGATTTTCTTCCTCAGTAAGGGTTTGATCAAGTCCTAAATGGTACTGGAATATGTTAATGCTGCTATCTCACTGATACACTGAGAAATCAGAATGGGGCAGAAACATTTAGTTTAGCTTTTAGAGGTGGTAGGAAGTCCTTGCTGAGAATGTGATGGGGAGAGGTACAGTTTGAGAAAAGCACTTAGATTTTCTATGAGCACTGAGTTCTTGACATGGGTAGCTGGAAGAGGGCAAGGAGTGGCTTGGTCAGTGCTAAAGAATGTGGAATTGTGCTCTGACTTCCTCTTCTTCACTGAAAGGTTAATACGGGAGAAGATTGAGGGAAGAATTCAATCATAGTACGTGCATAAGGCTGGTCACATAGTTACAACCAACATTGAACACTATGTTACTCACTGAGTAAAAAAAAACAAAAGATTTGAGCAACTGTTTAATCATTCTATTTCATGCATTTCATTGCATCACATGATGTGAGTCATGAAAGGAAAGAAATTTATCCTCTTACTTTAGTTCCTTGTTCTGGACATTTCCATGATCCTGTTCTTTTTATGATTTGATTTATTTAAGAGAGTTCACGAAGAGTCACCCAGTGTCAGCAACATCTGGTCTATATCTGAGTTGAACATACCGGAGTGTAAAAAAGATGCATGGCCAAAGATAATCACTTTGGTCCATCTGATTGGAACCAGTTTGTCCTGTGCAAGTTGAAGATTTTTTGTTGTGGCACTTTCTTAAGAGTTTTGCATTTGTGAACAGAACACAACTATTGAAGGGAAAGGAAAGTATTTGGAACTGCCAGGGAGGTTTGTACTTTTGGAATCAGAATATTACGGTGTGGAATCATGTAATTTGCCTTGGTCTTTGTTACAGATTTTGTTTTTAAGTTGGCTGTCTTATGTGCTGTTGAAAACATTAGATAAATAGAGAAACTATCTTTAATGAAAAACAGTGCCTCAGGTGAACTTCACAGCTTATAATTGGAAACACAAACTAAATTCCACTGGCTTGAGTTGTAATTCTAGCTGCATCACACAAGTCTCCTCCCACCTTATTTCATTGAATCCCATGACCATACCCTTTTCTCCATCGCAATTATGATCTGGAATGCACTATTCAGAAGGCCAGTAGAAGGAGATTCAATCATCACTTCCCAGAAGAGAACAAAGCAAATACTTAAAGGGAAATGATTTTCAGGGGGAAAGGGGAGGGGTGTGGGACTAATTAGATATTTCCGCCAAGGGACACAATGGGCTGTATAATTCTTCCACAGTGTGAGGGTGGATCACGTAGTATTTTTGAAAAAATTTAATATAAGATTTTTTCAGAAGTGGTAATATGGTTTTTGTAGAATATTCTGACCTATAAAAGATTGAATAAGCCATGAAACAGAGTTATAAACCTGCTGTCATTCTGCAGAGATTTCTGTTTAAGGGGGAAGAAAAATTCCTGATTTTTATACGCAATCTCTTAACTTGTAGGAGATTTTTCTACGGGTTTACAAGAAGGTGATGTTAGTAGTAAAGGACTGAGGCTTGCTGCCAAACATGATCCCAAATTTCAATTCATTTTCATGATGATTAGCCCTTAGTTGCAAATACCTTGCCTCCCATCGTTGCTGCTGTAGCCATGCTGTATTGGTCTGGGCATACCTGCTGCTGTGTCAAGATGATTGTCTGGCTTAGAATCAGTCTAAGGGTTAGTCCCACTCGCTAATAAATAATTTTATTTCAGCCACAGCTAACATTACAGTATATAGAAATTTAAAATGTAGTAAAACATACCACAGCACTTCACAGGAGCATGAACAATCATTTATTTGACACTAAGCCATACAGACAAAGGGATGGGTGTGGAAGGGGAGGCGTGCTTGGTGGTTGGTGGGACAATTCCAGAACTCGGGGCTTAAGCAGATTCTGACAGTAGTGGAGCACCTCAAGGCCGGAATATTAGAACTGGAGGAGAACAAAGACTTTGAAAGGTTTGTCAGAGAGGGAAGAATGAAGTCTCAGAGGGATTGGAAAACAAGGATGAGAATTTTAAAATCTGGTGTTGTCAGGACATGAGCCAGTGGAGGTCAGTGAGGACAGGGGCTGACAGTTGCAGGCCCCAGTGTGGGTTCAGCACTTTTGCAGGAATTATACAGTGTAAATCATTGGATAGTTGAGCTTAGTGGTGACAAAGGTTTTGATGACAGTTTCAGTCCCCAGGTAGGGGAACAGAAGCCAGCTATGTGTATCCATGTGCAGAAGTAGATCAAAAGATTGCCTTTACCCTAGATCTCCCTTGATCCAAAACCCTAGGGTGGGCCATAGATTTTCTCCTGAGCTCTGTCCCCTGCAATAGCTGGCAGTCTACACATAGGCATCACCATGCTCACCCTACTCTCTCTTCAGTCCTGTCCACAATGCAACCCATTCCATTGAACAACTTGACCAACTCAATGAGTATGGAGTGCTGAATACCAACCAGCTTTTTGGAAAAGGCTCTGGTTGTGCTAGTTATCATTTAGTTATTACAGGAGGCCATTTGCCACCATTCAGCCTGTGGCGGATTTGAGATTACTTTGAAATCAATCACAACAGGTGATAAGGTGCCACCAGTGTTGGACTGGGTTGGACAAGGTCAAAAATCACATGACACCAGGGTATAGTCCAACAGGTATATTTGAACACACTAGCTTTTGGAGCATTGCTCCTTCCTCAGGTGTTGTTACCCTCTGAAAGCTAGTGTGTTCATATAAATCTGTTGGGCTATACCCTGGTGTCATGTGATTTTTGAACCAATCACAACAGAGATATTCATGACTCTCCAAGAGGCTCAGTGTTTAAATAGGTACAGTGGTTCTGTGATAGAAGGGGGTATTCCGCTACTCATCTTCGCAATGATACCAGACCTTTTATGCCCAACTGGGGAGAGGGTCAACTGAGGTCTGGTTAAAAATGTCAGCCAAAAGGTGGCACCACTGACTATGTGGGACTCCGTCAGCTGCTCTGCATAAACCTACAGAGGAATTTTCTTTAATCCAGAATTCACACTTCTGGTTGTCCCAATTATGCCTCAGCATTTAACTCCATTGAGTGATCTGTCCTTACCAGGAAGCAGCATGGTTGTCATTAGTTCTGGGGTCTCCAGGAAGTCTACATTGTTCCTCTGGAAGTTCTTGCTGTAGCTTGCTTGCAGGTGACTGAGGGTTTTCCACACAGGGAGTTAGTATTTCATGTAACATTGAGAAAGGTACAGGTGTACAGGTATGCAATGTACAATAACACATTTACAGGCCTAAGGCATTG
This sequence comes from Ginglymostoma cirratum, assembly GCA_024137785.1. NCBI lineage: Eukaryota > Metazoa > Chordata > Chondrichthyes > Orectolobiformes > Ginglymostomatidae > Ginglymostoma > Ginglymostoma cirratum. The sequence goes on from JAHRHZ010000088.1 coordinate 3,164,662, forward strand.
CCTCATCTAAAGTTCCAGAAACTGTAATCGTGTCCCAACAGTAAGTATGATGTAGTGTACTGATTAGCATGTTTATCATACACGTGAAACATTCCCTGGATTGAAACTGGTGAAAAACAGCAAACAAGGATGCCTACTCTGGTTGAACACGTACCCAAAGGTTTCATTATTTGACGTTCCCCCAGCCAGCCACCATGTCCAGTCTAACAGACAATGTTTTTAACCATTATCCAACATTATTATAATTAATGAACAAAACAGAAACAAAGAGAACACACACTTGGAAAACATCTTGGATCTTTTTGCTCTCAGTATTGTTTAGAGGCTAAAAATTCCATCACTGGATATCCCGCAATGATCTGAGGGTTGATAAGTCTAGACTTTGAATGACTGACAGTTCTATTTTCTCATCGTCAGCCAGCTCTCTCTTTTATGTCCTTGCCCACTTCATCATGAAAACCACTGTAAAATGGCAGGCAGTTTGGCAGCTTGTGCCACAGGTTATAGGGAAATGTATGAAGAGACTGGGAAGGAGCTGGTTGGTCCAGGGTACAGAGTGTATCCCCCAGCTGCCCCCAGAGTCACAAACTGCTCCTGTTACAGGCAAACTGATGAGACCTACACTTGAGTGAGCACTTCACAGACTCAGTCCTGGTGTAACTCACTAGGCTGTGGATGGTTGTGTGCAAATTGTTCTGTTGTTTGTGAGTACATCCACACTTCCCTGAAAGTAAAGGAGATGTTGGGTCCTTTTGTATCTGGATTCGGGGTTCACAGATCGAGGAGAAATCCAAATGGTGTCTGCTGTCTGGTATGTCTGATGACTGAAGCTGTGTTAGTGTCTGCATTCATTTGAGTGTCTGATGTCTGAGTCTATGCCACAAAGGTAGGTGGAGGGACAGGTAGTGCTGAGGAAGCATAAGTTCAGCAGAAGGACTTGGACAGGCTGGGAGAGTGTGCAAAGAGGCGACAGATGGAATACAATGTGGGAAAGTGTGAGGTTATTCAATTTGGTAGGAATAGAAGCGTAGACTACTTTCTAATTGGGGAAAGGCTTCGGAAATCTGAAGCACAAAGGGACTTGGGAGTCCTAATTCGGGATTCTCTTAAGGTTAACATGTAGGTTCAGTTGACAGTTAGGAAGGCAAATGCAATGTTAGCATTCATTTCAAGACGGCTACAATACAAGAGCAGGGATGAAAGTCTGCAGAGGGATATAGATAGTCTAAGTGAGTGGGCAAAGGTTTGGCAGATGGAGTACAATGTTGATAAGTGTGAGGTCATCCATTTTGGTAGGAATAACAGCAAAATGGACTATGTTTTCAATGGTAAAAAATTGCAGCACGCTGCTGTGCAGAGGGATTTGGGTGTCCTTGTGCATGAATAGCTAAAAGTAGGATTGCAGGTGCAGCAGGTAATTAAAAAGGCAAATGGAATTCTGTCTACCGTTGCTTGAGGGATGGAGTTTAAAAACAGGGAGGCTATGCTGAGGCTGTATAGGGTCCTGGTGAGGCCACACCTGGAGTACTGTGTGCAGTTTTGGTCTCCTTACTTGAGAAGGGATATATTAGCACTGGAGAGGGTGCAGAGGAGATTCACTCAGTTGATTCCAGAGTTGAGAGGGTTGGATTATGAGGAGAGACTGAGTAGACTGGGATTATACTCATTGGAATTCAGAAGAATGAGGGGAGATCTTATAGAAACATATAAGATTATGAAGGGAATAGATAAGGTGGAGGCAGGGAGGTTGTTTCCGCTAGCAGGTGAAACTAGGACTAGAGGGCATCGCCTCAAAATAAAGGGAAGCAGATGTAGGACTGAGGTCAGGAGGAACTTCTTCACCCAAAGGGTTGTGAATCTGTGTAATTCCCTGCCCAGTGAAGCGGTTGAAGCTACCTCACTGTATGTTTTTAAGGCAAGGCTAGATAAATTTTTGAACAGTAAAGGAATTAAGGGTTATGGTGAGTGGGCGGGTAAGTGGAGCTGAGTCTCAAAAAGATCAGCCATGATCTTACTAAATGGCGGGGCAGGCTCGAGGGGCCAGATGGCCTACTCCTGCTCCTAGTTCTTATGTTGTTATGTTCTTATGTACGGCTGAGGCTGTGTAAGCCTCCAGTCAGACCACATTTGGAACATTGCGAGCAATTTCAGGCCCCATATCTAAGGAAGGATGTGGAGGGTGTCCAGAGGACGTTTACAAGAATGATCCTGGGGATGAAGGGCTTTTGATATGAGGAGCAGTTAAGGACTCTGGGTCTGTACTTGATCAAGTTTAGAAGGATGAGGAGATATCTGATTGAAACTTGCAGAATACTGAGAGGCCTGGATAGAGGGGACATGGGGAATATGTTTCTACTCAATGGACAGACTAGGACCCAAGGGCATAGCCTCAGAGTGAAGGGCGACACTTTAGAAATCCAATGATGAAGAATTTCTTCAGCCAGAGGTTGGTTTATCTGAGGAACTCATTTCCATGGAAGGCTATTGAGGCCAAGTCACTGAGTGTATTTAAGACAGAGATAGATAGGCTTTTGATTAGTAAGGGCATCAAGGGTTATGGGGAGAAGGCTGGAGAATGGGATTGAGAAACATATCCGCCTTGGTCAAATGACAGATAAGACTCATTGAGCCGAATGGCCTAATTCTGTTCTTATGTCTTATGGTCTCATGCTTTATGTGAATGTCTAGTGTCTCACCCATGTGAGTGTCTGGATCCACGTGATAGTCTAGTGTTTGGGTCTATGGGAGTGTCTGGTATTCGGGTCTGTGTGAGTGTCTGGTGTTTGGGTCTGTGTGAGTGTCTGGTATTCGGGTCTATGTCAATGTCTGGTGTTTGGGTCTTTGTGTGTGTTTGGTGTTTGGGTCTATGTCAATGTCTGGTGTTTGGGTCTATGTGTGTGTTTGGTGTTCAGGTCTATGTCAATGTCTGGTGTTTGGGTCTTTGTGTGTGTTTGGTGTTCAGGTCTATGT
>JAHRHZ010000088.1:3172537-3250489 GCA_024137785.1 Ginglymostoma cirratum
GGAGCAGGAAAACTTGACGTTTCGGGCCTAAACCCTTCATCAGAAATAATTTCTGATGATGGGTTTAGGCCCGAAACGTCAAGTTTTCCTGCTCCTATGATGCTGCTTGACCTGCTGTGTTCATCCAGCCCCATGCTTAACATCCTGGGACCCAGGTTTGAATCCCCCCATGGCAGATGGTGGAATTTGAATTCAATAAATATCTGGAATTATGAATCTAATGATGACTGTGAATCCATTGTCGATTGTTGGGAAAACCCATCTGGTTCACTAATGCCCTTTAGGGAAGGAAACTGCCATCCTTACCTGATCTGGCCTACATGTGACTCCAGACCCATAGCAATGTGGTTGACTCATAACCACCCTCTGGGTAACAAATGCTGTCTAGCCAGCCACACCCTCATCCCGAGAACAAATAAAGGGAAAAAAAAGGAGGCGTGTAATTGCAGTGTGACATGTTTACATAGGTAGTCCCCATTCTAAATGAAAATGCATGCTGACCTTTAGCTTTTGATATAGCTACTTGCTTCGAAAATCTTTCGTGATGCAACTGATTTCCTAGTGCAGTTCTATTAACTAATTTCATTTATTAATTAATTGAATTTTAAACTCCAATAGCTCCTGGTGATATCCACGGAGCATTTGCCTCAGTCTTTGGACTACCAGCCCAGTGACATTTCCACTTTGTCACCAACTTCCCTTAAACCTGGACAACAAAACTGTAAATGCTTGATTTAGATAACAAACCCATATTCAGCCGTAGTAATAAAACAGCCTTCAGTACATCAAGAAATACTCTTTAGTTTCAATAAACCACCCTATTCTCATGCTAACATTTCTGAAGAAGAGTCGTACTGGACTCAAAACATTAAGTCTATATCTTGTGCCACAGATACTGCCAAACTTGTTGAGTTTCTCCAGGCTTCTCTGTGTTTGTTTCAGAATTCCATCGTCTGCAGTATTTTTCTTTTATTTTATAAGAATTAATATTTTTAATAGAAAGAGGAAAATGGTACAATTGCATTCTATAAAACTGCTCCATCACACTGGGTCATAAAGATTTTGTGATGATCCAAATGAATATTTTCAGAAACCTGAACTGTAACTTAATCTGTGCATTTTCAGCTCAATTTTCTGATTTTTACCCAGAAACCTAAGCCCAGAATGAACGAGTTTAAACTGGTGGATGAACACTCCACTGAGCAGGTCCAATCATCTGTACCCTACAATTCCATCACACTTAAAAAGATTTCCCACCTGCACTGAGGTTTTGACTCATGTTTTATGATTGTCAATGACACTGTGAATAAAATACCAGATGAGCTGATAATCATTTCATGCACACCAGGGCTTTAATCAGAATCCTGCAACACAACATTCTCACTAATTCCTGCTGTGAATATCGTTGCTATGCTGTAATTACACCTTGCAGTCTAACAAAATTCATATCTGCTTTTTTTTAAACAGCTTCAAATCATACTTGTGGAATCAGAGGGTGGCTACAGCACAGAAGGAGGCTATTCACTCCAGCATATTTGTGTTGGCCCTCTCGAAGAGCAACTCAGTTAGTCCCACTCCCTGCCTTTTCCCCATAATCCTGCTACTATTTTCTCTTCAGATAATGATCTAATTCCTCTTTGAAAGCCCTGGATGTACCTGCCTCCATCAAATGCTCAGACAGTGCATTCCATTTCCTAAACACTTGCTACAGGACAAAGATTTTCCTCACGTCACGCTGAGATCTTCAGTCATTCGTCTCACATCAATGTCCTCTGGTTCTGGAACTATCCGCCAATGGGAACAGTTTCTTACTATCTCCACTGTCCAGACCCCCTTATTGTTTTGAAAATCCCAAGCAAATCTCCTCTAAATCTTCCATTCTCTAAAGAGAAGAATCCCAGCTTCTTCAATCTAGCCAGCTAAAAAAGATTCTTCATGGTACGGTGGCTCAGCGGTTAGCACTGCTGCCTCACAGCACCAGAGACCCAGGTTTGATTCCAGCCTCAGACAACTGTGTGAAGTTTGCACATTCTTCCTGTGTCTGTGTGGGTTTTCTCTGGGTGCTCCAGCTTCCTCCCGCAGTCCAAAGATGTGCAAGTTAGGGTGGATTAGCCATGTTAAATTTCCCCATAGTGTCCAGAGATGTGCAGGCTAAGCGGGTTAGCCATGGGAAATGTTGGTTACAGGGATAGGGTAAAGGGGGTACGTCTAGGTGCGATGCTCTTTGGAGGGTCGGTGTGCACTTGATGAGCTGAATGGCCTGCTTCCACACTGTAGGGATTCTATATCCCCTGTATCTCTTGCCCAAAACATTAAATATATAGTCCCCCAAGATCTACACCACCAGCCAATGGAAACAGTTATTTCTTGTCTGCTCTATCCAAATCTGTCACAATCTTGTTCACCTTGAATAAATCTCATCTGTTCCTGGGAAAAGCCCCAGCTTTTATAATCCTCTTGGAAACATATCGCAGTTCCTTCAGTATCATTGGGTCAAAATCTTGGAGCTCCCTCCCAAACAGTACCTACGCCAATAGGTAGCAGCAGCTCATGACGGCAGCTCACCACCTCTTGAAGGGGCAACTAGGGACAGGCAATAAATGCTGGTCCAGCCAGCAAATGCCATATTCCACAAGTGATCAAAGAAAAATCTTGTAGCTACATTCCCTCATCCCCAGTACCATTCCTGAACACCAGCTTGACCAGTTTTTGATCAGCAACCACCTAACTTTATTGAGATAAGACCATGAGGTGAACTTTATTGGTTTATTTTTTCTGACTTTATATTCTGTGTTTTAGTTTAGTTTCTGTGTTTTAAGATGGTGCTAGAGACTAGCAACACTAAACAACACTTTACACTATATTTGTAATAAATACACATGAGAATGCAGCCTCACAGCACCAGGGACCTGGGTTCGATTCCAACCTCAGGCGACTGTCTGTGTGGAGTTTGCACATCCTCCCCATGTCTGCGTGGGTTTCCTCCGGATGCTCCGGTTTCATCCCACAGTCCAAAGATGTGCAGGTTAGGTGGATTGATCGTGCTAAATTGCCCCATAGGGTTCAGGGATGTGTAGGTTATAAGGGGATGGGTCTGGGTGGGATGCTTGAGGGTCAGTGTGGACTTGTTGGGCCGAAGGTCCTGTTTCCACACTGTAGGGATTCTATTCTACTAAGTTAAATTGAAGATATGTGTTCCAAAATTATGGTCTGCCACGTCTGAGCTCTATGGGTACCTGCTGGTAATAGCTTGGGAGACTTCAATCTTCATAACTGCCACATTCACGTTTCATATGCCTGCACTTTAATATTTGACTAAATCTAGTGCCTTCCTGTAACTCCACAAGTAGTTGCCTCCATGTGAATTCCATATGTTTGGTTCAGTTCAGGGGCAGGTTGGCCCTGCCTTTGCATGTTGATGTATTACCGGAACTTTCTGTCAGATAACATCAACGACTCTATGAAACGAGCCGCCTGGAGTCAGCTGCTTTCGCTCTAGACTTACAGAATTAGTGGCTTCCTCAATTACTTCTTCCTTTAAGGGCTCCAGTCTGGGAGTCTACAGTAGACATAATGAAAAAAGGATTTGTTTGTTAGTGTAAGGCCCAGCAAACTTTTATACTCAACCTGGTGAGAGAATGGAGTGCTGTCTAATTTGAACAGCATCAAACACCAATAACAACTGCCAAATGAACTTTGGCATTCAATCATAATCATTAGATTCATCACATTTGTTTACAGGCTATACCTCTGTTACCCATTCCTTCTTCCTGCCGACAAATTAATTTTTAAAAAATCCATTCACAGGATGAAGGCATCACTGGTTAGGCCAGCATTCATTGCCCATCCTAGAGGGCAGTTAAGGGTTAACCACATTGTTGTGGATCTGGAGTCATGTAGTCCAGACCAGGTAAGGATAGCAGTCCCCTTCTCTATAGGAAATTAATGATCCAGATGGGCTTTTCCCCAACACTCAGCAATGGTTTCATGGTTATCATTAGACTCTTAATTACAGGTTTTAACTGAATTCAAATTCCACCATCTGTCATGGCGGGTTTCAAACCCAGGTCCCCAGAACATTACCAGGGTCTCTGGATTAACAGGTCCAGCAATAATACCCCCAGGCAACCGCACCCCTCCACCCCCCACCCCCCTCGATGGCAAATCAGGTTAATTCCAAGCCTGTAGTTTGGATCAAGGGCCCTTGTGATGTAGTGGGGATGTCCCTACCTCTGAACCAGGAGGCCCGAGTTCATTCCCACCTCTTCCATAACATCTTTGAGCAGATTGATTGGAGAATAGCCTACAGCACAGAAACAGACCCTTCTGTCCAACCAGTTCATGCCGACCCTAATCCTAAACTAAACTAGTCCCATCTGCCTGCGCTTGGCCCATATCCTTCCAAACCTTTCCTATTCATGAACTTATCCAAATGTCTTTTAAATATAACTGTAACTGCATCCCCCACTTTCTCTGGCAGTTTATTCCACACGTGAACCACACTCTGTGTAAAATAGTTGCCCCTCATGCCCATTTTAAATCTTTCTCTTCTTGCCTTAAAAATGCGCCCCCGGTTGTGAATGATCAGAAATCATCCATTCAGACCCACCCCCACTTTGAACCTGTTTCAGCAACATGTCATTAGATCACAGTTACTCTGTAATTCAATCCCACTGGTTTGCCTGAGCTCCGAATCCCTTAATACCCTCACCGAACAAAACAGTTTCTATCTCAGACTTGAAAGGTTCCATTGATTCAGCAACCAGTTCCTTCTGCAGAAGCAGGTTCAAGATTCCCCCCTCTACTCCCTGACTTTATTGCTAAACAAGCTCATCCTAAAATTATGACCACTTCTCCTAGGGCAGCCCACTTCTCCACCAACGAAAAGGGAAATAAATTCTCTTCATCCACTCTACCTTATATCACTGTAACCACCTCAATAGTTACCCCCTCAGTTGCCCCTTAGATATCTGAGAAAACAACCGATACGTATCAATTCATTTGAATGATGAGTCAGTTTACGTACATGCGGTGTTGTAACACTGTAATCAAAACAATGGAACATAAAATAAGTGCTCATTGTCCTTGAATACAAAGCTCTGAGAAGTGGCCTCTAGTCAAACTACTCTTTCCTTACACGGTGCTTTCCTCAAGTAACTATATTTATCCTCCTTTCTCTGACTCTTCGATTCATAAAAATAAAATGATAGGAAACCCAGCAGCAGGGGTGACTCAGGGGTTCGGCTCAGTGGTTAGCATTTCTGCCTCACAGCGCCAGGGATCTGGGTTTCGATTCCATCCTCGGGTGATGGTCTGTGTGGCGTTTGCACATTCTCCTTGTGTCTGCGTGAGTTTCCTTCCCACAGCCCAAAGATGTGCAGGTTAGGTGGGTTGGCAGTACTAAATTGTCCCCTCGGTATCCAGGGCTATGCAAGTTGGGTGGATTAGCCAATTAGAATTGCAGGGTTATAGGGTAGGGGGTGGGTCTGGGTACAATCCTCATTGGAGGGTTGGTGTTGAGTCGATGGGCCAAATGGCCTGCTTCTGCACTGTAGGGGTTCTATTCCATAAAAAAGTCCAAGACATCAAGAGCCAGTCTGCACTCCTGGTTTGAAGCACAATCCAATTACTCAGAGAGGGAGAAAAGAGCACAATGCTGAGAAATACTACTTTGGAAATTAATTTAATTGAGCTTGATTTCGAGGTGTAGAAGACCAGGCGCACCATTCCCAAGTGTCCCTGTAGGTGGTCCCACACTCCTAGTCTCTCCCCGGGCACACACCCCTGTAATATGTTATACTTCAATTCTTGCACCATTAACAGGCCCTTCCTCTGAGACAGAGAGAAAAAAATGACAAGCGTAATTTTGGGGAAACGTTCAAACCCTACTTCAGGTGATTCTTGGCTGGAGCTGACAGACAGTATCAGGCAAGGCAGTTTTGGCTGTTTGTGGTACCCAAGGCTGTGAGGTGGTCTTTTCATCACCAAGACCACCTCTGGTCAACTTTCAGGCTGCATCTGCACAGACCCTGTTCACAGAGGACTCCTGGGTGACCCTTTGAGATGGTGGAGAATACACTGATCCCTGACACATGTGATTCTCCTGAGATTTAGTTCTGAAGGTGACAACCGACTTAACGAGGTGACTCAGTGGTTAGCACTGCTGCCTCACAGCACTGGGGACCTGGGTTTGATACGAGCCTTAGGTGTGTGTGTGAGTTTGCACATTCTCCCTGTGTCTGTGTAGGTCCCCTCCGGGTACTCCGGTTTCCTCCCACAGTCCAAAGATGTGCAGGTTAGGGTGGATTGGGTGTGCTAAATTGCCCCGTAGTGACCAGGGATTTGCAGGTTAGGTGGATTAGCCATGGGAAATGCAGGGATAGGCGGGGGAGATGCTCTTCAGAGGGGTGGTACAGGCTCGATAGACTGAATGGCTTCTACCTGCACTTTAAGGATTCAATGAATATCTTGCTGCTGTCTTTAGGAACCTGCTGTGTGCTTATTGCTGCTGTAGTTCCAACATTACAGTGTTTCAAAAAGCCCCACATTGACTGTAAACCACTTCGAACCTCATGAGATCCCACAAATCTGAAAAACAATCGGACTGTCTTCCTTTTGAAGAGACCTTTAATTGGTCAGGGATGTGCAGGCTGGGTGGGTTAGCCATCGGAAATGCAGGGTTACAGGGATAGGGTAGGGAGGTATGTCTGGGTGGGATGCTCTTCGGAGAGTCAGAGTGGAACCGATGGGGCAAATGGCCTGCTTCCACACTGTAAGGATTCTATGATTCTAAGAATGGCAGCTTTGTACCTTGCATTCCAACCTGTCAATCAGCTGCTGCAATCTGTTAACCTGAGTCACCCACTGACTCTCTGGTTCCACACAGACACCTAGAACAAGGAAGAATAAAATCATTCAGAAGGTAATTCTGGCAACAGTTACATCATAAGTGCTTTGTTTGGCCTTGAGTTAAGTGCACAATTGTAAAACGATGCTGTATTCCTCTCAAAACTGCCAACTTCAACTATCACTTTACCTCCCACAAAGACAGACTCTGTTTGAGCCCCTGTTCTGTTTTCTAAGTGTTTATATAAGTTGCCAAGTTGAGCCGCTGCAGACCAAATGCTGTAGGTTGATACACAATATCATTAGGGAGGGAATTCCAGGATTTTGACCCAGTGACACTGAAGGAATGGTGTTATATTTCCAAGTCAGGATGGTGAGTGTCTTGGAGGGTAGTTTGCACAATGTGGTGTTCCCATGTATCTGCTGCTCTTGTCCTTCTGGATGGAAGTGGTGATGGGTTTGGAAAGCTGATTTGGACAAGAGACAATAAGAGACTAAAACCTGATTCTTGGGCAATTCTGGAGGCAATGTTACAGGAACAGGCAGAGAAGCTGAATGGCCATGACAGGAGAGGTATGAATGGAACCAGTCAAGAACAATGCCATGTAGAAACATGATGTTGTGGCGATAACATGGTCCTGGCTCAAGGAAACGCTGGGTATACCTGGGTACACGCTGTTCGATTAAAATAAGAAAGGGAAGAAAAAGAGGGTTGGCAGTTTTGGTTAAGGAGAAACAAGGATGTCCCAGAGGGTTCAAGGGTGAAATCAATTTGGTTTAAGCCAAGGAATAAAAAAAGTGCAATTACATTGCATGGTGTAATCTATAGATCACCAACTAGTAGGAAAAATGTAGAAAAAATTGAGGAAATTACAAATAGATGTAAATATCACAGTGCAACTGTAATGGGGGACTTCAATGACCTCAATACAGAATGAAAGTGTAAAGGGAAAGACGAGACAAGTGCTCCTAGATTGTATTCATAAGAGTTTCCTACAGCAGTATGTGTCCAGTCCAAGGGGGAAACATGCAAGGCTAGGCATGGATGTTGGGAATGAGGTGGGCCAAGTAGATCAAAATGACAGTGGAGGTACATTACAACAATTATTGTAACATAAGGTTTAGTACGATCGTGGAAAATGATATCAGTCAATCCAATCAACTGGTGGGGAGCTAACTTCAATGGGGCAAGAACAGTGCTGGGCTGGATAGATTGGAAGCAAAGGTTGATGAGAGAACTGAGCAATAGGCTACTGTCAAAGAACAGATGGACGGGAATTATCAAGGTCCACTCCCTCTGAAGGCAAAGGTAGAGCAGACAAACACAGAGTTCTCTGGGTGGGAAAGAGATTAAGTTTAAATAGATGAGTGCTGATGACACATGTCAGGTAGAAACTATAAATATAACCAAGAGGAATACAGAAGATTCAGAGAGAAGTGCAAAAATAAGTAAGAGAAGCAAATGTGGCTTGTGAGAAAAGATTGGCAGCTAACATACAAGGAGATCCCAAAGTATTCTAAAGGCCTATCAATAGTAAAAAAGAGGAGTAATGTTGATTAAGGACCAAAAAGAAGCATAGCTGAGGTGTTAAATGAATAATTTGCATCTGTCTGACAAGATAGATGCTGTCTAGATCATGGTGACTGAGGAGGAAATATAAAGGGTTTAAAATTGATAAGGAGGTGGTATTGGATAAGCTATCAATACTTAGAAGTTGATAAGGCGCCCGGAAGATGTAACTGAGCATACAAAAGGAAGTGAGAGTAGAAACTGCACATGTACTGGCAATTATCTTTCAATCTCCCTTGATTCGGGGGTGGTACCAGAGGACTGGAGAACTACAAACATTTGAGCCTTGTTCAAACAGAGATTGTAAAGATAGGCCCAGCAATTATAGACCAGTCTGTTTATCTTCAGTGATGGGAAAACACCTGGAAACAGTCATTTAGGATAGGATTAACAATCACATGAAAACATATGGGTTAATTAGAAAGAGCTAGCCTGGACGTGTGAATTGAATATCATTCCTGAAGAACCAGCTGAAGTTTTTCAAAGAGATGACAGGAGGGCAATGTTATTGATGTGCTGTACAAGGATCATTCCTTAGACATTCAATACAGTGCCAGAGAATGAAGGACAGTAGCAATGTAGATACAAAATTGGCTGTTATAGGAAACAGATCAATGATTAATGGGTGTTTTTTGAGCTGGAGGAACGTCTGTAGTGGAGCTTCTCAGGGCTCAGTATTGGGACCTTCGCTTCTCCTGATGGATATTAATGACCTGGATCTCGGTGTGCAGAGGACAAGTTCAAAATTTGTATATGATTTAAAACTTTGGAGCATTGTAAGCTGTGAGAAGGGCAGTGCAGAACTCCAGAAAGACACGGACAGGTTGGTGGAGTGGGTGGATAGTTAGCAGATGAAGTTCAAAATGGAGGAGAAGTATGAGGTGATACATTTTGGTCCAAAGGATATGGAACGACAGTGTAAAATGAAGGGTACCATTCTAAAGGCTGTCGAGGAACAGAGAGACCTGGGCAGAAATGTGCAGAAGTTATTAAAGAGCAGTTCATCATGCATAGGGTATTCTAAGCTTCAATAATAGGGGCGTAGAGTTAAAGAACATGGAAATTATGCTGAACTTGTAAAAGACACTGGATAGATCTCAGCTGGAACACTATGTACTGCGTACCACACTATAGCAAGGATGTATATGCACTGGGGGCAGTGCTGCCAGAGGTTACAGAAAATGGTTCTGGGGTGACACTTTTCAGCTAAGAGAATAGATTGAAGAAATTGGGACAATTTTCCCTGGAAATAAGAAGTCCAAAAGGAGAAGTCATAGATGTTTTCAATATCAGGAGGGGTCTGTAGAGGTTGGATAGAGGGAAGCTGTTCCTGCTCACAAATGAATTGAGAACCAGAGGACAAGGATTTGAAACATTTTGTCAAAGAAACAAATATAACGTGAAAGAAAAACGATTTTTACTAGGCGTTTTGTTGAGGTCTGGTATGTGCTGCCTGGAAGTGTAATGGAAGGAGGTTCATGTGAGGCCTTCGAGAGGGTGTTGGATGATCATTTCAACCAAAATGATGAGCAGGATTATGGGGAAAAGGCAGGAGACTGGCCCTAAGCATAATGCTTAGAGAACCAGCAAGTTCACGAGGGGCCAAATGGCCTCCTTCTTCAGTGTAAAACTTCACTGAGGTCCTGAACAAGAAGCATTGACTGAGGATGATGTTGGAGACCTTATCGCAAGCTATCATCTTCAACTCCTTAAAACCTAACTCTTCAGCCAAGCTTATATGCCCATGTTCTAATGCCCTGTTGTGCAGCTCAGTGTCAGATTTTATTTGACGAGCCCCTCTGCAAAGCACCATGGGGCAATTAAACCTGAAGCAGGCACTAGATAATTGCAAGTTGTTGTTGCTGGTGGTAATGTTTCCCACCTAACTGTTTCCTTGACCCTCATAACGTCAATTTCGTTATTCAAAGGTCAAATTGTTTACCCACACCTGCATCATCATAACCAAAGGTGGGGGCAACTCATGGAACATTAGACTGGAGTTCGAGATAAGAAGGTAAATAATTCTCTCTCCTTGGCCCTCCTCCATAAGGCACGATTTACCTTTTTTTTGATTGCAACAACAATGTGCATTTATGTAGCCTTTTGACAGTAAAAAATGTCCCATGGGACTTCACAGGAGCATTATCAGACGAAACCCAAGCATTTCACATTGGGACAGGTGAATCACAAGCTTTGTCAAGGAGGTATGTTTCAAAGAAAGTCTTCAATACTTAAGTATTGCTGCCACTTTGTCGATGTTTTGCAACTTGTACATGCCAGGACAATTCAGAAGAAACGCCGAAGTAAAGGGTAAACACCATTTATATTAGATGAGAGGACAGTGCTAATTGGTTGGCAAGTGGACTGTGATTGTTAGAGGTATTGGCATAGGGAATGCACCAGTTAACGATGACTGACAGTTAACCACCAAGCTTTGTTTCAAGGAGAGAAAGAGATGCAGAAGATTGAGGACGGTATTTCAGAAAGTGAAAAAAAAAAGTGGGCAGGAACAACTTACAAAATGCAATGTGATAATTCCACAAGGTTCCATTAATACAACCTTTCAAACCCGCAACTTTGCCTGCTGAGAAGGACAGGGGCAGCAGATGCATGGGAGTAGCACTGTGTGCAAGTTTCCCTCCAAACCTCCATTCTGATTTAGAACTATATTGCTGTTTGTCCTCTGTCACTGGGTCAAAATCCTTGAAATCTCCTCCTAACTTCGCTGTGGGTATATCTTCACCACATGGACTGCAGTAGTCCTTTTCTGTGATTTTAAACCTTACTTTTGGTCACCAGAAGTACCTATTTGTAACGCAACATGATAATTCCCCACCGCGAACCCTTAAACCTGACTCCCAATTGTTTACTTGTGTTCACTTTACGTCTATAGCTTCCTTATTCATTCGTAAGGTAGGTACTTGATTAAGGCCACCATTTGTAATTTAAACATGAATTAATAGGGATAAAAGGTACTGCAGATGCTGGAGAATCCGAGATAACAAGCATGGGGCTGGATGAACACAGCAGGTCAAGCAGCATCATAGGAGCAGGAAAACTTGACGTTTCGGGCCTAAACCCTTCATCAGAAAAAATTAATAGGTTTGAATTAATAGGTTTGTCTTGATGTAATGTCTTTTCAAATCCACCAGGTGGCAGTGGCTGCATAGAGCTGTTGCTGAGTTTAATACTGTACTGAACGGATATTCCTATTTAACTAGACAGGACTGGTTCCCTCTCGATTGGACTGAAACAAAATGCCAACTCATGCAGCAAGAGTCAGCTTTACTTCTTGTTTCCTGAAAAAAAGCTTGCAAATCATCCCTTTCACACAATGTCCTAAAGCCCTTAAAGGGAGTGTCACTATAGTCCTTGTGGACTAAGGGCTACTGTCTGAGTAGAGAAAGATGACTAATGGTGGTTTAACCTGAGGGTCACCGTACCTTAGATGAGGGGAAAGATTGAGAAGGAGAGCCCTTCTTTGTAACGGCTGGCGCAGGCATTGAACCCTGGTTGGTGTTACACTATATTGCAGACCAGCCAACTAAGCTAACTGACCCTCAAAACAAAAGCTTTTAAAAGCCAATTGAATGTTTTTTGATAAATCAGTGTTCTGTTTGTTGTGTGTGTGCCTTACCTTTATGTCAATTCGTGTTTAAGCAGTCCATGTGCCATATGTATACAATGTTGTGACACTGCCTGGTAATTAGTCTGTTGTGGATCTGCCAACTGCCCGTACGGAAATCACTCAGCTCATTGTAACTTCTACTTTGTAACTCTAATGTGTTTTACTGTGTTAAATACACTAACCCACAGGGTTAATCAGCCCTGCCAAGTGATTTATTCTTAGACCATGATCATGAAAATGACAGTATAGAACACCAGAATAAATTCCAAAAAACAGCAATGACTAGCTGGCCTGTATAAAATGATGTGGATCGAGGGATAAATACAGACCAGGAAGCTAGTGAAATCCCTCCATCAACAGGCCACTTCCAACCCGTGCCGAGCTTTGTGCCATGGAATACCTTGCATTCACCTATAACTGCAGACCAGGCTGGGGTTTAATATCTTAGTTAAAAACTATGCAGCACTCCCTCAGTACTGCAGCTGCCTCTTAACTGTGGGTTCAACCCCGACTCCAGGAGGACACTTCAGCGCAGTACTGAAGGAAAGCTACATTGCTGGAGGAACAATGACTCAGATGAGATGTTAAACTGAGGCCCCAACCACCCTCTCAAGTGACCCTTCAGAGGGGCGGCACGGTGGCCCAGAATTTGGCTGAGGATCTCTCAATCTGCCCAGTGTTATCAATGCAATTTTTGGCCTCTCATGTCCTGACGGTTTGCAATCTCAAATTAGTATTCCTCTAGTTACCCTTCATTCTCTATTCTGCAGTAATACCTTGTGGTGCCTGCTCATGATGACAAAATGCATGATACAGTTATAGAGACATGCAGCACAGAAACAGACCTTTCAGTGCAACTTGTCCATGCTGACCAAGTTTCCCAAACTTTGGCCCATATCCCTCTAAACCTATCCCATTCATGTACCTGTCCAAACATCTTTCAAATATTATAACTGTACCTGCATTTACTGCTTCCTCTGGCAGTTTATTCCACATAGAAACCACCATCTGTGTGAGATATTCACCTGTCATGTCCATTTCAAATCTTTCTCTTCTCATTTTAAAAATATGCCCCCTTGTTTTGAACTCTCCTACCTTAGGGAAAAAACATTTTCAATTCACCTTACCAATGCCCCTATGGTCACCCTCAGCCTCCTATACTCCAGTGAAAAAAAGTCCCGGCCTTTCCAGCCCCTCTTTCTAACTCAAACCCTCGAGTCCGAGCAACATCCTGGTAAATCTTTTCTGAACCTTTTCCAATTCAATAATATACTTCCTCTAGCAGGCCAGCCAGAACTGCACACAGTACTCTGGAAGACACCTCACCAACGTCCTGTACAAAATGCTGTCCCAACTCCTATACTCAGTGGTCTGAGCAATGAAGGCAAGCGTGCTAAACACATTTTTAACTACCGTCTACCTGTGATGCAACTTTCAAAGAACTATTCACCTGAACCCTTCAGTCTCTCTGTTTGGCAACTCTACTCAGGGCCCAACCATTAACTGTACAAGTCCTGCCCTTGTTTGTTTTACCAAAATGCAATACCTCGCATTTATCCAAATTAAACTCCATATGCCACTCCTCAGCTCATTGGCCCAATTGATCAAGATCTTTTTGCAATCTTACATAACCTTCTTCACTGTCGACTATACCACCAATTTTGGTATCATCTACAAACATAGTAAGCATGCCTCCTATATTGTCATCCAAATTGTTGATAAAAATGACAAACAAAAGTGGACCCAACACCGATCCCTATGGAACATTGCTGCTCACAGGCCTCCAGTCTGAAAAACAACCCTCCACCACCTCCCCTCTGCCTCCTACTGTCAAGCCAATTTCGTATCCAGTCGGCAAGCTCTCCCTGAATCCCAGGTGAACTAACTTTATTAATTAGTCCACCGTGCGGAACCTTGTCAAAGGCTTTACTAAAATCCATGTAAACTACATCTACCGCTCTGCCGTCAACAATCTTTTTGGTTACATCCTCAAAAAAAAACGAGGCTATGCTGACTATCCCTAATCAGTCCCTGTCTCTCCAAATACATGTCGATCCTGTCCCTCTGAATCCCCTTCAACAACTTACCCACCACTGATGTTCAGATTCACTCATCAGGCATTTTTTAACTTATAACTTTTCTAGCCTGGATTACTGCTCTGGCTCACCAGGGACTTTAGCTTTACCTGCACAGCTTCTGAGTTCTGTTTACTCACCACTGTCCTCTGACTGAGGGTTACAGAGCACTGCCTCGTAATGCAGCCTGTATCAACTTTGGAGTTATTAATTATCTTTCTCCAAGGAGTTGCTCACTCTCCTGTTACGGTATGTCTCTTACCAGGTCTCAAATGCTTTCACCATTTGCTGGAGTGTTCTTACTCATTGAGGATTTCCACAAGGATTTCCTCTAATTTCATCACTTCCCTGTTGCTAACTGTATTGTACATGCCGGCGACTTAAAACTGAGTCTGAAGATCTCACACCACTGTCATACATGCAGTCAAATCAGATCCACATGGTTGCCCACCATGTCGTTTGTACAGTCAAGTTAAATCCACGCTGCTGCTCACCATGTCATATGGTGTGGTCAGCTCACTGTACGGTGTGATTAGCTGCTCATAATGAAGTTACTCCCACCATCGTCTTAAAATGTAGGGATCTCCAGGTCCGACATGGTCTAATGTGATAGAGGAAAGCCATTTCCTTGGCCTAACCATAAGAGTGGCTTGTAGTTAACTTGATATCATTTTTTTTTCTTTATTCATCCACAGGATGAGGGCGTCGCTGGCCAGGCAGCATTTATTGTCCATCCCTAATTGCCCAGAGGGCAGTTAAGAGTCAATCACATGGTTGTGGGTCTGGAGTCACATGTAGGCCAGACCAGCTAAGGATGGCAGTTTGCTTCTCTAAAGGACATTAGTGAACCAGATGGGTTTTTCTGACAATTGACACTGGATTTATGGTCATCAATAGATTCATAATTCCAGATATTTTATTGAATTCAAATTCCACCATCTGCTGTGGCGGGATTCGAACCCAGGTCCCCAGAAAATTATCTAGGGCTCCTGGATTAACAGTCCAGCGATAATACCACTAGACCATCGCCTATAATTGATGATGAACATATGAATTAGGAGCAGGAGTAAGCCATTCAGCCCTTCAAACCTATTCTGCCATTCAATAAGCTCATGGCTGATCTGTTTATTTTCCATTTTCCACATTCCGACCTATGGTAACCTCGATTCTTTTGTCTGACAAGTATCCATCTGCCTCTGCCACGTTGTCAACATTTTAATAACATTGCACATTAACAACTAATTACAGGCTACAATGGCATGATGGACATTGTTAGAGAGACTGACGAAGACTAGATGTTAGATCTGAATCCTTTGTTTTGCCATTCTGTCCACACCTCAACGTAAAATTATGGTAGTGAATGGAGCTTACAGCACTCCTCAATATTAACCCCTTCAGACTCACTTCCCTCAGTACCATCCTGTCCAAAGAAAACAATCCTGGTCTATTCAATCCAGCTTCCTAACTAAGATTCTCCAGTCCAGGCAACATCTTCTGCAGCCATTCTCACACAATTATAATGATCACAAAACTCAGTGACCACAGCTCGACGCAGTACTCCAGCTGTAGCCTGACTTGTGTTTTATACAGTTCCAGGAAACTCTCCCAACTCTTTCATTCAATTTCTCAGTTAATTAAGCTAAGTACCCCACTTGCCTTCCTGATCATAAAACTGTAAGACATAGGAATTGAATTAGGCCATTCAGCCCACTGGGTCTGCTCTGCTATTTGATCATGGCTGATGTGTTCATCAACCTTCTCCTGCCTTCTCCCTGTAGACATGACCCCCTTACTAATGAAGAACCTACCTATCTCTCTCTTAAAGAGGGCACTCAATGACTTGGCCTCTATAGCCTTCCGCAGCAATTAGTTTCTCAAATTTACCATCCTCTAGCTGAAGAAACTCCTCCTGTTCTCAGTTCTAAAGGGTCATCCCTTCAATCTGAGGCTGTGCTCATGGGTGCTAGTCTGTCCTACTAGTGGAAACATCTTCTCCACGTCCACTCTATCCAAGCCTCTCAGTCTTCTCTAAGTTTCAATCAGATCCCCCTCATCCTTCCAAACTCTATCAAGGACAGACCCAGAGTCCTCAACCACTCCTCATATGACAGATCTTCACCTGGACCCCCTCCAACGCCAGCACATCTTTCCTTAAATGCAAGGCCCAAAACTGCTCAGAATATTCCAAATGTGATCTGACCAGACCCTTATATAGCCTCAGCAGCATATCTCTGCTATTGTATTCTAGCCCTCTTGAAATGAATGCTAACACTGTTTTGCCTTCCTGATTGTCAAATGAACCTGCTTGTTAACCTTCAGTGAATCCTGAACTATGACTCCTAAGTCCATTTGTACTTCAGGTTTCCGAAGCCTTTCCCCATTTGAACCACCTTAATCTACCTGTCAAACCACCTTCAGAGATCTGTGGACTTCCAGTCCAATGTCCATCTGCTCCTGAACACCTTTCAAAATGATACAATTTATTGTTTATTAACATAGCCCAAACTTTCCTCCAACCTCACTTCACATTTCACATTGTGTGAAAATTTCTGTGAATTGATTGATTTTAAAGATGAATCTGAGGTTTTCCCAGCAGTTTTAGAAAGCTCTTCAAGCTAAAGTTTTATCGACTGTTTTAATCTTGGAAGTTTGGATGGATTGTTAAATACCTGAGTGAAGGATTCCTGAGTATGGGTCACTAGGGGACAGGCAGATATTCTTCTGAGCTCTGCGACCACATCGTCTCCCTGGGCGATGGACAGACGGGATCTCAGGCGTATCCTGCTCCTGCCTGTGAAAGTGAGCACAATATACAATCATAGGATCACACAGCACAGTTGGAGGCCGTTCATCCCATCTATCCTGTGCTGGGGGTTGAAGGAGCTACAGAAACACAAATTAGGAGGAGTAGGCCCTTCGAGCTTGCTCTACCATTCAATACAATCACGGCTGACCATCCAACTCGGTCCCTTGTTCCTACTTTCTCCTCATTCTCTTTGATCTCTTCAGCCCTGAGAACAGTGACTCTTTCTCGAAAACATTCAATGTTTTGGCCTCAACCACTTCCTGTGGTACAGAATTCCACAGGCTCACCGCTCTCTGGGTGAAGAATTTTCTCCTCATCTCAGTCCTAAATGGCTGACCCTGCATCCTTAGACTATAACTTTCAATCTGGACTCCGTGGTCATTGGGAACATCACTCCCTTGTCTTATCCAATTCAGCCCGTTCTGTTGCCCTAAGATTCTTTCTTCAGTTATTTATCTGGTTGAGTTTAGAACATTCATATTGAGTCTGTTGTTTCCACCATCCTTTCAGGCAGTATTTTCCAGGCCATTTACAACTCTTGGCATTTAAAAAAAAAATCACTCCTTGATTTTATTTTGCCAGTGACCTTAAATCTGTGTCATTTGGTCACAGACCTGTCCGTGGAAACTAATATAAACAGTTTCTCTTGATCTGCTTTCTGAAAAGCCCTTCATGATTCTGAACATGTCTCAAAAAATTAGGAACAGGAATAGATCAATTAGATACTCAAACATATTTCTAGCTCTGTTTTAAGAAGAACAACAGTGAAGTCCTGAAGAAGACTCGCATTGGATGTGAAATATTAACTCTGCTCCCCTCATTAAACATTCAGAAGACAGGTCCCAACCCAAAATGTCAAATTTCCTGCTCCCCTGATGCTGCCTGGCCCGCTGTGTTCCTCCAGCTCCACACTGTGTTGTCTCTTATTACTCCTACACCTTCTGAGTTTCTTCAGTACTTTCTGTTTCTATTTCAGATCGCCAGTACCTTGCTTCAATATGTTAGTGGTTCTGCAGTGAAGGAATCGGGACACAAAGACCATCCAGTAATTGTAGTTCCATTAGCCCATCTCAAAAGCTAAACTGACTGAAATGACCCTGTTTTAGTGAGAGCACTGTCTGACCTGACACTCCCAGTGCAGTTCCGAAGTGCAGGTAAAACAGACCTCATCTCAAAGAAAAGCAGTGAAATTCTTTCCACTGTCCCGCACAGTATTTCTCCCTCCACAAACATAAGTGAAACAGGATATCCAGTCATGTAAAGGTTTACAAAATCATGAGGGGCATGGATAGGGTGACTAGCCAAGGTCTTTTTCCCAGGGTAGGTGAGTCCAGAACCTGAGGGCACAGGTTTAAGGTGAGAGGGGAAAGATCTAAAAGGGACCTCAGGGGCAACTTTTTCACGCAGAGGGTCGTGCGTGTATGGAATGAGCTGCCAGAGGAAGTGGTGGAGGCTGGTACAATTACAACATTTAAAAGGCATCTGGATGGGGACATGTAGGAAGGGCTTAGAGGGATAATGGGCCAAATGCAGGCAAATGGGACTAGATTAATTTACGATATCTGGTCTGCATGGATGAGTAGGACTGATGGGTGTTTCCAAGCTGTACAACTCTATGACTCTATAACTGGTTGCCGTAGTTGCGAGTTTGCTGTGCACATAATGGTGGCTGCGTTTCAAAGATCACAGAAACAGTGAAACCTTCGAGAGCCATCACTGGATATAAGATTTCCGTTATCAGGATGACCATCTCAGCAGGTCACGGTCAGGTCAACTGGTGCTCACCACTTATAAGAAACCAGAAAATGCTGTAGAAACTCAGCGGGTCTGACAGAATCTGTGGAGACAGAAACAGAGTTAATGCTTCAAGTCCAATGTGATTCTCTCCGATTTGGGATATATATGAGATGCAAACCATTAACTCTGCTTTTCTCTCTCCACAGATGCTGCCAAACCTGCTGAATTTCCCCAGAGCTTTCAGCTTTTATTGCAGGTTTCTAACAATCGCAGTATCTTGCTTTTATTTTTAGCTAACCACATAAATGCTGTCAGAACACAGATGTTAATCTGTGATGTCGATACAACCGAATCAGAAGCAGACTGCACCTCGAAAGGTACATTGATTGGCATGAAAGCACATTGGGAAGTCCTGAATTTGCAATGCGCATTCAAGTATTTTGATAAAAACGCAGTTTAACAAACTCTCTTTCAGCGAACGTTCTGCCTGTAATAAGCAGGCTAGGTCTGAATTCTGCTCTTAATTTTGCAGGCACTATTAAAAAGAATTTACCAGGATGTGCCGAGGGTTTGTGATATAAAAATAGACTGGAAAGATTGGGACTATTTTCACTGGAATGTTGGAGGTTGAGGGGTGACTTTATTGAGGTCTATAAAATCATGAGGGGCATAGATAAGGTGAATAGCAAAGGTCTTTTCCCTAGGGTGGAGAAGTTCAAAGCCAGAGGCCATATTTTTAAGGAGAGAGGAGAAAGATTTAAAAGGGACATGAGGGGCAACTTTTTTACACAGAGTGATTAGTGGGTGGAATGAACTGCAAGAGGAAGTGGTGGATGTAGGTTCAGTTACAACATTTAAAAGACATTTGGATAGTTTCATGAGTAGAAAAGGTTTGGGGGAATATGCGCCACATGCAGACAGGTAGGACTAGTTTAGTTTGGGAACATGGTTGGCACGGACTGGTTGGGCCGAAGGATCTGTTTCTATGCTGTATGACTCTATGACACTATGACTCTATAAATCATTTCACTTCAACTACAGGTATTAATCTGTCTTCGGATCATATTCCTAATTTGCAGAGTAGCCAACTGCCTGAGGCTCGCAGCTCGAAAAGTCAGATAATGTATCATTTCTTTTTGGGTCACAGAGATTGCATTGTAGAAGGAGGACACTCGGCCCATCACGCCAGTGTTGGTGCTGGCTCTTCAGCTGGAACTCTTCAGTTCCATTTTCCTGAGGAAATCCTATAGGGATAGGGTAGTGTAGTGATAATGTCACTGGACTGGTAATCCAAAACTCCAGGCTAATGCTTTGGGGACATGGATTAATGTACCCGCTGTGACATTTGAATCCCACCATGGTGGTGAAATTTGAATTCAATAAGAATCTGGAATTTAAAAACTAGCCTAATGGTAACTGAAATAACTCCTCAGAGGCCAGTATCTCATCACTAAGTCACCCTTTATTTATGCATGCATAGTATGTGACACTGGTCCAGCTCCCTCAGAGCCAGCTCTCAGAGTGAACAGAACCTCTGGCACTCCTGTTTATAGCTGTCAGCCAGGGCTCCTT
The DNA here is from genome assembly GCA_024137785.1 of Ginglymostoma cirratum. NCBI lineage: Eukaryota > Metazoa > Chordata > Chondrichthyes > Orectolobiformes > Ginglymostomatidae > Ginglymostoma > Ginglymostoma cirratum. The sequence goes on from JAHRHZ010000088.1 coordinate 3,192,772, forward strand.
GATTGGACTAGATTAACAGCCCCAATCAGGGAACTCACATTCTGTGAGGTTCACCTGTCTGACCTGATTACAATCACTACAGCATCTATTGTTATTAAAAACCCGTCTGGTTCACTAATATCCCTAGGAGAAGTTACACTTACTTATCTGTCATCTATATGTGACTCCACACCCCAGCAATCTGGTTGACTCTGGCTAGTATGAATAGGCAATAAATTTCCAGCGACTCCCAAAAGCAAATCCTTAAAAACAGGATCAGAGTATCTCTTTAAATCAATACCCAGGAGATGTTAACTTCAACCATCTGTATAGTGCCACTTAAGTAATTCTCAAGTGTTGGAGAGTAGCCAATGCCAATACAGTGAAACTCCTGACGTGGCTAAATTCGATGATGCCAAATAGTACTTCATTTCTTGTCTGCGTAAAAGGCCTGGGCAGATTTTTTAGGAAATGACCTAGAAAGAGAGCTGACTTTTACCCACAGAATGAGTGCAAGCTGAGCATTTTTACAAGGAGTTTAAGTCAGGAGCATAGATTGTACAGACATGGCTTTCCCAGCTTGGCAACGAGACATCAGAAGAACTTTAAATTAAGCAAAAATGCCTGAAGGGATACGGGATTAAATGAATCTAAACTGACACTCCAGCACAGGTCTGAGAGAGTGCTACACACTGGGAGATGCCCTCCTGCACATTAGCTGTAAACTGAGGATGCCCCCACCCCACCCCAACCAATCCTAGTCCTTTCAGGTGGATGTTAAGGGTCCCACGGCATTACTTCAAAGGAGAGCAGGGAGTTGTCCCCAGTGCACTGGCAACCATCAAATCAATCTCACAAAACAGATTATCTGGTCATTATCACTGACAGAAGGTAAAGGACAGTATACAGTTCGGACAATTACAAAGTCCATGCTGAAAGTCCGTAGATGTGAACACGTAACAATTTTATATTATAGTCATGTGTACAAATTTCATTGTGATTGGATCATATAATCACACGTACTAACCTGGAAAGTAAAGGGGAATGTTGTTTAGAGACAAGAATGTTTATTGGAATTTTTTTGTAATTTAACCTATTTTTCTAATCAACCAGTCCAGAGATGTTATTGCACACCTCTGGAGCAGGTGGGACCTGAACCTGAGCCTCCTGGCCCAGGGGTAGGTACACTGCCACACAAGGGGATGATTGTTATCTGTAAAATAATATAAAATCATTGCAAATTGGGAAGTTGCACAGCACCTTTGATGAGTCCACCTTCCATGCATGCATGAATAAATGCCTAGACAAAGAAACTTAAGTCTTGTTTAGTCTTTGACAGAGCAATGGGATGACAATTTTCCCTTTTCAACACTTGGCTGATCTTGGGAGCTTGCTGTGCATGAATCAGCTGCTGCATCTCCTAAGTTACTAAAGTGAATACTCTTCAGGATTGGCCTTAGGGAAAAATAACGGGCGTGAAAATCACTGTAAAAATGTGAAGGAGATAGTAGGAACTGCCGATGCTGGAGTCTGAGATAACAAGGTGTAGAGCTGGATGAACACAGCAGGCCAGGCAGCATCAGAGGAGCAGGAAAGCTGACGTTTCGGGGCTAGACCCTTCATCAGAAAGGGTCTAGGTCCGAAACATCAAGCTTTCCTGCTCCTATGATGCTGCTTGGCCTGCTGTGTTCATCCAGCTCCACACCTTGTTACATCGTGTCATATATGACAGGACATCCTGCCACAGTATTGTCCAGTAGAACCAAGCTTTGACAGACAGTTTTACTTCTGTCATTAAATTTGAACTTTAAGTTGGATATTACTAGACAATGGCCTTGGTACTGCTTTGACTCCTGCCTGTCGTTTTGAGTAGGAGCCAAAGCGTAATGGACACATTGATGTGGAATGCATGGAACAGAAAAAAGAATATTTTCTCACTTCAGAATACAGAACTTGAGTAATGCTGAAACAAAGAGACTTTAGCTGTTGAAGCTTTGTGACTTGCATTCACAGAATCACAGAGTTGCTACAGTGAAGAGGAGGCCATTCAGTCCATCATGCATTCTATTACCTCAAGTCAATCTCCTGCCTTTTCCCCATATCCCTACACACTATTTCCACCCAAATAATCATCTAGTATCCTCTTAAATACCTCAACTCAACCTGCCTCCACCATATTTCCAGGCAGTACATTCCACAGCCTAACGACTCCTTGTGCAAGAAAGTTTTTTCTTCTGTCATCCTTGCTTCATTTACATATCATTTTACATCTATGCACTTTTGTTCTCTGTCCTTTTTTGAGCAGGACCAGCTTCTCCCTAACTCCCCTATCATGCCTGTTCACGATTTTGAAAAACTCTCTCAAATCTTCCCTTTGCCTTATTCTCTCCGAGAACAGAGCCAACTACTTCAATTTATCCATGCATCAGCGCCAGATACTATTTTATCAGGATTCTTTGTAAAGAATATCACATTTCAAAGTCGGCAACAAGTTATGCAGCATGCTAAGTGGTTGGCAAGCCACCTCTGATAGTTTGAGGTTTGGAGTCTGAGGTATGCATCCCAGCATCTTTCATGAATTCAACAAAAGCTTGGGACAGGGACAAGAGTTCCCTAATTCACTGCGTTCACTGTATGATTTCTCCCCTGTGAATTCATCTTTTCTTTGATGTGATACTCAGCTATTCGTTCCCCTGTTTTCAAGCTTTAGCCAATGGCTGAGCTCTTTCAAAGACTTTCAAAGTTTTACTGCATTCAGCTCTGGAGGGTTTTTCATTCAGCTGTGCAGTGAAATCCTGCTATTAATGCTTGGCAGAGTTCCAACCCTCACAAAATAATTCATCTCAGTCCATACATCTGTTCTCCTTGGCTACTCGCGCAAGTCTCCACCAACATATTATGTGACATTATCAGAGTGGGTGGCTCATTGCAACATGAACATTAACTCCTTCAGAGCTATTACTTTATATACAAGTTTATTTTGATGTGTCTAGGGACAGGGAGGAATGCAAATGTGACGTGACCCACCTCTCGTGGCTGGTTTGCTCCTCAATGGCATCCATTGCACATTCCAGAGAGCTCTGCAGCGACTGCAGCTGGTCCATGGTCTCGCGGAGCAAAAAGCGGGTCACAAATTGTTCCAGAGTCGAGGAGCTCTGGTATTCCTGGCAAGAGAAAGAGAATCAGTCAGCAACTTGTCCGGGAACAAATTACTGTCAGAACCAGAAGTGTGAAACCCCAAACCGTTGTCAGGGACCTTATGGGCAACAAGCTGTAAACACTCATCACTCTCTCAGGTTCACGTTTCTGGTCTCCTGGCTAATATTTAACCTGCAGTCAATATGATTAAATCTGATCATTACCTCACCGATGTTTGTTGGACCTTGCTGTGCACAGATGGGTTGCTAAATTCCCACCATTGTAATAACAGTGACTATACTTTGAAGAGTTCGACATTTATTCTGATATACTTTGATGGGGCCTTGAGGTTATGAAAGGTGCTACGTAAATGCTGTATCAATATGTGTATGAACCCAGTGGACTCTTCCATAAGTAACCTGTAATTTCCCGATCTTGTTTGCCCTACTCTCCCAATGTCTGCCAAAGACTCCCTTAAGACAGTTAAACATGACAACTCATGTGTCTGAAATTTCCTTCATAGCTCCTCTCAATTGATCAATAATTACTTGAGCGTGGGTTAGTTCTGTTTCCTTACGGACTGAGGTATGCTGAAGTTGTGAAATGCAACATATAAACACAAAAGCCTTGGTTTTCATTCCCGCCTCAGAAGCACAGAGGTACAACATTTGCTGGCTCCACAAAATCGAACTAGGAAAAGTGCTCGGAAGTTCGGAATTTCATTCCAAGGTGACAGGGTTCCTCGAGGGGTAAGTGAGAAGGCTGCTACCCACAGCTGTGAGCTGGGTACGAGTCCTGGCTCTGTGCACCAGGTCATACTTCAACTTAATTAAAAAAAGGAATGAAATGAAAAAAAATCCCTCGTGGCCATGTACCATGTGAAGCCCTAATGCCATCTTAACATCTTCTCATGCCAATCCATGCGTGACACCACCCTTTGCCCTGCCCTCTCCATGCCAGTTCACCTAACATCCATGATGGACAAACTTAGGAGCTATATCAATATAAAATAAGCACATATCTATCAGTAAAATCACTATTTTCAAAATCTCTCATTCACATTAAAAAATGTACATTGAAATTCCTTCAACTGATGTCTTATTAAAGCACATACTGTACTTGTACTCTGAGCTGTTGGACAGTTTTAGCAGCTCATGTAGGATTTTCTGACCATTTAAACTGTTCCTTTACAGTTACGTAACTTCTTTGACTGTTCAAATGGGTCTGTGCCCTTTTTAAGCACAAACCACTGACTCGAGCTCCCTCAGACCATATTCACTGGGGTGCATCACCTTTTATTCTTTATTCATTCATGGGATGGAGGCGTCACTGGCTAAGCAGCATTTATTGCCCATCCCTAATTGCCCAGATGGCAGTTAAGAGACAACCACATTTTTGTGGGTCTGACTCACATGTAGGCCAGACCAGGTAAGGATGACAGTTTCCTTCCCTAAAGGACATTAGTGACCCAGATGGGATTTTCCCCAACAATCGACAACGGATTCACGGTCATCATTAGATTCTTAAACAAAGATATTTTTATTGAATTCAAATTCCAACAACTGCCCTGGTGGGATTTGAACCCAGGTCCCCAGAACATTATCTGGGTCTCTGGATTAACAGTCGAGCAATAATACCACTAGGCCATCTCCCTACCTCTTTGAAGGCATACCCTAGCTATCCAAAATAAATTCACTATAACAGAGCTGCAGTGACCTCATCTGCTCCATGTACTCCTGCTTCCAAACAGCAGGGATATCAAAATCTGATCCATTCAATGACAGTTGATCATGCAAGATGTCTCTGGGAACCATCTACGCATGACGCCCAAGCCACCCCTGCAAAAATGGGAGGTGAAACATGTAGGTGTTGGGGAGGGGCCAGAAATTTGCATTTTTGGGGAGTTCAGGGGAGGCTCCCTGTCACCACAAATATCTGGGCCAATGTCTTTCTTTCTTAAATAATGGTCAGACTGCAATTTACTGGGTGGCATCAACAGCCACACTTCATTAGTAGTGTAAGACATTTTGGGACGATCTGAGGTTATGGAAGGTGCTATATAAATGCTGGTCTGTTCTTTCTTAAAACATTTTTGGATTTTTTTAATTTGAATTGCATTAGGTTCACACAGTATTTTATCTTGGCCTTGCTCCCTCCTCAACATGTTAGTTGTTCTAAATTAGTGACTGGCTTGCGCTCTATCATGAAGAAGTTAAGTAATTCTCCCATGATTAAAGGTGAAAAAGGAAATCTTTTGCAGATGAGAAAGTTAAGCAAATGATTGGAGGAGACAGACAGACTGAAAGTGTATCAGCAAACAAATGAGGTCAATAAAGTTGGAAAGAAAGTGACGATCTAAACGGATACATGAAAGGAGGAAGTGGACATGTGCGGAACCATTGTATTTATTGCACGTTAGAGATATTGAATAATGCTAACAACATGAAGTTTAATCAAATGATGATGGCATCTAGAATAAAAAGGTCTGCATTCACAGTCACTGACATGCAGCAGGAGATAAGATACCGGTCAACATTTCATTGAGGAATTTGAGGCAAGAAGAAAGATACTTCAGTCTGTACCAACCAGAATCAGACTATATCATTGTTCTCATTTATTCTTGTAAACTGACAACGTTATGTGACAAAAGGAAATTCCTGAAGGGTCACTTAAATAAACAGTTAATGGAAGTTGTCAGGAAAGTTGAGCAATTTACTTTGAGGGCTGGTAATACAGTGTGGAGGTTGTGCTCAGAAATTAATAATAGAGGAGTTGAGGGCTTTCAAACCTGGCAGTGTGACATATTTCGGCTGTCTGTTTTTCATATAAACCTTTCAATTGAACCCACAACCTGTCAGAATTACAGCTCCATAGGGTGACCTGGTGCAACTGATTTCATTCCAGCAACAATGGGACAAGAGCCATTATTGAGGCTAGAATCAAATTGTTAATCATCACCCAATCGCTCACTATCACCAATCTCTCTGTGTAGCACAACGCCACAGTTCCAATAGTTTATTGGTTCAGAGAGGAATATATGGACCATGGTATGTGGGGCCCTTACCCCATCGAAATCTCCAACCAAAGATTTCAAGCTGACTGGCCTGGCATGAATATTGCATGTAACATGGGGATTTTTTAAAAGGAGCCACAGACTTTTAGCTTCCTCCTTTTGCCAAGCCCAGATCAGGCGAGGGAGTGTTAAAGAGGTGGAGCAATTTAGAGATAGCAAACAAATGTTGGCCGTTCCAACAATGTCTACACTCTGTGAAATAATAAAAATAAAGTGTAGTCACTGTTGCAGTGTGGGACAGGCAGCAACTAATTTGCACAATGCAAGTTCCAACAGATCTCAATGTAATAATGACCAGGTAATCTGTTTCAGTGGCGCTATGTTGGGGAATAAATATTTGCCAGTATACTACTGGTTTCTCTGTTATAGGAAAGATGTTGTTAAACTTGAAAGGGTGTAGAAAACATTTAGAAGCATGTTGCCAGGGTCGGAGGGGTTTGAGCTACAGGGAGAAGCTGAATAGGCTGGGGCTATTTTCCCTGGAGCATCAGAGGCTGACATTACAGGGGTTTATAAAATCATTTGGGCATGGATAGGGTGAATATGACCTTTTCCCCAGCATAGGAGAGTCCAAAACTAAAGGACAAAGGTTTAAGGTGGAAGGGAAAAAATATAAAACGGACCTAAGGGGCGACTTTTCACGCAGAGGGTGGTATGTATGGAATGAGCTGCCAAAGGAAGCAATAGAGGCTGGTATAATTACAACATTTGAAAGGCATCCGGATGGGTATATGAATAGGAAAGATTTGGAGGGATATAGGCCAAATGCTGGCAAATGGGACTAGATTGATTTAGGATATCTGGTCGGCATGGACAGGTTGGACTGAAGGGTCTGTTTCCATGCTGTACAACTCTATGACTCTAACAAAAGGAAACAGCCCTGCTCTTTAAAATAGTGGCACAGGATCTTAAATATTGACCTGAGAAAGCAAATAGGATCTCAGTTTAATATCACATGTGAAAGGCTGCCCCTCCAAGAGTGCAGAACTCCCTCAGTATTGTCTTTGAGAGTGCATTCCTAGCTTTAAGACTCAAACCCACTGCCTCTGAATGCCACCAGCTGTGTGATGGCTGACCTCACAGTGATTTACCAGACAACACAGACATTTGCTCAGAAATGTCCTGTTCAACCTGACCAACTACTGTCCTATCAGTCTATTCTAGATCATACATACAAACTTATGAAACGGGAGCAAGATTAGATTACTTGGCACCTTTAGCCCCCTCTGCCATCTGCTAAGATCATGGCTGATAGGATCACTCCACGTCTCTGCCTGCCCACCATAGCCTCTCACCCTCTTGCTTAATAAGAATCAACCCCGCCTTAGAAATATTCCAAGCTCTGCTCATATAACTTCCTTATATAACTGAAGCATAACATCTCTACTTTTATATTCAATTTCCCTCTGAGTAAAAATGCAATTCCATCAGCTTTCCTGATTACTTGCTGTACCTGTACACTAACCTTTTGTGATTCATGCTCTAGGGACACCCAGATCCCTCTGCATCTCAGAGCTCTCCAATCTCCCACCATTTAAATTATACGTTTCATTCTTCATCTCTAAGGTTTTGGAGTAGATCTGTAGCTCAGCTTGTGGTTGTTGGAGTTGGTTGGCTCGCCGAGCTGGTTTGTTGTTTCGCAGACGTTTCGTTACCGTGCTGGATAATATTCTCAGTGCAGCCTCCGATGAAGCGCTGTTGTGTTTTCCTGCCTGGTTTTTAAACTCTGGGATTTATTGAGATGGATTGTCTCACTTCCGGTTTTCCTCCGTAGTGGAATGTATATGGGGTTGGGTTCAATGTGTTTATTAATAGCCTGCTTCGTGGAGTGCCATGCTTCCAGGAATTCTCGTGCTTGTCTCTGCCTAGCCTGTCCCAGGATCTTGGTGTTGTCCCAGTCGAAGTTGTGGTGCTCCTTGTCCACGTGGATTGAGACGAGTGCGTATTGGTCGTATCTTTTTGTAGCCAGTTGGTGTTCATGTACCCTTGTTGTTAGTTTCCTTCCTGTTAGAGACAAGCACGAGAATTCCTGGAAGCATGGCACTCCACAAAGCAGGCTGTTAATAAACACATTGAACCCGACCCCATATACATTCCACTACGGAGGAAAACCGGAAGTGAGGCAATCCATCTCAATAAATCCCAGAGTTTAAAAACCAGGCGGGAAAACACAACAGCGCTTCATCGGAGGCTGCACTGAGGATATTATCCAGCACGGTAACGAAACGTCTGCGAAACAACAAACCAGCTCGGCGAGCCAACCAACTCCAACAACCTCATCATTCTTAATCTTCCTGCCAAAATGGACAGTTACCCGTCTTTCAGCGGTAAACTCCACATCTTTGCCCCTCTCACTTAACATGTCACTTTGAAGACAATAACAGAAATTTCTGGAAAAACTCAGCAGGTCCTGTGGCATCTGTGGAGAAAAATCAGTGTTAATGCTTCAGGTCGAGTGACCCTTCCTTAGAAGACGGGTCACTCGACCCGAAATGTTAACTGTGATTTCTCTCCTCAGATGCTGCCGGGCCTGCTGAGCTTTTCCAGCAATTTCTGTTTCTGTCACTGATTTATCCGCAGCTCCTTCAGTTTTTATGTCCTTTTGAAGCTTGCTTTGTTCTCTTCATGACTGACTTTCTGATCAACGTTTATGTCATCAACAAATATAGGAGTTATCCCTTCATCCATGTGATTTATATAAATTGTAAAATTATCAGCAAAGTGATGGAAGGGGCCATCAAAAGTATTAGCAAGCATTTGCTCAGCCATAAAGTAATCTGCTCGCTGATGCTCAGTTTGGATATCGCCAGAGCACTCTCAGCCCCCAATCTCATTACAACCCTAGTTCAAACACAGACAGAAGTCCAGATCTATAGATTTGAGTTACCAGTGATAGCCCTTGACGTCATGGCAACACTTGACTGATTATGGCATCGAGGAAGCTTGGCAAAACTCCAGTCAGTGGGAACAGGGAAAACTCTCCACTGATTGGAGTCATACCTGTCACAAAATGGGTGTGGTTGTTGGAGGTCAGTCATCTCCACCCTGGCACATCTCCGCAGGAGTTTCTCAGGGTAGTATCCTAGGCCCAGTCATCTTTCAGCTGCCTCATCAATGACCTTCCCTCCATTATACGGTCAGATGAGGGGTTGTTTGCTGAAGATCGCATAGTATTCAGCACCATTCAAAACTCATTTTTAATTCTGTCCCCACCCCCAGCCCAATGCCAACCTCTCTGAACTCGGCCTGCAATGACGCTCAGTGTAAGCCCCAAGAGCAATGTCTAATCTACTGATTGGTCCAATCCACCTGGTTTGTCTTGGGAGGCTCCCACGATAGAGAGGTTTAGGTCAGTTGTTGTTGCCATCTGCCATGCACCTGGTGGAAATGGATTTTAGGTCTTCAGTCAAAATCCTCTGGGAGTGTGAGAAAACTCCACTTGTGCTGCAGCCAGTCAGAAACTGTTCATCTGCAAGATGGCACTTCAAAAAATGTGGAACCTTCTAAACACTGGGCAGGCAGAGCTAATGTTCTCAAAATCTCTGGAGTGGGATTCAAACCCACAATCCTCTGACCCAGGGACTACAGTGTTACCATCCAGACACAAACATCAACACACTCTCTCAGCAGTCCATCTTCTACATTCCTGTGGTAAATTCCAATTGGATTACATTAACCACGGTAATCCATCTCCTCAATAAAATGTAACTGAGGCTAGACTGGATTCCAGGATGGCTTCCACACAGAGCCGTGTTGGATGGGCAGAAAAACAAACGATAAGAAAAGAAGACAAACGAACGTAAATGAGTTATTGCAAATCATTGTGGAAAGTTTTACAATTTTCTTGATCCAATTTAAACTTGACACTCTCCAACAGCTCTGGTAATGATAGGCCTGACGTGATTTTCCACACACCAACAGGCTCAAATTGCAGCCAATTTCACATGTTGAAGACAAGGTATGAATTTAAAACAATCATCGTTCACTTTGAGTGAATTGCAGGAATATATTAGATACTCATTACTGCTTTATTGGGTGTCTGCAGTATAATATCTGGTTTGTTAACACACCAGACTTTCCCAGGCTTACTTTATATTTATGAACCAGCTGCTTTCCTACCCATTCCTACATGCCCCAGGAAGAACAGGGTAGCAGTGGGCTTGCTGACATGCCATTACTTTGTATCTCTGACTGTCTCGCACATCATAGAGTGTGGAAGCCACACACTGGCATGGTCTACAGTTATGAGCAAGAGATGGATCCTTTCAAGTACTCCCTTCCCATTGCCCAGCCCCAAGCTTCTCCTATAAGCAAAAACCAAAAGAACTGCAGATGCTGTAAATCAGGAACAAAAACAAAGTTGCTGGAAAAGCTCAGCAGGTCTGGCAGCGTCTGTGAAGGAGAAATCAGAGTTAATGTTTCCGGTTTGGTGACCCTTCCTCAAAAGTCTACCTCTTGGGTTCTGGGGAAGGATCACCGGACCCGAAACGTTAACTCTGTTTTCTCATTCACAGATGCTGCCAGACCTGCTGAGCTTTTCCAGCAACTTTGTTTCTGTTCCTATGCTTCTCCTTCCAGATGAAACATTGATTTATTTAGACTTCAAACAATTTAGTTTACCAGATATGCAAATGCTCACAATGTGGTCGGTTGGCAACACCGAACATGGATGTGGATTTTATAGTTTTAAGAAGCAACTCTGCTCAGATCCCAAGTGTGGCCCTGAGCTTGGGGTGGCACAGTGGTTAGCTTTGCTGCCTCACAGCACCAGAGACCCAGTTCAATTCAGGCATTGGGCAACTGTCTGTGTGGAGTTTGCACCTTCTCCCCATGTCTTCTTCTACCATCACCGGTTTCTATGCTTGCTCAAAACATGTACCATCTGTAACATTTTTCAGCTTGATTGAATCATAGAATACCTAAAGTGTGGAAGCAGGCCATTCAACCCATCAAGTCCACACCAACCCTCCGAAGAGCATCCCACTCAGATCAACTCCCCTACCCTATCCCTGTAACCCTGCATTTCCCATGGCTAATCCACCTAGCCTACACATCCCTGGACACTACAGGCAATTTAGCATGGCCAACTCACCCTAACCAGAACATCTTTGGACTGTGGGAGGAAACTGGAGCACCTGGAGGAAACCCACGCAGACACGGAGGGAAGGTACAAACTCCACACAGACACCCAAGGGTAGAATTGCACTGGGTCCCTGGTGCTGAGAGGCATAATGCTAACCACTGAGCCACCTTGTGGCATGCCTTAGCTGGATAGATTTATTTGTGTATTTCTAAATGTTTGGCAACTTTGCCCAAAACTTTTGCTGGAACTGCACTGGAAATGTTACGGTGAAAGTAACTGGGAATGGGAGATGTTTGTGATGAAGAGGACTCCTTGATCAATAGACAAAGGGATTGATTAATAGTGGATTGAATGGAGGCTGAAATAATGGCCAGGACATCAGAGTGAATGATATCCCGTTCTTTTTTAGAATTGGGATGTTTTACCTCCAGCTTGAGAGAATAGACAGGCCTTGAGTTCATCATTACCACAAAACATTGCTAATAATGCTCTCCCTCAATACCACATTAGCCTGTTAACCTGCCGTGTGCTTGACTAACTGTGAGGACTGCAACATTTTTGTGCTCAGTTACTGCACATGAAACATTGAACAGGCTATAACACTTAACTGTGGAATAAAAGGCTGAGGAGTGACCTAATCGAGGTCATAAAGTTTATGAAAAGAAAAAGATTTAAAAAAATGCTTCTGCTTGCATGAATTAGGAGCCATATATAAGACAGTCATCAGGAAATCAAACAGGGAAATGCAGGAGAAAGGCCGTCACTGAGAGAGTGGTTAGGATGTGGAACTCGCCGTCAGATGGAGTGATTCAGTCAAAGAACATAGGTGCATTCAAGGGGAAGACAGATAAGCACTTGATGGAGGGCACCGGGAGAAGGATCTGTTGTTGGGCGATATGTGAAGAGGGGTGATTTGAGGCTTTTGTGAAGCATGAACACTTGCATGTTTGGGGTGAATGTTCTATTTCTGTGTGGTGAAAACTTGGCAATAAATTGGCCATCAGTATGGAGTAAAGTTCCATTTAAATGTAGAAAATGTCTCTGATTTCCCCTGCCCCTCTGGTTAAAAACACTATAGCAGGCAGGCTTCCATTGGATCATTCTGTATGTATAAAAGAAATGGATGTCATGTCATTGCTATGCATTGTTGCTGCAATGAGAAACTTAATTGACACACTGCAGCCCAGTGAAGCTTCCAGAAGCTTCCAGGACTTTAGCTGCAACGTGCATGTAAAACCTGACAGAGACAACAGTCAATTCACAGACCAAACACACTTGCTGAAAAGAAAGACTCACATTGAAGGCTTTCCACAATTACCAACATCTCAAAGTGATTTGCATCCAATGAAGTACTTTGTGAAAAGTAGGAAAAATGGCAGCTAATTTGTGCCCAACTTTCACAAAATCAGAAGTCGCATGAATTCTGGCTTTGCCTGAGGAAGGAGCAGCGTTCGGAAACCTTGTGGTTTCAGATAAACCTGTTGGACTATAGCCTGGTGTCGTGTGACTTCTGACTTTGTCCACCCCAGTCCAACACCGGCACCTCCACATCACAATGTTTACGAATAGTAACAAGATAATGACAAAAGGAAACCATTAATTGCAGATGCTGGGAATTCTGTTTTTGAGCAAGGCAATGACTATTGTCTGAAAGGGTTTAAACTGAGGAGTGCCTCAAGGACCACCTAGAATAATCATGGAATATGGACTTGTGGGTAGGATATCAAAGGAGGGACACCTAACATTTGGTGCTCCTTAAAATCTCTTGTAAAAATGTGACATCTAACAAGTTGCTAACATACCATAAACTATGTCTTATTAACTACAAGTTAGCCCAGGAAGTGCTTTTCCTCTCCCACACTAACCCAAGCAGACCCTGTAGATTCCAACCCTTAAAGAGGATGGTGGTAGAAATCTTCCTCATGAGCAGTAGCTTAAAGAATCATGAGCTGTCCTGCCCACCCAACATTGACTAGATATCAACAGTGATAAATATCGAGGGATAAATATTGTTTAGGACTCAGGAACTATCTCCCAAACTCTTTATTTGAGTAAAAGCATGGGATTGCTTCCATCTGCTCAAGCAGGAAGATGGGGGCTTTGGTGGACCATCTCCTCAGAAGCATGGCAGCTCCAACAAGCTCCCTCGGCATTGCAATGTTGGCCTTGATTTTCTTGGGTTCCATCACGGAGTTAAACCTGGAACGCTGTGATTCAATGGAGAGAATGCTACCCAGTGAACCAAGGCAGGGTAAACCCATGTTAATTGTAAGAGAAATGCCAATTCAAATTATTCCCTGCCCAGAAAGTAAAACACCCAAACTTAAACTTACCTCCTGGAAACATTCCAATGCTGCAGGGCAAGAACATAGGAACTGGGGGAGGCCATTCAGCCCCTCAAGCCTACTCCACCATTCAGGTAGGTCAAGGCTGACCTGCATCTGAACTTCGCCCACCCATCTCAGGTTCTATAACCCTTAATGGCCTTAATTGATGAAAATACAACCATACAATTCTCTATGGGTCAGCAGCCTTTTCAACTAGCCTAGCTGTGAAGATATTCAGCATTCTGAACCAGCGGGCTGTGAATATAGTCACCTTATTCATTCACAGAATGCAGGGGTCACTAGCTAGGTCAGCATTTATGGCCCATTCCTAATTGCCCAGGGAGCAGTTAAGAGTCATCCACATTGCTGTGGGTCAGGAGTCACATGTAGGCCAGACCAGGTAAGGATGGTAGTTGCCTTCCCTAAAGGACATGAGTGAACCAGATGGGTTTTTCCCGACAATTGACAACAGATTCATGGTCATCATTAGATCCGTAATTCCAGATCTTTTATTTAATTCAAATTCCACCATCTGTGTGGTGGGATTTGAACCTAGGTCCCCTGGGTCTCTGGTTTAACACTCCAGTGATCATTACCACTAAGCCATCACCTCCCTCATACACTCAGGATGTCTGCTCAGTGGAAGCTGCTTGTATCATGTGGTGATCCATACCACGGCCATGGGCATTCCTCTGTAGGCAGCACCCACTTCCTACAGACAAAGGGGGTGGCCATGGGTACCCGCATGGGTCCAAGATATGCCTGCCTCTTTGTAGGTTACGTGGAACAATCCCTCTTCCGTACCTACACTGGCCCGAAACCCCACCTCTTCCTCCGTTACATTGATGACTGCATCGGCGCCACCTCATGCTCCCACGAGGAGCTCGAACAGTTCATCCACTTCACCAACAGCTTCCACCCCAACCTTAAGTTCACCTGGACCATCTCTAACACCTCTCTCTCCTTCCTGGACCTCTCTGTCTCCATCTCGGGTTAACCACCTAGAAACCGATATCCATTTCAAGCCCACTGACTCCCACAGCTACCTGGAATACACCTCCTCCCACCCACCTTCCTGCAAAAATGCCATCCCCTATTCCCAATTCCTTCGCCTCCACCGCATCTGCTCCCAGGATGAGGCATTCCACTCCCGTACATCTCAGATGTCCTCATTCTTCACGGACCGCAACTTCCCCCCACTCAGGGGTCGAGAACGCCCTCGACCGTGTCTCCCGCGTTTCCCGCAACTCATTCCTCACACCCCCGCCCCGCAATAACAACCAAAACAGAATCCCCCCTGTCCTCATGTACCACCCCACCAACCTCCGTATATAACGCATCATCCTCCGACACGTTCCGCCATCTGCAATCCGACCCCACTGCCAAAGACATTTTTCCCTCCCCACCCTTGTCTGCTTTCCGGAGGGACCACTCTGTCCGTGACTCCCTTGTCTGCTCCACACTCCCCTCCAGCCCCACCACACCCGGCACTTTTCCCTGCAACCGCAGGAAGTGCTACACCTGCCCCTACACCTCCCCCCTCACCCCAATCCCAGGCCCCAAGAAGACTTTCCACATCAAGCAGATGTTCACCTGCACATCTCCTAATGTGGTATACTACATCCGCTGTACCCATTGTGGCTTCCTCTACATCGGGGAAACCAAGCGGAGGCTTGGGGACCACTTTGCAGAACACCTGCGCTCAGTTCGCAACAAACAACTGCACCTCCCAGTCGCGAACCATTTCAACTCCCCCTCCCATTCCTCAGACGACACGTCCATCCTGGGCCTCCTGCAATGCCACAATGATGCCACCCGAAGGCTGCAGGAACAGCAAATCATATTCAGCCTGGGAACCCTGCAGCCCAATGGCATCAATGTGGATTTCACAAGCTTCAAAATCTCCCCTCCCCCAACCGCATCCCAAAACCAGCCCAGCTCATCTCCACCTCCCTAACCTGTTTTTCCTCTCACCTATCCCCTCCTCCCACCTCAAGCTGCACCCCCATCTCCTATCTACTAACATCATCCCGCCCCCTTGACCTGTCCGTCCTCCCTGGACTGACCTATCTCCTCCCTACGTCCTCACCTACACTCACCTTTACTGGCTCTATCCCCGCTTCTTTGACTTGTCTGCCTCCTCTCCACCTATCCTCTCCTCTATCCATCTTCTATCCACCTCCCCCTCTCTCCCTATTTATTTCAGAACCCTCTTCCCCTCCCCCATTTCTGATGAAGGGTTTGGCCTGAAACGTCAAGCTTTTCTGCTCCTGTGATGCTGCTTGGCCTGCTGTGTTCATCCAGCTCCACACCTTGGTATCACTGATGACATGCCCAGAGCTTTCTTGTTTGTTGGCGATACATCACCCAAGGATTCGCTGCTATAGAGGAGTGTCAGAGGAAAACTGCCTTGTACACCATGACTTTGTTTCCATCAATGGGTGATGGTTGGTAAGCCTCTAAGATGGACAAAGACATAAAATAGACCTAGGCTTTGCTGCCACCACTTCTCTTTGATCTTCCAAACAGTAAGGATGGATTCATTGTGTTTTGCAATGCTCTTAAACACAATGGGATTCAGAATTTTGCAAATGGAACTATTTAGTCCAGTAGAACTATGGCAAGGATCTTGCTAGCATTGAAGTGTAGACCCCCTAAACCACAGTAATGGTCACCTTTAGCCTTGCTTCTGTTCTTGAATTTTGAGGCAACCTTGTGTGTAAGGTGTGTGATTTTTATATATAGAAATATTATTCATTTTAGAGTTTGGATTTTGAGCTAGTGGCTTGAGGGGTTTGGTCTGTGTTTTTTTCAGAGGTTTAATAATTAACTTGTCAGTACTACTGGAGCCATGATTTTTTTTGAAATGGGTATGAAAGAGAGAGGGTTCCTGGAGTGACAATGTTTAATTTGCTTGCATTGAAAGAGTTTTAATGTGGGACAGAGTAAACATTGAAGAACATTAGCTTACTTTCTATTGGAAGAAAGGAATTGGGTTTTTTTCCGCTGATGGGAAAAAAAAGTGCATAACTTGTAAAGCTTACATTTCTCAGAAGTGCTGGTTGAAGTCAGATGTATGAAACTGTTTCTCTCAAAGAAAGAAGATAATCCAGAAAAGACATCGGTTAGCTCTGTGTAAAGGTTTCAGTTTTAAAGTTCCAGACCAGAAGTGTATGGTTAGAATCCTGAATGGCTTTTTGAAACAGAGAAAGCCCAAGCTCAGTTGTATGACTCTGCAAAAAAAAGGCTATTAAACTCTCAAGACCAGGAACTGAAAGCAACAATTAAATCATATCTGTAGATGTGATGGAAAATTACTGTAAAGTTTTGGAAAGATGTGACGGTATATTACCATGTGTTTTGAAATCTTTCAAGTTGTGTTCAATGTGAATATTTTTATTCTATTTTCTTATCATTTTCTTGCATAATAAATTTCAGCTTTATTGCTAAGACCAAAATGCAGCATTGTGTGCATGTGCTTCATTGAAGGATCACCACATTAAGTTTAACAATATATATGAGCTATCAAGCCAGATTTTTATCTGGGATTTGACTTGCCCAGTAATAACATCAGCTGGCATCATAACATTTGGCACACAGGTCTTCGGGGAACCACAGTTCATGCTAGATTTGCTGCAAAAGCTTCGACGCTGCACAACTGACACACCGTAGCTGGGAAGCTGCCCAACCCAGTATCCTGGTTGTTTTCAATTTGTGTAGTGACTGGGTGGATTTTGGTCAGAGGAATGCCATTGCACTAGAATGTCAAACGTTCATCTTCTGATGCGCACTCTCCACTCCCAGCTCACTCCTAGTCAAAGATCACATCATGTGGCCATTGGAAACATTTCAAAGACCCCCTAAAACTAACATGAAGAAGTTCTGCTGAGGAGGTGCCAGTGTTGGACTGGGGTGGACCGAAGTCACACGACACCAGGTTATAGTTAAACAGGTTTATTTGAAATCACAAGCTTTCAAAGCACCGCCCCTTTCATCAGGTAAAGTCACTTTAACTAATGAAGGAGCAGAGCTCCGAAAGCTTGTGATTTCAAATAAACCAGTTGGGCCATAACCTGGTGTTGCATGGCTTCTGACTGTGGAGAAGTTCAGCTTTGACACCAGCAATGGAAAAGAAGTCCGATGAATGGTGATTCCAGCTTCATCAAGGTGTAGCTGGCTTTGAAGCAGGCAGATGATGAATGAGAGAGCAAGAAGCAGGTTCAAGAAAGGACACAACCCCTCAATGACCATTGATCCATCAACAGACTGTCTAGATTACTGATGTCGAAAGTGGATTTTAGATATTTTTTAAATGCTCTTTCTCTCTTAGTCTTTGACTTCCTTTTCCATTTCCATTATCTTTCACTAACTTCACTCCTGTCTGTTATAGTCTCTCTTGCCTTCTCTCCCCCTTTCTCTCTCTCCTAGGAACCTATAGGGAGAAGGAATGCCTCAGTTAGTTGTGTGAAGACATACTGCTTGAGTTCACCTCTGAATGGCCAAGCTCTTTAAGCACTTTTATTGAAAAGGCAAACAAAAAATAAATCTAAAAAAGTCGACAGCAGATAAGGTTGAAATCTATTATTGCCAGTAGTTCAACTCATACTTAAAATGCAAGGCAAGAAGATTAAAAGATGGAGTCCATTTATAAAATGCAAACAGTGTATTTGTCTCTGTTGGCACAGATCCCAAGACTTCTGTCTGTGCCCAATATTCAGTGATTACAGCTGGAGCATTCTCGATACGGATTTTAATGCATGGTCCCCTAGGGGTGTAATTGGCTGAGCGTAAGGCAATACGAGTCAATTAGAAGTAGACCATTATTATCTCTCTCTCACCAGGCAGTTGGGAGATACACAACCATAGTAAGGTTGTTATCTGTATCCACACTGCAACAATCGTAATGAAGCATCAGATTGTTACTGGCACACAAATTGAATTTCTTGCACCACTCTTCAGCTCCACTGAGTCTCATTTTTTTCTCTGCTGCTATGAAACATTTGGATATGCTGGAATTGTATTCTTTGAAATAGGCAGGGTGAGGGGAGACATTAATATGCATTAACGATTTGGGCATGAATGTAGGGAGTGTGATCAGTAATTTTGTAGATGACATTAAAATTGGTGGTGAGATAAATAGCAAGGAGGGAAGCCTTAGACCACAAAATGATATAGACACCCTGGTGCCGACCTCCTTACACCTTTATCTCTCGTTCCTGGACAGTACTGTTTCATACCTCTAATTCTTCACCTTCTCTAATCATTGACACGTCTGTGTCTATTGTTTTATTCTTTTTAATTGTCTCAGCCTGTTATCACATCTGCCTGTTATTTTATTTCATTCGCATGAATGTGGTTATACCTCCACATCCAGCTCCACTAACCTCTATGCCAGAGCTCCCCAAACACTTTCTTAGTGTGACCCTTTTCCAAGGTTTGAAAATTGTCTGACCCTCTCAGTGAAAACAGTGAGAGAGAAGGGCTTGGGGGATTGTGTTACTTCAATGTCACACCCACAGCACGTGTCAGGAATGTACCTGCCAAACACACTACATGGCCTCCAGCCAAATGGCCATGTTTGAAAGTCCAGGGGAAGCCACCTTTAGTCGTCGGTCAAGGGGTACTAGCTCAGAAAATCAACAGCATCGTCCGAACTCAGCCCAAGAGCTTGGATATGTTTAGTTGGGCACTTGGACAATTGAGGTCAGAGTCTCTGTATTGGTACAGTCTGCAATGTGGGCAGCAGTCAGGTCTGAACAATGAAAAGATGCGATGTTAGGTTGGGCATTAGGAAACAAGCCTTGGACTGGGTTCTACCATGGTGTAGCACTAAGGCCTGTTCAGTTCTCCAGCTCCGGTTACAATTTCAGCTGATCAGACAGGTGATGATGCAAAGCAGCAACACATTTATGAAAGTGAGCCTCTATTTGCTACGAAGTCTCACCTTTGCCACCAACGTTCCCTCAAAAACTTTTCTTCATCATTGTCCTCCCACTACATCTGCTATGAAGCGATATTCTTCACTGGCAGTGCCATTGGTGGGAATCCAGAGTGATCCCTGCCAGCGATTAATTCCACTGCCAGTGAGCACACAATGGTACAAGAGCGGAACCCCGGAGACATGGGCCACACACAATGGGCTGACCAGCAGAGTAATATGAGAAGTCTCAGTCGAGTTCACAGAGAGAAACCCAGCGCGAAAACCTCTCCAAAACTGACACTGAGCTGATTTTTGGTAAAAATTTGCCTTTATCTTATGCGGTTACATTATGACACTGATTACTCTCTTGGTTCTCCAACTCTGAGCTACAGTGCAATCTCCCCTCTCCCAATGTATCATCAACGGCAAAGTCTTTAACTTGAACTTTCCTCTTCAAATCTCTTCAGGATCTTTTCCCACCTTCAAATACTGCTGAAATCTCACCATGCTTTTAGTCAAGTCTGTTAAGTCTAGGTTTGGGTTTAATCAACTATCTCTGAGATGCTTTCCAGGGTTTTGTAATATTAGATTAAAGCAAATTCACTTCTGCATCCAACTAGTTTACAGAGCTGCAAAGATCGAATGATTGTATGTATAGATAATGAAGGGGTATCAACTCAGGAGTGGTATCAGGACGAGATTGGAAGGATTTTTTTCTTGGTAAATTTGATAAGGATTATTTTACCATATGGCTGCTGAAGCCTCATTAATCAGAATATAAAACCAAATTATACAAGCAACTGAAAAGTAGAAATATTAGTAGGTAAGGAAAAATTACACCCATGTGGAAGTACTGCTAGCATAGGAGTAATGGGCCTAATGGCTCTCTTCTTTAGTGATAATGTCAATCAGCTGACATTCTCTCAAACTTGAAAACTTAGCCTCATGACCCAACTGATGAAATTTTAATCATAAGAAGTCATAGTGACGTTTATTCTGCGTCCACTTCTGGGGAGCCAAAACTAGAGGAGATGAATGTGAAATAGTCAGCAACAAATCCAATAAGAAATTGAGGAGAAGGTTCTTTAACCAGGCAGTGGTGAAAGTTTGGAGAACAAAAGTTATTGAAGCGCATAGCTTGGAGATTCACTCAAGAAGAAGAACAGAAGGGGGAAAGGTATAGAAGACGTGCCAAAATGAAGCAGGGAAGGTTCAAGCTTTTAGAAAAAGAACTAATTCATGGGATGTGTGTACCACTGACAAGGCCAGCATCTGTTGCCCATCCCTTAATTGCCTTTGAGAGCAATCGCTATGAATCTGGAGTCATATTTAAGCCAGACCCAGGAAGGATGGCTGATTTCTGGAAGGCACTGCCTGGGAGGTTAGTTGAAGGGGGTAAGCTCAGAATCTTTAAACAATACTTGAAGGAGCACTTGAAGATTCATCATGTTTAAGGCTAGGGGCTCAGGGCAGGAAAGTGGGACTAGGGTAGTTAATAATGTATATTGGGTGGCATAGACTCAATGGGTCGAGGAACTTCTTCTGTACTGCATAGAATCATAGCGTTATAGAGCTGTACAGCACGGAAACAGACCCTTCAGTCCAACTCATCCGTGTCGATCGCATATCCTAAATTAATCTAGTACTATTTGCCAGCATTTGGCCCATATCCCTTTAAAATCTTCCCACTCGTGTACCCTACCAGATGCCTTTTAAATGCTGTAATGGTACCAGCCTCCACCATTTCCTCCAGCACCATTTCATATATGCACCACCCTCTGTGTGAAAAAGTTGCCCTTAGGTCCCTTTTAAATCTTTCCCCTCTCACTTTAAACCTATGCCCTCTAGTTTTGGACTCCCCTGCCCTGGGAAAAAGACCTTGGCTATTCACCCTATCCATTCCCCTCATGATTTTATGAACCCTCTAATAAGCTCACCCCTCAGCCTCTGACACTCAAGGGAAAATAGCCCCAGCCTATTCAGCCTTTCCCTAAAGCTCAAACCCTCCGACCCTGGCTCTTCTAAATTTTTTCTGAACCCTTTCAAGTTTCACAACATCCTTCCCGTAGCAGATGATTCTACAATTCCCTCACGAAAGAACATGAGCAAACTAGCTGGGATTTTACAAGAATCAATCCTAGTTCCATGGTTACCATTATTGACACCAGTTCTAAATTTAATTAAGACAATAATCTGGATTATAAATCCCACCAGCTGGAAAGGATTTGAAGCTTTGTCCCAGTGCATCGGGATTACTAGTCTCAGTGACATTACATGACCAATTGGCCTATTTCTTCTCTGTACATTTATGTAAATTTATGGATTGTTATTTAAGTTGACGCTGGGCATAAAGTAATATTTGTGTGTGAGCTATGTTAGTGCGGAAGTGTGTTTGGCAATTAGGAAACATTTGTGAAAACCTTTAAGTAGAGGCAATCTGTCCAACATTCGCTTGCCTTTTCAGATTGTAAACGTACCTTTTTGGTTTTGTCCATTGCCTTCAAAATGGAGATATTGAGCTGTTCCAGAGCTGACAGGACACTTTCATACTCCCCTAGATGTTCAGAAAAATATTCTGGAAAAACAACAAAGTAAGGATTTTTAATCTTCTCCTCCACAAAGCCTCAGGATAACTCATTTACTTCCAACAGAGAATACAAACAGACAAATACGCAGCAGGAATAGACCATTTGGCCCTTTAAACCTAACTCAATATTCGATAGAACAAGCATGGGGCTGGATGAACACAGCAGGTCAAGCAGCATCATAGGAGCAGGAAAACTTGACGTTTCGGGCCTAAACCCTTCATCAGAAAATATTCTATATTCAATATTCGATAGATTGTGATAGCGCCGGTGGTGGACTGTGCTGAACAAAGTGAGAAGTCACACGTTATCAGACTTCACCTGACAAAGAAGCTCTGCTCTGAAAACTTGTGATTTCAAATAAACCTGTTGGACTATAACCTGGTAACGTGTGACTTCTGACAATAAGATCATGGCTGATCTGTTTTTGTTTTGAATTCCACATTCCTATCTACTCCAGATAACCCTTGATGACCTGCCTAATAAGAACTTTTTCACTTCTGCCTTAAAAATATTCAATGATCTTACCTCCACCACCTTCTGAGGCAGAGTTCCAAAGGCACAGAACCCTCTGAGGGAAAATAATTCTCCTTATCTTGCTCCTAAAAGGGTGACCCCTAATGTTAAAATAGTGGGACTTTTAGTTCTGAACTGAACTGCCAGGGGAGGTGATGGTCTAGTGGTATTATCGCTGGACTGTTAATCCAGAGAACAGACAACACTCTGGGGACCCAGGTTCGAATCCTGCCATGTCAAATGATGGAATTTGAATTCAATAAATACCTGGAATTAAGAATCTAATGATGACCATGAATCGATTGTTGATTGTCAGGAAAAGCCCATCTGGTTCACTAATGTCCTTTAGGGAAGGAAACTGCCATCCTTGGCTGGTCTAGCCTACATGTGACTCCAGACCCGCGGCCAATATGGTTGACTCTGAACTGCCTATCAGTTGGCAGATAGGCAATAAATGCTACCTAGCCAGCGACGCCCTCATCCCGTGAATGAATAAAGGGGGAGAAGAAATGAAATAAAGAAAAACAAGAGGAAACATCCATTCCACCCACCTTGTCAAGACCATTGAGGATCTTGGACACTTCAATCGATTCATCCCTTGCTCTTCTAAACTCCAGAAGAAACAAGCCCGTTTGCCCAGTCTTCCCTCATAAGACACCCACTCATTCCAGGTAGCAATCTACTAAAGATCTTCTCCTCCATCACCAAAGCATAGGAAGGCAACCAAAACTGGGCACTGTACTCAAGATGTAGTCTCACGAACGCACTGGATAACTGAAGCATAACATCCCTACTTTTATGTTTAATCCTTTTCATAATAAATGTTGGCAGCCTACTTACCCTTCCTGATTACATGCTGTACCTGCATCCTAAACATTTGTTACTCATGGACTTATGAAGGCAGCTCACCACCACTTTCTCAAGGGACGGGTGACAAATGCTGGCTCTGCCAATGATGACAATGTCCCATGAGCGAATAATAAAATGCACAGAGCTCCTTAATCTCTCTGTACCTCAGAAATCCGCAATCAATCTCTATTTAATAAACTCTTTTCTCGTTCCTCCTGCCAAAGTGAACTTCACATTTCGCCACATTAGACTTCAGCTGCTAGATCTCTTTCAACTCCCTGAGCCTATTGATATCCATCTGCAACTTCCTGATGTATTCGTCACCACACCCTCTCTGACCTATCTCTTTCTAATACGCAAAGATAACAACCATACTTTTTGCCTCATCTAAGCCATTGATGTAAATTGTAAAAATTTGAGGCCATAATACAAACTCCTACAGGACTCCATCTGTCACACCCTCCAAATCAGGAAAAAAAAACATCTATATATATTCTGTGTTCTCTACAAACCAGCTAAGGTTCCACACATGCTACTGTGTTAATAATAATATCAATATTAATAATATGCCGCCCTCTAGTATATTTTATAACATATTATGGGATCCCACATTGTTGACTACATTCGTATTTTTGCAGTAAGGGCAGTTTGATCAATAAGTGTTGAGGATTGGAAAGGGAACACAAGTGCCTACGTCCTGTGATGATCAGTGATGTTCTCGGCACATTTGTTTTAAAAAACTGAACAAAGAATCTCAATCTACTTCAATGAGAGGGGTTGACCTCTACAAGAGATTGACAAGAAGAGAAAAACCAAGGGAAGAGCTGGCTCACTTTCTTTGCCATTGTCTGTGCTTCACACCATCAGCAGCCTCCAGGCAACTGAGGCACAACATTGCTCAATGTGCCCCCAACCAAACAGCCAGGAGCTTTGTCTATCTTTACAGTTGAAGGATCAGATTTGACAGATAACTGAGTACACGATGGAATCCCTTCAAAGAACACAGTGAGGAATCTGACGGTTGTTAAAGTGGCTGTGTACACAAGTTATTGCTGTGACAGTTCCCCTGGGATTAACCCAGCCACAAATCATTGGAAAAGACAGAGAAAATTCAGCATTAAAAAGAAATGGCAGGACAGGAAAGGGGCAATGATATTATTGACTTACCACATAGCTCCTCTGTGTCCAAGTTGCTGTTTTAAGGACAAAGTGAAATTGGATTACAACGATGCCTTTAGCAATGGCTATTAAAAGGATCAAATAATAAATATTAATCATGAGCATCTCAAATTAAATGGCACAAGCTAGGAGCCGTCAACCAACAAATTTCAGCTTCATATCTTCAGTCTGAGATCATTAGGTGTGACTGATAGTGACTTTTCCAGTCATTGATAAAATTAGAGAGTCTGGTCATGAGCTGGTTGTAGTCCTGGACTAGTAACCCACAGATGACCCGGAGGATCTGATCCCCTAGACTATCCCTCCATGGAATACAGCGGCAAAGGAGGCTGGTTAGCTCAGTTGGGTGGATGGCTGGTTTGTGACACCAACAGAGTGGGGTCAATTCCCACACTGACTGAGGTTACCATGAAGGACTCTCCTTCTCAACCTCTCCCCTTGTGTGAGCTGTGATGACTCCCCTCCCTCAGTTAAGCTACCACCATCCCTCGCTAATGAGGGAGCCCCCTATGATGGCGTAAGCCTGTGGCGACTGCACTTTGTTTAGAACAGCAAGCACTGAAACAGGAGTAGGCCATTCGGCCCTGAGGTCGGTTCCACTATTCAGGGTGAGATCTTGGGTGAGTCATAGTTTATCTAATAAAATCGAACCCAGTTTTAAATATTTCAGGGGAGTCCCAGATTTCCAATAGACTTTCTGAGAAGCAAAGCTTTCTCATTTTGCTCCTGAATTGCCTATTTCTGAGGTTTCTGAGTCTCTTCGCTCTGGACTCCCTCACAAATGGTGCTTTTAGCGAGACGCGCCACAATTTGTGGTTCTAAAAGCGTAAAGTCAACGGGTCGAGATTGATGTTTTTTAGTGCAAAAACATACTTTATTCATTAAAAAAAAACTTTATCAATATTCACAGATACTAAAGCAGTTTTGTACGGTCTACGTATCAAGAAAAAAAAACAAACATTGTGATTTGATATTCCTGTAGTTGCAAAAACCAAAGGCATTTCTTACTCATGCAGGGCACTACTTACATACACTGAGGCAACAAGAACGTCTGATCATTGAACACACTCTCGTTAGAGGGGAGATGGACCTTAGACGGTGGTCTTCCCCACTGCAGCATGGCAGCAGCTGCTCCAAGCTTTACCATGTCCCTCAGCAAGTAGCCCTGGGCTGAGACTGATTACGCTAACAGTGACACGACATCAGAGCAAATCAAAGGCCACGTTTTCACCATGTCTAATCTGCTTTCCACTGAGGGTCACTGAACAACTGCTCGAATGCTGCAATTGGTATAGTGGAATTTCACTCAGTACATTTTCTTCCGTGAGTATTGGCAGTTGTAGTCTGGACTCCGGACAGATAACCCATCAGTTTTGGGCTGTCAATCTAATGTCTTAAGTGATTGATGCAAATCTCCATATAGAGAATCAGTTTAATTGGGCTTTTCTCTTGTTACCAAGCAGCTTCTCAGTAACAAAAACCTGAACTCATTTCACATCTGTGGCATAGTTAAACATCGCAGGCACTTTCACAGGAGTTTTATTAAACAGAAATAGTTTCCAGAGTCACACGAGAAGATCAGGGCTGAAGAACAGTCTTTGAGGAATAAAATGAGACTGATCAACAGAGAGGTTGAAGGAGGGGAACTCTAGAGCTTAAGGCCCAAGCACCTGAAAGAGTGGCACCCAAACATGCAGTGATAAAAATCAGGGACACTAGAATCTGTCAGGGAGGAGGGTGGGGATCTCAGAGTGTTATAAGCTGGAGGAGGTCAAAGTGATATGGAAGGGCTTAGACCAGAAGGGGATTTGTAAACCAGCATGAGAATTTTCAAATTGAAGTGTGCCAGTCAAGGAGGCAAAGCAACAGAGTTTTAAAATCATTTAAAATTCTGACTCTGGAGTAATAGAATACACATTCTAGACAACTGTCAGTGAATAAACTGAAAACTGAAAGAGGAAGCTGTGGTAAAGCGGTAATATCACTGGACTCTTTTTTAAATTCACTCACGGGAGGTGGGCGTCGCTGGCTGGCCTACATGGAGAAGGCTGGAGAAACTCAGCAGGTCTGGCAGCATCTGTGAAGAAAAAAAAGGCACAAGTGGCAGTACAATGGCTCAGCGGTTAGCGCTGCTGCCTCACAGCACCAGGGACCCGGGTTCAATTCCAGCCTCAGGCAACTGTCTGTGTGGAGTTTGCACGTTCTCCCTGTGTCTACGTGGGTTTCTTCCGGATGCTTCGGTTTCCTCCCACAGTCCAAAGATGTGCAGGTTAGGGTGGACTGGCCATGCTAAATTGCCTGTAGTATGCAGGTAAGGTGGATTAGCCATTGGAAATGCAAGGTTACAGGGATGGGGTGGGTTTGGGTAGGATGCTCTTTGGAAGGGTGGTGTAGCCTAGATGGGATGAATGGCCTGCTTCCACACTGTAGGGTTTCTGTGAAAAACAGAGTTAACATTTTGAATGCGTGTGACTCTTCAGAACTGTTCCAAAGACTCGCAACTCTTAGAGAAAAGAAAATTCCTTCTCATCTGCATCTCTAATTGGCATCCCTAAATTCTGAGACCAGTCCCTCTGGTCCTAGACTCTGCCATGAAGGGAAACATCCTCTCAGCATATACCCTGTCAAGCCCCTAAGGAATCCTACATGGTTCAATGAGATTACCTCTCATTCTTCTAAATTCCGGCGAGTAGAGTCCCAACCTGTTTAATGTTTGGTCATAATTCTTCCATCCCAGGGATCATCCTCGTGAACCTTTTCTGACATTCGTCCAATGAGTCATTTGTTTTTGATTCAAATCAACAGCCCCTAAAGGTGCAAATCAGTTGCTGCCTCAGACCATGAACAGCCGCAGCAGTCACCAGTGGAGCGCTGTTTAAACCTGACCTCTCTGCAGTGATAATGAGCCGGTTTTCAGTCACACCTTGAATTATCCATCCCCCTATTCGTTTCATGTATGGAACAGTAGCCATGTTGTTACTTCATCTCGTTTCACAGATTGCCTGCTGCATTCAAAAATCTAGTGGTTTCTTAGTTATAATAGTTGAAGCCAACTGAAAAGGAGTTAATGTCTGAATTCATGAAGGTCATGGTAACTTTGATCAAACGCTATACCATCAAGTGATGCCACCCTGCCTCGGGGCCCCTGCTGAATACAAGCCAGTTCCATGGCAGAAGATAAGAGACTGACAGGATTAATTTGTGTTGCAGCAGAGAATGTTGCCAGATTTGATGCCAAAGGCAGCTATTAGCTCTTCCGTTTTTACGCTTGTTTTCGAATAAGCCATGTTTTTAATGACTGTCACTTTCTGAAAGACTTAGAAGGTCATACTAATGTACCAACACGGAACAAGAGTAGCTCACTTGGCCCTTTAAGTCAGTTCTGCCATTCAACAAGTGGCTGAACTGATTTTAGCCTCAACTCTACATTCTTGCATATCCCCGATAATCTTTCAGCCACTTGGTCATCAAGAATCTAACTACCGCTGCCTTAAAAATATTGGAAATTTGTGCATCCATTGGCTTTTGACGGAGGGAATTCCAAAGACTCACAATGCTCCGACAAAGAAAATGTTTCCTCATCTCTGTCTTAAATGGACAACCCTTTATTTTCAGAGACAGTAGGAACTGCCGATGCTGGAGAATCTGAGATAACAAGGTGTGGAGCTGGATGAACACAGCAGGCCAAGCAGCGTCGGAGGAGCAGGAAAGCTGGCTTCGCAGTGGGGTTAAAACTCATTCAGAGACAGTAGGAACTGTCGATGTTGGAGAATCTGAGATAATCTGCTCCTCTGATGCTGCCTGGCCTGCTGCATTCATCCAGCTCTACACCTTGTTAATCCTTTATTTTTAACCAGTCACCCCGAATTCTAGATTCTCCCACAACAGGAAACTTCCTTTCCACATCCACCCAGTCAAGACCCTTCAAGATCTCACATGTTTTAATTAAGTCAACTCAGACTCTTCAAAACTCCAACTTGTGTCTAGCCTTTCCTTATAAGCCAGTCTGCTCTTTCCAGCTGTTATAGAGGTAGTTTATCTCCCTTGCTATTTTGCATGTTTTCTATCACAAGTGGATGAAGGTGTTCGGTGGGTCTATCAGTCCGTCTGGGAGAGTCTCGAATAACTCACCCAAGTGGGAGGAGCTCTACTGGCCTCTGATGCTGAGGCAAAAAGAGGCAAAATAATTCTCTGCTTACCAGCAATCAAAACCATAACTTTAAATGTGAAACTTTAGCATCCAATAGCACTTTCAAATTCCAATTATCTAGGCATGTGGAAACAAACTGGAGGTATATTTATGTGGGTGGGAATCCAGGGGTCAAGTGCTGATAGCAACAAACTGAACAAAACGCCTGAGCTAAGGGAATTCCACCTGCTACTTGACTAAGTGCTGAAACTCACAGAATCGTTATGGTATTTCACAAAAGGGAAAAAACAAAGGATGTCCAACATCTGTTTATCAGCTTCCACTAACCAAGGATTTGAAAGGAGAGAGCTGGGATTTAGAACCCATACTGGTTGGCAGTGTTCATTCAATACCGCACACCCCTCTCTCTCTCACTCTCACACACACGCACACGCACACACACACACACACACACACACACAGACACAGACACATACACACACAGACACACACGCGCACACACACACACACACAGGCACACACATAGACACAGACACAGATACACACACAGATACACACAGAGACACACACAGACACACATAGACACAGACACACACACAGACAGACACACACACGTGCACACACACACACATGCACACACACACACAAACACACACAGACACAGACACACACACACAGTCACACACACACAGATACATACAACACACAGACACAGACACATACACACACAGACACACACGCGCACACACACAGGCACACACCCAGGCACACGCGCGTGCATGCGCACACACACGCGCGCGCGCACACACACACAAACACTTACACACACGCACACACTCACACAGACACACACACACACACACACACAGACACATACATACACAGACACCTGATAACTGATTAATTGAGCATCTAGAACATTGGGATGTGGGCTGTGGAAGGAGCTGTAAGACTTAGAAGTCAATAAACTCTATCACCAAAGTGAAATGTTTTGGTTTCTGTCTCAACCAACCAGGTTGGATCTATGGATCTATCTTTGCAGCCGCAGTAGACTCACCAACTTTAAGGGCATTTAAATGGTCGTTGGATAAACATATGGATGATAATGGAATAGTGTAGGTTAGATGGGCTTCAGATTGGTTTCACAGGTCGGTGCAACATCGAGGGCCGAAGGGCCTGTACTGCGCTGTAATGTTCTATGTTCTATGTTCTATGGAAAATCTGTCCTTCATTCAATATCACAAAAACGTATTTGTCATGTTATCATGTGAAATTTGGTCGTCATTTTTCTCATTGCAGTCATGATTATACAAAAAGACAAGAACAGCAAATGCATGGGGACCACCACCACTGCAAGTTCCCCTCCAAACTGTCAGCCTGACTTGGAAATATTTCACCGTTCCTTCTTTGAGTCAAAATTCTGGAACTCACTCTCCATTAGCTCTGTGGTGACAGTGACTACAGTAGGAGAGCAGCTCACTACCGCTTTCTCAAAGGACAATATAGGGACAGGTAATAGATAGTAGCTTGTGATGCCTGAAAAAGGATTTTTATAAATTCAAAAATACTAGATTAGCTATAAAGCAGAGACAGTAGGAACTGCCGATGCTGGAGAATCTCAGATAACAAGGTGTAGAGCTGGATGAACACAGCAGACCAAGCAGCATCAGAGGAGCAGGAAAATTTCTGAATGATAATTTCTGAAGAAGAGTCTAGACCCGAAACGTCAGCTTTCCTGCTCCTCTGATGCTGCTTGGCCTGCTGTGTTCATCCTGCTCCACACCTTGTTATCTTGGACTATAAAGCAGTTTTGGTTATCCTGTGTTATGAAGTGTATTGTATAAATTCTTTGTTTCTTCTCTGAGGAAGAACATATTCTTTTCCACCACATTACTGACATCAATTTAACTGACAGAAGTGGTACCTACTCCGTGCGGTGCTTATCAATCTTGACAAACAGCTCCCGTAACTCAGCAGTGCTCAGGACTCCATCTGCAAAGTACGCCTTAAACTCATCAAAGGATAATTTACCATCATCTGTAAGGAGGAGACAAGTCAGTCCATAGCATTAACCAGAAATGTGGTAAATTTTACAACGATATCGGGCGTGTTTTAAAGGACAGGGTTGGGGATGGAGGAATGGAAGTTGAAGGTGGGCAGAGACAATAGAGGCAGGCAAGATGGTGGTGAGCCCCAGATTAGCCAGACCTCATTTCTGACAATATTCACTAATTCCTGTTGACCATCATTTCTGGGACCTTAGGTGGAAAAAGCCCTAGACCAGGGGAATGATGGCAATGCTCACCACTGGTCAACCAACTCGTATAGTCACAGAGTCTTACAGCAGTGAAATAGACCCTTCAGTCCAATTCATCCAAGCTGACCAAGTTGAGCAGTTCGTGGTCAAATGCAACAAGATCTGAACAAGATCCAGGTTTGGTCAGACAAGTGGCAAGGAACATTCGTGTCACACAAATGCCAGGCTATGACCATCTCCAATAAGAGAGAATCTAACCACCACCCCTTGACATCCACTGGTGTTACCATCACTGAATCCCCCCCCCCCGCTATCAACATTCTGGGTGTTACCATTGACCAGAAACTCAACAGAACTAACTATATAAACACAGAGGTACAACAGCAGGTCAGAGATTAGGAATACTCATCTCCTGACTCCTCAAGGCCTGTCCACCACCTACAAGGCACAAGTCAGGAGTGTGATGGAATACTCTCCACTTGCCTGGATGGGAGCAGCCCCAACAACACTCAAGAAGCTTGATACCATCCAGGACAAAGCAGCCCACTTGACTGGAACAAACATCCACTCCCACCACCACCAATGTTCAGTAGCAGCAGTGTGTACTGTCTACAAGAAGCGCTGCAGAAACATCCTCAGGGAGCACCTTCAAAACCTACAGCCACTTCAATCTAGAAGGACAAGGGCAGCAGATACATGGGAACAGTACTATCAGCGAGTTCTGCTCCAAGACACTCACTATCGCTGTTCCTTCAGTGTCACTGGGTCAAAATCCTGCCCTCCCCAAGGGCATTATGGGTCAACCTATAGCACATGAACTGCAGCGGTTCAAGAAGGCAGCTCACCACTATCTTCTCAAGGGCAACTAGGGATGGACAATAAGTGCTGGCAAGGAGTGACACGTTGGCTCAGTGGTTAGCACTGCTGCTTCACAGTGCCAGGGACCTGGTTTTAATTCCACCCTGTCAGTGTGGAGTTTGCACAATCTTCCCATGTCTATATGGGTTTCCTCCGGGTGCTCTGGCTTCCTCCCACAGTCCAAAGACATGCAGGTTAGTTGGATTGGCCATGCTAAATTGCCCCATTGTGCCTAGAGTTATGCAGGTTAGGTGAATTAACCATGGAAAATGCAGGTTTACAGGGATAGCATAGCAGGTTGGGTCTGGGTGGGATGCTCTTTTGAGGGACAATATGGACTCAATGGGCCAAACAGCCTGCTTCCACACTCTGGAGACTCTCTGATTCTAAGTGAGGAAACAGAGGGGATCCCAGAGGAGCTCGAGACTTCCTCATGAGACGTAGACACTCATTCCAACACCAGGTCCACAAATGTACAATGAAAAAACGCTTAAAGGCAAACTTGTGTTTTTCTCCTTTCATACTCACTTGCTGGAAAAGGAGGTTCAGGTTGAGACCCAGAGTGGAAAATGGCCGGCCTGATGTTAACTGGCTTAGCTGCTCAGTATCCACGAGGTTTGGAAATTAAAATCAAGATCTCTGTAGCATTTTCCCTATCATTCAGATTACTCGGTCAGAGTGCAGTACATAAAGCCCAACAGAGCTCTATTGTGTTTGACTCTTACCTGCCATTGAAATGGGCTTGCAAGCCATTCAATTGAGGGCTCTTAGGGGTGTATATTAAATGCTTGTCATCTCATGAATGCACAAGAACAGTAACCATGGACAGAAACTGCGAAACCATATCACTGACTCACCATTCTTGTCTGCTCTTCGAAAAATCTGTAAACCAAAAAGATTAAAAAGCAAACATTAATGGTATTCTACGGGTAGTGTACCTTCAGGAAGATTATAAAAATAAACACAGTATAATTTCTTACTTTGTCTTCACAGAGCAATGAAGCTGCCTTGAGATATCGCATTCTGTTACATCACGCTCAGAAAGTAAAATTATGAAAAGCAGTGACAATTTGTGGTCAACTCCCTTGTGAGGAAGAAGCAAACAGAGATAGCCAAATGCATCACAAAAAGAGCTGGATTGACAGGAGGAGGCCATAATGTTCCTAGTTCTGGGCCAGAAGGTCAGGGTTCAAGTCCCACATGTTCCCGTACATGTCACAATGTGTCTGCACAGGTGGATTTAAAACATCAATAGATATGGATGCAACATCATGAAGAGGGGAAGCAGGATTTCTGACTTGCTATGGCTCATAGAAAAATCCTCTGTTGAATTAAGTCTGTGTTCAAGAACATGGTTGAAATTGACATCCTGGAGTTCCTTTCAGGCTGAGGGTGAGGGGGAAGTGGACGGAGAGAAAAGATTTGCAAGGCGTTATTGTAAAGTCTTCTCTGCAGTTTTTCACACCCATTAAGAGACTGCTTAACAGATCCCAACAAGTTATACCAGACATGATCTGTTCAAATGAGAAGGCTTCAGAGATTAAGGGAAGGTTCCAGAGTGCACTATTTTTTAACTTTATCACGGACGTTGGAAGTTATTTTTGTGGCAGCAGGATGGCCTCACCATTTTTTTTTTAAATCTATATTTTATTCTTAATGCTGATACAAGGGTTCAGAAGTAGCTCACACAGCAATATGCAGATGGTTAGTGTCTGCGCTCAAGGGCCAGAGAATATAGACCTGAAAGGGTAACAGGTCACAGACAATAGTCCATACTTGCAAACTGTTGTCTCCAATTCCTGGTCACAGTATGAGGTCCATTCCAGGGACCTGAGGACAAAATCTGGGCCAAGGCTCCAATGTGATACTGAGTGAGCTGCCATCATTTGGAAGAGATGTTCAACTGTTTAATGTGAAAGATCCCTATGGCACTATTCAGAGAGCAGGAGAGTTTTCTCAGGTGTCCTGGCCAATGTTTATCCCTCAATTGACACCACTGATACTGTTACATTATTCTGATAAAGGGTCACGAGACTCCAAGATTTTTTCACCATAAATGCTGCCAGACCTGCTGAGTCTCTCCAGCAATTTCTGTTTCTGTTTCAGATTTCAAACTTCTTGGTTCTTTATTTTAAGTTTATTATTTATTGCTGCTTGTGGGATCTCGCTGTGTGCAAATTGGCTGCTGCATTCCTGCCATGACAATTACTAACTGTTATGATGATGGTGAACATGGACCACTGATAATCAACTTCCACCATTTGTCCAAATACCCCAGACCTTTCTGGATTAAAGTGACTTATAAAAAAACTGACTGAAAATGACAAACAGTGATCATCTGGCCAGGTTGTGCAAAGGTGACCTGAAATTAATGTTACCAAAGGCACTGAAACTCAGAAGTATACCTCCAAATTGATTCATATTTTTCTGGAAGTTAAACATTTGGATGAAAACCCAGCTTGAAAAAAAAACAATGAAATTAGACTCAGGAATATCCACTGAACTGTATTTCAACAGCTACTTTTGAGTACAGTCATAGAGTCATAGAGTTGTACAGCTTGAAAACAGACCCTTTGGTCCAACTCTTCCATGCCGACCAGTTATCCTAAATCAATCTAGTCCCATTTGCCAGCATTTGACCCATATCCCTTCAAACCCTCCCTATTCGTTCACGCAATCAGATGCCTTTTAAATGTTGCTATTGTACCAGCCTCCATCACTTCCTCTGGCAGCTTGTTCCATACACGCACCACCCTCTGTGTGAAAAAGTTGCCCCTTAGATCCCCTTTTAAATCTTTCCCTTCACACCTTAAACCTATGCCCTCTGGTTTCCTTCCCTGGGGAAAAGATCTTGGCTGTTCACACTATCCATGTCCATCGTAATTTGAATGGATTTATAAGCAAGAACTGGAAAACATTTCACGAGAGGGCATAGGTTTAAGGTGAGAAGGGAAAGATTTAAAAGGGGATCTAAGGGGCAACTTTTTCACACAGAGGGTGGTGCGTGTATGGAACAAGCTGCCAGAGGAAGTGATGGAGGCTGGTACAATAGCAACATTTAAAAAGCATCTGATTGCGTGAACGAATAGGGAGGGTTTGAAGGGATATGGGTCAAATGTTGGCAGATGGGACTAGATTGATTTAGGATATCTGGTCGGCATGGAAGAGTTGGACCAAAGGGTCTGTTTTCTGAATGTTTTCTGAAGAAGGGTCTAGGCCCGAAACATCAGCCTTCCTGCTCCTCTGATGCTGCTTGGCCTGCTGTGTTCACCCAGCTCTACACCTTGTTATCTCAGATTCTCCAGCATCTGTAGTTCCTACTATCTCTGTAATCTCACTCTTTGTTTCTTCCAAACTGAATGAGGGTGCTCAGCATAAAAGACAACTTGGAAAAATAACCATTCACAGAAAATGCAAACTGCTGAACAATCATGGCAATAGCTAAACATTCGGGACTCAGGTCATTTTCAAACTCTCGGATTCTAAGAAAATTAAACTGGCAAGTAACATTCATACCACACAAATGCCAGGCAATGATCATCTGCAACAAGAGAGAATATTACCATCAACCCTTGACAATCAATGGCATTGCATTCACTGAATTCCTATTATCAGTATCCTGGTGGCTACCATTGATCAAAAGTCAAACTGATCCAGCCTTATAAATACTAGAGCTACAACAGCTGCTCAGAGGCGATAAATCCTACACTGAGTAATCCACCTCCTGACTCCTGGAGATTGTTACCATGTACAAGCCACAAGTGAGGAGTATGATGAAACACTCCCCACTTGCCTGGATGACTGCAGCTCCATCAACAATCAAGAGGCTCGACACCATCCAGGCCAAAGCAGCACGCTTTATTGCCAGCACATTCACAAACATTCACTCCCTCCAGCACCAACATCAGTAGCAGCAGTGTATACCACCTACAAGATACAACACAGAAATTCACCAAGGCTCCTGAGACAGCACCTTCCAACCCCATGGCCACTTCCATCTAGATGGAAAAGGGCAGCAGATAATGGGAATGCCACAACCTACAAGCTTCTCCTCAAGCCACACACCATCCTGACTTGAAAATATATTGTTGTTCCTTCAGCATCACTGGGTCAAAAACCTGGAACTCCCTCACTATCGGCATTGTAGATCTACCGATAGCACTTGAACTGCAGCGGTTCAAGAAGGCAGCTCACAGTCACCTTCTCAAGGCAATCTTCAAGGCAATAAATGCTGGCCCAATCAGCAATGCTCATATTGTATATATCATTTTATGTAAATTGCATTTACCTTCTTTTCTATATTGAATACCTACCCTCTCCCTTTACTTTTAAGCTTATTACTTATGTTTGTGTGCATGTGTTTAATGTCATGTTTTTATTACTTTCACCTCAGGGTTAGTGGGTAATAAAATTCCTTGTTCTTTGATTCAAGAAAACCTTTTAATTTGGCTTTGTTGCTTTGATCTAATTAATTAAGCTTTAATTGAAGTGCGATAGCATGCTAAAAATGCAATAGAAATAAGTGTTGTGACCGAGAGGGAATTAAAGCTAAGAGAATCAATTCCCCCTCCTCTCTTGGTCATGACATCAACCTTCAAAAGGCTACTTAACTTACTGTAAAGTGATGAGCTAAGGTGCTAGAGAAATGCGAGTTCGACTTATGTTATTTGCACACAAATTTGGATCACAAATACGTTTTCATGTCTTATTGTGGTGAGCTCTTAACTCAAATCTAATGAATTCATCACATTTACACAGTGTTAGGCCACAGTACCAGGATACTCCTGAAGGATCTGATAAACTTCCAAGAGTAATGCTTTCACAGAGCTGCTTTGGCTCATAGCCATCCTCAAATGAATGCACCGAATCCCAATTCAATCTACATAGTGCAACAGTATTCATTCAACGTCAAATGTCTCACCGAGAAGCAATTTGCCTCACAAGACAGTTTTAAGATTGAATCAATTTCAATTCATCTATTAAAAAATGTTTGCCTTTGAAAACTCATTGGCAAAATTATATTACACATCGTGCATAATTCTTAAATGGCTGCCATAATAACCACAGGAGCTGGCCTGGTCGTTGAGTATTGACAAGAGGCCTGGATGCAGGGATTGTGTAAAAGAAAGGTCAAGCAGATTGGGCCTGTAGAAATTGGACTCTAGAAAATGTAAAGTATATCTTACACCTTACTGAAAAATAACCCTTTTTTTTGTCCGTGGTGGAAGAAGGGAATGTTAGTGAACTAGGAGCAGGAATAGGCACAAAAGCAGAAATTGCTGGAAAATCTCAGCAGGTTTGGCAGTGTCTGTGGACAGAAGTCAGTCAACATTTCAGGTCCATTGACCCTTCCACAGAAATGACAGGAAATAGTTGTTTTTTTATGCAGAAGATAGAATGGGGAAGGGGTTACAGAGTAAACAATAGGTGGAGATAGAGCCCAAAGAGAGCGCAGAACAGTTAGACAGACAAAGGATGGTTAACAGTCAGTTTAGGAGATGAATAGCTATTAATGGGGACTGTTAGTGGTTAACAATGAGTTGTATGTAATAGTAGACCATGTGATAACAAAGCTTTGTGTGCAGGGGATGGGGTAAGAACATGGGAAAAATTGCCTTAAGCTCTAAAATTATTGAACCCAATATTGAGTCCAGAAGGCTGTAGAGGTGCCAAGCGGAAAATGAGGTGCTGTTCTTCCAGCTTGCACTGAGCTTCGCTGGAACACTGCAGCAAGCCAGAGACAGAGATGTTGGCCAGGGAACAGGGTGATGTGTTGAAATGGCA
Organism: Ginglymostoma cirratum; assembly: GCA_024137785.1. Taxonomy (NCBI): domain Eukaryota; kingdom Metazoa; phylum Chordata; class Chondrichthyes; order Orectolobiformes; family Ginglymostomatidae; genus Ginglymostoma; species Ginglymostoma cirratum. Next base: position 3,230,470 of record JAHRHZ010000088.1, read on the forward strand.
GGCAACTGGAAGCTCAGGGTCTTATCTGAGGACAGAACGTAGGTGTTGTGTGAAACAGCCACCCAGTCAATGCTTCGTTTCCTCAATGTAGAGGAGACCACATTGTGAGCAGCGGATGCAGTAGACTAGATTGTGGGAATTGCAGTTAAAGCGCTGCTTCATCTGGAAGATGTATCTGGGCCCTTGGATACTCCTCGAGCCTGCTCTGCCAGTTAATATGACCATGGCTGACTTCATCTCAGCCTCAACTCCACTTTCCTGGCCTGCTCCCATAACCCTTCAACCCCGTTACTAATTACAAATCTGTCTATCTCCTCCTTAAATTTACTCTGTGCCCCAGCACCTACTCTGTGCCCCAGTATCTTACTGAAACACTTACAGACTGGACGCTGAGAGGATGATTCTTCTAGTGGGACAAGTTAGAACTAGGGGGCACAGTTTGAAGGTTGGCAATGGGGGTATAGGAGACAAATAAGAAGGCACTGGTAAGGCCACAATCAGACAGCCATGATCTTCCGAATGACACAGATGCACTTAAAGGCAGACTAGAGTTTTTTTGTAAAAAGTGGATCATATATTTGTATGGGGTTGCATTTGTTAACGCCCACGAACACGCATAGTGGCAGTGAAATCACAGAAATAAATTGAAATAAAGAATGATTCAAAACCTAACAAACCTTTAAAAATGAAAAAAAAGTGAAGATAAAAATGAAATAAACTACTGGCCAGGTGTAGTATTGGGGGCAACCACGCTGTCCCTGGTGGTGCTGCTGGGCACCAAAGAGTTGATTGGCTTTGAACTGGCCAACAGGACCGCTGTCTCCAGGATCTTCGATCCTTTGGCGAGGACCCGCTGCTGGCCTGTGAAGTGCCTGAATGGAACATGATGAGATGGGGCCTTCTCAATAATCTGGCGTCTCACTAGTTCTTCAGATTGTTCTTCTATACTTTTCACTGTACCCCTGTGCAAGAGTATATGTGACAATAAAAGATCTAAGTCTAACCAGCAACCTGTATCACCTTCAGAATATTCCGACCTTTACTTTTGCCTTAAGTGACAAGGAGCACTATCCGTGGAGTTCCACAGCTTGAGATAATTAAGCTAACTTGAGATTTTGCCCTTTTGCCATTGAAGATACTTTATTCCTCCTTCAAGAGGACATTTGTAAAGAAAGGTGAGTGGGAGACAGCTAGTTATTACTGGAGACTTTCACACGAAGGGAGGGAGAAAAACATGGGAGATTGATGCTTTCTCTTTGTAGAATAGGCAGCTGCACTGGAACCACACAAACCATGATCACCTGGTCAGGAGCCAATCAGAACACTGTTGTCAAGCCGTCTTCCTTAAGTCCAGACCCCATTGGATCCGTGGTGTCTATCTTTTGATCTCATTGTTCCAGGAATATGCAACATTGTGCACAACTCATAGTCAACATGACTTTTTTTTTAAAACTGAAGCCAACTTATTACCCAGATTCCTTGGTTTAAAGCGGTATCATTTCTTTTATGGTCCGCAATCAAAAATAAACTAAATTAAAAGAAACGGTCTTTATAAAATGGGCACGAATTCCATATGAGAAATTAACATTTTTCCTCACTATCACTGGTAGACCGTGCCTTTGTTACCTTCATATTTGACTATTCCAACACTGCCATCCGACACACTCCATAAATTTGAACTCATCCTGCCCTTATCCTAAATTGGATCCAATCCCATTTACACATCACCATTGGCTTCAAGTACAACAATGCCTTAAAATCTAAAATTCTCGCAGCTTGAATCAAAACCCTCATAGCCTCATCCTTCCCTTTCCTTCCTCAGCCCGATAACCCTGTGTTTCACAGCGCTCCTCCAATTTTGGCCTCATAACCTCCCAAATTTACAGTGTACCAGCCCACTGGCAGCCATTCTCTTCCCCAGGTGTTAAATTCTGGAATTCCCTCCCTAAATCCCTCCAACTTTCTCTTCTCCTATAGGACACTGGTTAAAACCTTTCTCCTTGACCAAGATTTTGCCCATTTTTCCCTGACATTTCCTTCACAGATGATTCACTGTCAGATTTTTTCGCATAATGCTCCTTTGAAGCATCTTGGGAAACTTTACCATATGCTGAGGGCATTGTACGGTTGCATTTTTTTTATTCATTCACAGGGTGAGGGCATCACTGGCTAGGCAGCATTTATTGCCCAGAGGGCAGTTCAAAGTCAACCACATTGCTGTGGGTCTGGAGTCACATGTAGGCCAGGCCAGGTGAGGATGGCAGTTTTCTTCCCTAAAGGGCATTAGTGAACCAGGTGATAGTAGATGCTGGACAATCTGAGATAACAAGGTGTGGAGCTGGATGAACACAGCAGGCCAAGCAGCATCAGAGGAGCAGGAAGGCTGATGTTTTGGGCCTAGACCCTTCTTCAGAAAATTGAAAATTTCTGAAGAAGGGTCTTAGCCTGAAACGTCAGCCTTCCTACTCCTCAGCCTGCTGTGTTCATCCAGCTCTACACCATGTTATTTCAGTGAACCAGGTAAGTTTTTTCCCAACAATTGGCAATGGACTCATGGTCATTGTTAGAGTCTTAATTCCAGTTAGTTGATTGAATTCAAACTCCACCATCTGCTGTGGCGGGATTTGAACCCAGGTCCTCAGAATGTTATTGGAGTCTCTGGATTAATAGCCTGGCAATAATACCCCTAGGCCATTACTGTGGCTGGGTTAATACAATCTACAGCACATACAACGGTGAGTTCCTAACATTGCTTCAACAGGCCCCTACCAATATGACCACAATGCAAATGATAGCAGTAACACTTTAGAAACAGTATCATCCCTGAGTTCTGTTCCAATACTCTACCCAACATTAGGTGCATACCGCCATTCCCTCTTTGTTGCTATAGGGATGCAGTCATGCCAAGGACTTGAAATGGGTTGGAGCAGGCCCAACACCGCCATCCTGTGGCAGCTGAAGATGGGGAAGAAAATGTGGTCTCTCCAGAATAAATATTAGAACCACAAAATATTCCTTAAATGGTGAAGGACTGCAAAATTCCGAGATGAAGTGGAATCTAGATGTTTTGGTGCATGAGTCACAGAACCTGAGCATGTAGATTCAGCACATTGTCAAGAAGGCTGATGGAATGCTATCCTTTATTATGAAAAGAATTGAACATAACATATAGGGATGTTATGCTTCTGCAATCTTCAGCCAGAAGTGCCAAGTGGATGATCCACTTGTGGATCTAGTGGTCCCCAGCAGTACAGATACCAGTCTTCACCCAATTCGATGCATTCCATGTGATGTTAAGAAATTGTTGGAAACACTGGATACTGCAAAGGCTATGGGCCCTGGCAACATTCCAGCAATAGTATTGAAGGCTTGTGCTCCAGAACTTGCCGCTCCACTAGCCAAGCTGTTCCAGTACACTTACAATACCTACCTAATACAATATCTACCTAATAATGTGGAAAATTGCCTGGGTATGTCCTGTACACAAAAAGCAGGACAAATCCAACCTGGCCAATTACCACCCTATCCGTCTATTCTCAATCATCAGTAAACTGATGGAAGGTGTCATCACCAGTGCTATCAAGCAGCATCTACTCAGCAATAACCTGCTCAGTGACACCCAGTTTGGGTTCTGCCAGGGCCACTCATCTCCTGACCTCATTACACCTTTGGTTCAAACATGGACAAAAGAGCTGCATTCCAGAGGTGAGGTGAGAATGACAGCCTTGACATCAAGGCTGCATTTGACCAAGTGTGGCATCAAGGAGCCCTGGCAAAACTGGAATCAATGGGAATCAGTGGGCAAACATGCCAACGGCTAGAATCTTACCCGACACTTAGGAAGATAGTTACGGTTGTTGGAGGTCGGTCATCACAGCTCCAGGACATCTCTGCAGGAGTTCCTCAGGTTAGTGTCCTAGGCCCAACCATCTTCAGCTGCTTCATCAATGACCTTCCCTCCATCATAATGTTAGAAGTGGGGATGTTCGCCGATGATTGCACAATGCAGCACCATTCACAACTCCTCAGATACTGAAGCAGTCCGTGTCCTAATGCAGCAAGATCTGGATAATATCCAGGCTTGGGCTGACAAGTGGCAAGTAACATTCGCACCACACAAATGTCAGGCTATCACCATTTCCAGTAAGAGACAATCCAACGACTGCCCCTTGGAATTCAATGGTGTTACAATCACTGAATTCCCCTCTATCAACATCCTGGGGGTTATCATTGACCAGAAACTCAACTGGACTCACCACATAAACACAGTGGCTACAAGAGCAGGTAAGAGGCAGGGAATACTGCGGCAACTAACTCACATCCTGTGTCCCCAAAGCCTGTCCAACATCTACAAGGCACGAGTCAGGAACATGTTGGAATACTCCCCACTTGCCTGGATGGGTACAACTTGACCCCATCCAGAACAAAGCAACACACTTGATTGACACCACATCCACAAACATCCAGTCCCTCCACCACCGATGCTCAGTAGCAGCAATGTGTGTACTATCTGTAACATGCACTGCAGAAAATTCACCAAAGATCCTCAGGCAGCACTTTCCAAACCCTGGACAAGACCATTTCCATCTAGAAGGACAAGAGCAGCAGATACATGGGCACACCACTACCTTCAAGTCCCCCTCCAAGTCACCCACCATTCTGACTTGGATATACATCATCATTCCTTTACTGTCGCTGGATCAAAGTCCTGGAATTCCCTCCCTAACAGCATTGTTGGCCCACCCACAGCAAATGGACTGCACCACAACCTTCTCAAGGCCAACTAGGGATGCTCAATAAATCCTGGCCCAGCCAGCAACACCCACATCCCATGAGTGATCTTTTAAAAAGGTTATACTGGACATTGGCAAGACCCACTTCTTGATTACTGTGTGCAGTTCCCATCTCTGTTTGAGGGAAGTTGGAAATGCATTGGAGGCAGTTCAATGGAGTTTTAGGAGATTGATACCTAGAATGAGTGGGTTGTCTTGTGAGGAAAGGTTGGACAGACTGGGATTGTTTCCTCTGGAGTTTTGAAGAGTGAGGGATGACCTGGTTGAAGTGTAAAAGACCCTGAATGATCTTAACAAGGTGGAGGTGGAGAGAATGTTTCTTCTTGTGGACGAGTCCAAAACTAGGGGGCACTGAATTAAAATGGGGGGTTGCTCCTTTAAGATCAAAAGGGGAGAGATGATTTTCTCCCAGAGGTTTGTGTTACTTTGGAACTCAGAAGGTGGTGAAGGTTAAAATTAAGTAATTTTAAGGCAGAAGTAGATAGATGCTTGTTAGGCAGAGAAATATAGGATTGTTGGGAGTAGATGGGGCTGTGGAATTTGGAACTCAAACAGATGATTTTATTGAATGATGGAGCAGGCCTCAGGGGCCAAAAGGCTGACTTTTGCTCCTATTTTTGTACATTCAAATGTTCATACGTACTAATGGATGACAATGCGATTTCAGCCCCGCAGCTGCTCATTCAGACTGCCTGGACCATCTTATTGCTCAAAGCTTCTGTGAAGTCAGTAGTGCTGTGCAGTGAAGCCAGCAAGAACTCAGTCCACGTCACCAATTATTGCTTTAGACAGTCTTCTGTAACTAAGATTCTAACAGCTTCTTGCAGTGCTGGTTGCCAGGGCAACCACGGTGGCTTATTGCTGCGCTCCTTACTGTCAGTGTCTATCGTGCTTTATCCTCGCACCATGTCAGCTATCCCCCCTCTGCCGTGTTTTGGATAAGCAACATCTCTATTTCAAAGCTCTCCTCCTTGTTTTCAGATCTCTCCATTGCCTTGCCCTTCCATATCTGCAATCTCTTCCAGCCCTTCAGCCTCCAAGGTCTCACTGCTTCTTCAATCCTGGCCCCTTGAACATCCTTAATCTCAATCCCTCTATCATTTTGGCCATGACGTGGAGCACTACTAATGCCTCCTTAAGCTGTCCCTTCTCTCTACCGCTCTCAAACGCCCCTGAGTACCTAACTCATGCTTTTGGCCATTTAACATGTCTCTTTGTGTGCCTCTGTGTCAAAATTCTATTCGACAGCCCACCCAATCTTGGATGTTTTAACATGTTTGAGGTTTTGTTATCTATACTATGGATTGTAAAATATAATTTGATCTCGTGAATAATCCTGCTCCATTCTTTCAGTTCTAGAAGTCATGTTTTTGCATGGTGATTAGGTGATCTCCACTCTTCGGGCACTACGTGCTGTACTGGCATTAGGCATCAGTCTCCATTTTCTACCTCATTAGTGGGTTTTTTCATCATCATCATCATCAGTGGTCCCTCGTAGACTCTCTTGCACTCTCAGGGTGAGTCTGAAGGTGGCTGTACAGACCGAAGCAGCTCTGTTACGCTTGGGGCAGGCGGTGGTCACGGGAAAGGGGTGAGTTTTCACCTGGCTTCCATTGTTTTTCCCCGATGACGAGTCTCGAGATGCTCGACCCCTTCCCAGCTGCTCCTCCTCCACTTTGTACAGTCTTGGGCCAGTTATTCCCAGGTGTCAGTGGGAATGCTGCACTCTGCTAGTGAGACCTTGAGGATATCCCTCTGTCCACCTGGGGCTGGCCTGCCGTTTCGGAGCTGGGAGTGGAGCACCTCTTCGGGGAGTCTTGTGTCCATCTTGTGGATGATGTGCCCTGGCCATCGCAGCTGATCAAGGGTGGTCAGTGCTTCGATGCTGGGGATGTTGGCCTGGCTCAGGACACTGGTGTTGGTGCATCTTTCTTCCCAGTGGATTCGCAGGATCTGGCACAGGCAGCGTTGGTGCTACTGCTCCAATGCCACAAGGTGTCTTTACTTGTCAGTGACCAGCAAGCAGTCAACACACACAGTGGAGACACTCTGCAACACCTCAGTACACTCCTCCATCACTCCTATCTCTTCATCACTCTCCCTCAACATCTTCCCATGTCATTGCAGAAACGGTAACACTTGTTCATTCCTCTCCCGTCTCCTCACTGTCAAAGGCTCCAAATGTACCTTTCACATGAAGCAGCATTTTACTCGTTTCAGGTTCTGAAGAGGGGTCACTCAACCCGAAACGTTAACTCTGATTTCTCTCCACAGATGCCACCAGACCTGCTGAGCTTTTCCAGCAACTTCTGCTGAAGTTTTGGACATTTCTTGTTGTGTCATGTCGACTTTAACCTCAGCAGAATGGACCCATTTTATCCTTTTCACACCTTCATTTGCACCCATTTTATGGCTGTAGCACTCCTTTCCACCATTAACACTGCCTTTAGCCTTTGCTCTGGTCACCCTCACAATCTGTGCCACTCACTCCTCCTCTTCCATGAATAGCATAAATATCACAATTTTCCAGCTCTTTTCAGTTGTGAAGAAGTTACGTCAAACTCAAAATATTAACTCTGATTCTTCCTTCACCGCTGCTGCCAAACCTGCTGAGTTTCTCTTACTGATTCAGATTCACCAGATTAATGATACAGTGACATAACCAGTGCTGAGGAAGGGTCACCAGACCCAAAATGTTAACTCTGACTTTTTTCTTCACGGATGCTGCCAGACCTGCTGAGCTTTTCCAGCAACTTCTGTTTTTGTTCTCCAGCACTTTCCATTTTTAGCTTCATACTTACACTCTTTAATTCTTCATCTTCTGAAAAGCTGAACTCGAGCTAACAAACTACTATGGTGAGATCTGAACTCACCAGATTACTAATGCAGTAACACAACCACCACACAAGCGTAGAAATGTTCCAATATTTTCATTGTGGTAAATGATCACGTCTCCTAAACTAAAAGCAATCACTTTGTATTAAGTTGATTCAATTAATCTAATTCAATGCTTTAAACCTATGTCACTCTCAATGTTGTTAATTAATTTTGAGTCAACTTTTATTGCTGTTGTCAGACGATAAAAAAATCATGTTAATATGCAATATAAACTGAGTTGTTAAACTTGATTGACGGATTACAATTCATGCGTTTTTTTTACTTTGGGCACTGCCATTTATTCCAACGTTAGAGGAGTCCATCTGCATTAAGATGTCATTACTCTGAAACTTTTTTCGTGGAGTTTAACAATTTACTGTTTTCCGATGGTACGAGCCACCAGCTGCATGGTCCCTCACATTCACTCATAGCACAACGAATGGTGGAGGTCTGTAAGTGGCTGAATATTCAATCGAGCCTGTGTGAGGTGGTCCAGAGGATGCTGAACAGCCAAGTCTCCTGAGTGGGCAAGAGCAGGAAGGGATGTCACATTCCGTTCCCTGCAGAAATCTGACAGTTCTCGTGAATGGGGCATCTCTTGAAAACTGTTGCAGCTTTACGAAAAGACGCAGCAAAGACTTTACTGATGCCATAAGTAGGAATTGTGCCAGCTTTATGGTGAGAGATGAGAACAACTTCAAGAAAATTTCCAGACCTGATGTTCTTTTAGGTGCACTGGGGAAGTATGTTGTTGTTACAGTCCTGAATCCTAAAGGAAGAACTTGCATGTATTTAGCACCTGTCACAATCTCAGAATAGTTCTTTGTAGCCAACAAAGTGCCGTCACTATTGCCATGAAGGAAATAGCATGGCACGGGGAGTCCCAAAAAATGAAAGGTGATAGTGACCACATAAACTGTCTAGTGAAATTGATTGAGGGTTGAATATTGACCAGGACATTGGGGAAAACTCCCCTGCTCTTATTCAAGTAAGATTCTTTTAATTCAACCTGAGAGGGCCCCTTTGAACATCTCAGCTGAAAAACAGCGCATCCAACTGGACGGTATGTGATCCCCCACCCCACGACTGGCACTGGAGCAGTAGACAAGTTTTGTCCTGAATTCACCAGCATCTTGTTCAAAGATGGGACTGCCACCCATAGCACCACAAGGATGAAACCTAATCTGGTGCACTGATATATTAAATAGTCATTACTATCCACCTCTTCCCCCAAACTACCAAGTGCAAATATCATGTTGATGATTGTTAATTTCACTTATAGCCTGGAGCTCCTTCAAGCAGCCTTCAGAACAAATGTGGATCTTTCCATTCTTTATTCACAGGATATGGGCACCACCAACTAGGGTAGCATTTACTGCCTGTCCTTAATTACCCAGAGGGCAGTTAAGAGTTAACCACAGGCAAGGACAACAGTTTCCCTAAACGATCAGTGAACCAGATTGTTTCTTCCTCCCCGACAACTCTCATCATTAGACGACTCTTAATCCCAGGTTTTTAACGAATTCAAATTCCATCATCTGTCACGGCAAGATTTGAACCTGGGTGCCCTGAACATTAGTTGAATTTCTGGATTAATGGTCTAGCAATAATACCACTGGGCCATCACCTTCCCATCTCTGCCTGGGGTAGCTCAGTGGTCATCACTGCTGCTCACAGCGCTAGGGACCCGGGTTCGATTCTACTCTCGGGTGACTGTCTGTGTGGAGTTTGCACATTCTCCCTGTGTCTGCGTAGCCTTCCTCCCACAGTCCAGAGATGAGCAGGTTACGGTAGATTGGCCGTGCTAAATTGCCCTATAGTGTCCAGGGATGTACAGGCCAGGTGGATTTGCCATGGGGAATGCAAGTTTACAGGGACAGGGTGTGGATGGTTCAGGGTGAGATGCTTTTTGGAGGGTCAGTGTGAACTCGCTGGACCAAATGGTCTGTTTTCACACTGTAGGGCTTTCATGAATCTTGTTAAGATTCACAGTGTGATGCCTGAAGCTGGGAATAAAATGAAAGGATGCCATAGTTCCAACCTTTAACTCCCAGGTGCTTGGCTGTTAACACATTGATCACAATTCTTTTTTAAAAGAATGATCTCTGTCCCAATGGCCCAAAGATGATAGACTGAAAACTGACAGGCCATATTGCCTATCTTGCAACTTACATCAGATTCAGTCCTTGATACGTACGGCTTGGATTTAATTTTTAATGTTTTTGTTAAGATGTGCCATATTATTGTTGTAGATCTGCTGGGACTCAGTGAGAAAACTCCTTGTGGGGTGAGGAAGAGCAGTAAAGAAAAAGTACAATGCAGACCATAATGGTTCTGCATTTCCATCCTAACTTCCTGCCTTACGTTGAGTGAGGGACTGTGGAAACCCTTGCCTTTGCCCTATCTCAGAACAACATCAATCAAAATTAAACACACTTGTGCAAACATAGAATGGTGTCGACGTGTTTCTATACAGGAAGTTCAATGTCAGTTTAAAATAGATGATCTACACATTAGGCTGCTACACTCAGCCCAATATTTGACCTGGGTCTGAAGGAACATCCAAAGTCACCAAGTCAAATACAAATGTCTTTTGCAAATGTGTTCAAATACGGTTTGTCAGTAAATCTATTCAGTTTCAGCCATGATTTTCAACAGATTAATCGATTTGACTTGTGCAAAGCAGAGCATCTCTTTAAAAACTTTAAGGAAAGATTTTCAGTCCAGAAAGTGCCTGGAGATAGCGGGAAGTGGAAATGAATTTAACTTTTATTACAGTTTAGCTCAGTAGTTGCAAACTCTGTTACATGAAGAATTAACAGGTAGTACATAAGCAACAACAGGACTCAGAGTAATAAGTTGGCCAAGATCAGTTAGAGGGAAATGTGTGCCAAAGTGCTTTATAGCTAATAAAGTACGTCACTCCAAAATGTTATAATACAGTGCTGAGAGTAGCCAATTTGGGCACATTAACCTCCCGGAAAGAACAATGTTAAAATAAAATGCTGAGGGATACAGTTTAAAAATAAAAGGCCATAAGACATAGGAACAGAAGTACACCTTTCAGCCCATTGAGCCATTCAGTGAAATCATGGCTGATCTGATAATTCTCAAAAATAAAACAAATGACTGCAGATGCACACAAACACAGGAAAAAAGCAGGAAGTGCTGGACAAATTCAGCAGGTCTGACTGCATCTGTGAAACAAAAATCTTCATGCTGAAGGAGACTCACTGGACTCGAAACATTAGCTCTGTTTCTCCCTCCATTGATGCTGACAGACCTGCTGACAATTTCTGCTTTTGTGTGTTTCTGATCATCCTCAACTCTCCTTTATTGCCTTGTCCACATAACCCTTGACTCCCTGACTCATTAAATATCTGTCTATTTCAGCCTTGGATACTCTTAACAACCCAGTCTCTTCAGCTCTCTGTGGGAAAGAATTCCACAGATTCACTCTCCTCAGAAAAGACTCAGGATAGACAAGACAGTCAAGAGTATGAGAGTTATTAAGACAATAGGTAGATTGGCCATACTAATTTGTCTGTAGTGTCCAGAGATGTGCCGTCTAGGTGGGTTAGCCATGGGAAATGTAGGTTTACAGGGTAGGATAGGGGCTGGATTTGGGTGGGATGCTCTTCAGAGGGTTGGTGCAGACCTCGATGGGCTGAATGACCTCTTTCTGCACTGTAAGGATACTATGATTCTAAAGTGGATTGTGACGACATGCTGATCAGCTGATCCTATTGAATTCTCAACCAGGCTTGAAGGGTTGAGTTGTCTACACCTGCTCCTAAGTGTCACCGCGATAATGACCAGAGAAAAACTGCTTTTTGCTGATGTTGGCTGTGAGATAACCATTGGCTGAGTTTAAAAGATGAGTGATAACAAAGAGAACAAGGACATGGAGGACAATAGCTGGTAACTCTTTAAATCCCTGGGACAATATCAATTTAGTCAGCAATCTCAGTAAATTTATTTACTCTGGAGCCTGGAAGCCAAAGCATTGAGCAAAATAGTGAAGAAATTAAAAAACCTAACATTCGCTAGATTCCTGGTCTGTTCACTGTTCCATAGTCTTAAGGCATAGTGTAAATTGGAGAAATATAATCAGTTTGCCCATTGATAGTGTTAGATGAATTTTCTATTAGCAAAGATAAATTAATTGCTTCGGGCTGCCCTGAATGGGCCAATATAAATGCAAACCTTACCTTCAAAATCACCAACGCAAACTCTCCTTTCATTTTGGAGGAATCTCTCCTTTCAAACTCACCTGCCTTTTACATGAGACCATTCAAGGTCAAGGAAGTGTTCTTTGGCCTGTGAAAGCCAGCTCTCTGACATCTTAATTGTCTCGTCTAGTCCTGCATTGTCGAATTCAGTTAACACAAGCCACAGTTATTGCAGACACTTATCAATCTCTTGCTGGGCTTAGCCTCTATTTCACATGGCAATATTTAGCACTAAGTACTGACAGCACCGTTGTCAACAAATGTGTTGGAGGCAGGATCAAGCTCATATCAGGGCTCTGAACAAACAGACAGAGTTTGTTCAGTAAGTAGATAGAGTGTATTTTATAGGAAACACAGCTTATTTACCTAGCAAACATCAAACAGTGTCTATTTAAACCGAGCTTCTGCACTGCAGTGAACAATGAATGATGCAAACATGATGGAGAGTTTCCTGATAGAAGCAGAGTTATTTCCCTACTATAATAGAAATGAATCGAGTAATCTCTGACACTTACTGGAGTGCAGTCTCCAGGGATTTCCCATTCATAGAATCCCTGAAGTATGGAAGCAGGCTATTTGGCCCATTGAGTCCACACCACCCCTCTGAAGAGTATCCCACCCAGATGCAAAACCCTCCACCTTATTCCTGCAATTCCCATGGCTAATCCACCCAGCCTGCACATCTTTGGACTGTGGGGAGGAAACTGAAGCACATGGAGGAAATCCACAGGGAGACTGTGCAAACTCCATACTGAGCGTTGAATTGAACCAGGGACCCTGGTACTGTGAGGCAGCAGTGCTAATCACTGAGCCACCATGCCACACCAATTCAATCCATTCTGACTGATGAGGGGCAGCATATTTAGAAAAGGATGGTGCATGGAGAAGTTGGAATACCATTTTTTCCAGCAGTATCCAGCTACAGGCTGTTTTTGCGGAGCCAGGCTTGAGAGGGGGCACAGGCAGAGCGGATAGCCAATCAAGAAAAACAAATGACCATCAACCGAGGCTGACTGGAATTTTCCAGATGGCCTTCATGCCCCCTGTCAAGGTCATGACCTAGTGCCTGGAGGTAGCCTCCCAGTGACAGACCTAGGGGCCACCAAGATGATGGACTTGGCCACTGTGGCCATTCTTAAATTTAGAAGTTGTGAAGGCTGACGAAAGGGCACCTGAGAGGCAGGTGCCCACCCCCTCCCCCTGCTCTGTCTCTGACCCGAAATAACAGGCAGCAGCTCATTCCATGCATACTGGACCTTGAGCTTCGAGATGTCACACATCCTCTGGGCCTGGATGGTCAAGTCACTGTAAATCCCTGATAAGAGATTGCTCTCCTGCACAGTGAGTGTTCAGGGCCCCGTGAATATCAGGGACCCTGTTCAAAACCTCAAGTCCTGCCCGTGCTGCCACTTGACCCAGCCTAAATACACTCTTCCTAATTTTCTACTTCACTCTCCATATCTCAGCAACACCGAAGACAGCAAACGCACCCAATCACCATTGTTAACATGAAGTCTCCCTTCCCTTTCTCAAATGTGACAACTTCCTCAAATGTGACAACTTCATATGGCACTGACAGCAAGACAAAGAGAGATATTGCAGTTTAGTGTTGAAAATAGCTAAGCTGATCCTTAGCCTTTTACTGTGTCTTTTTTGTCTCTTGTGAGAGTTATTTCTACAGCCCAATGAATGTGAATGGCAGATTTCAACCTCAAAATTTCAGAGCCTCAGAGCTGCTGAACAGAACAAATTCCAATCCTTACCAGCCATATTAATCATTCATACTGCCACAAGGATGCAAACAGAGTTGAATACTGACACACATATCTCTTGTTCTCAGCTGATTACTGACCGAGATAGTAATTAACCTCCATGTCCAGCACATAGATTTTTGCCATTTTCAATTGGCCGTAGAATTCCGAATATAATTGAAAGCTCCTGAAATAAACATGAGATCCACTTTCTACGCAGGTTAAGTGACTCATAGTGTTAAGGGATGCATCTTTCAGATCCGCTCTGAAATCAGGCCATTTCCCACAAGGTCTGCATCACACGGGCCCCAAGACCTCTGGTAAAATTGGAATTCAGGAGATTCAAGAGCAGGGTTCTCCCTGCAAGGGTCACTTATGATTTCAAGGGCTTGAGCCAAGAATCAAACTCCTGGTGCACTCTGAGAAAAGGAGAATACCATGGATACTGGAGATCTGACATCAAAGCAGAAAGTGATGGAGAATCTCAGCAGATTAGGCAGTATCTTTGGAAAGTGAAACACAGTCATGATTTCAAGTCCGATTTGATTATTTGTCAGGACACTTATTGGACTCAAAGCATTTAGTCTGTTTCTTAGTCCTTTTTAAATTCACTCACAGGTTATGGTCTTTTTTTTATTCACTTGTGGGATATAGGAGCTGCTGGTTGGGCCCAGCATTTATTGCCCGAGCCTAGCTGCCCTTGAGAAGGTGGTAGTGAGCTGCTTTCTTGAACTGCTGCAGTCCATGTGCTGTTCGTAGACCCACAATTCACTCAGAAAGGGAACTGCAGGATTTTGACCCAGCAACAGTGAAGGAATGGTGATATATTTCCAGGTCAGGATGGCACGTGGCTTGGATGGGACCACGCAGGTGATGGTGTTCCCATGTATCTGCTGCCTTTGCCTTTCGAGCTGGAAGTGGTCGTGGGTTTCAAAGGTATGAAGTAGCTTTGGTGAATTTCTGCAGTGTATCTTGTACATGGTACTCACTGCTGCTACTGCGCATCAGTGGTGGAGGAAGTGAATGTTTGTAGATGTGGTGCCAATCAAGCGGGCTGCTTTGTCCTGGATGGTTTCAGGCTGGTTGCGTGTTGTTGGAGCTGCACTTATCCAGGCAAGTGAGAGTAGAGTATAGAGTCAAAGAGCTGTTCAGCATGGAAACAGACCCTTCAGTCCAACTTGTCCATGCTGACCAGATATCCTGAATTAATCTAGTCCCATTTGCCAGCATTTGGCCATTATCCCTCTAAACTCTTCCTATTCATATACCCATCTAGATGCCTTTTATATATTGTAATTGTATCAGCCTCCACCACTTCCTCTAGCAGCTCAGTCCATACACACACCATCCTTTATGTGAAAAACTTGCCCCTTAGGTCCCTTTTAAATATTTCCCTTCTCACCTTAAACCTATACCCTCCAATTTTGGACTCCCCCAATCTGGGGAAAAGACCCTGGCTTTTCAACCTATTCAAGCCCCTCATGATTTTATAAACTCCCAAAAGGTCACCCTTCAGCCTCCAATGCTCCCGGGGAAATAGCCCCAGCCTATTTAGCCTCTCCCTATAGCTCAAACCCTCCAACCCCGGCAACTTCCTTGTAAATCTTTTCTGCACCCTTTCAAGTTTCACAACATCTTTTCCTTTAGCAGGGAGACTGGAATTGAACACAGTATTCCAAAATTAGCTTAACCAATGTGCTGTACAGCCACAACATGACCTCCCAACTCCTATACTCAATGCACTGACCAATAATGGCAACCATACCAAACACCTTCTTCATTGTCCTACCTACCTGTGACTCCACTTTCAAGGAACTATGAACCTGCACCCCAAGGTCTCTTTGTTCAGCAACACTCCCCAGGACCTTACCATTGAGTGTATAAGCCCTGCCCTGATCTGCCTTTCCAAAATGCAGCACCTCACATTTATCTAAATGAAACTCCATCTGCCACTCCTCAACCCATTGGCTCATCTGATCAAGATCCCATTGTACTCTGAGGTAACATTCTTCACTGTCCACTCCACCTTCAATTTTGGTGTCATCTGCAAACTTACTAACCATACCACCTACGTTCACATCAAAATCATTTATATAAATGACAAAAAGCAGTGGACCCAGCACCGATCCCTGTGGCACATCGCTGGTCTCAGGACTCTACTCCGAAAAGCAACCCACCACAACCACCCTCTGTCCCCTACCTTTCAGCCAATTTTATATCCAAATGGCTAGGTCTCCCTGTTTTCCATGCGATCTAACCTTGCTAACCAGTTTACATCCCACTCCTGACATGTGCCTTGTAGGTGGTGGACCGGCTTTGGGGAGTCAGGAGGTGAGTTACTTGCTGCAACATTACTATCCTTGGACCTGTTCTTGTAACCACTGCATTGATATGGTTAGTCCCGTTGAGTTTTGGGTCAGTGGGAGCCCAAAGGATGTGGATAGTGGGAGATTCAGTCATGGTAATGTCAGTGAATATGAAGGGGCAGTGGTTAGATTCTCTCTTATTGGCGATGGCTATTACCTCGCATTTGAGTCGGCCGAACTGCACTTCTTTTTCCACCGATGCTGTCAGACTTCCTTCTTGCGCACTTTCTGGTTTTGCTCCTGGTTAATTCTGCAGCGACTAACTCACCTCCTGTATCTGAATTTCCTGCCTACTATCTCCAAGGTACAAGTCAGGACTGTGATGGCTACTTTCTATTTGCTTGGATGGGTGCAGCCCCAACAACACTCAGGAAGCTTGACACCATCCAGGACAAAGCAGTCCATTTGACTGACACCAGATTCCCCCACCTTCAAAATTCACCCCTTCACCTCCGACACACAGTGGTAGCTTGTGCACTACAGCAAGCCTCCTTCTTCAGTAAATCTATGCCCTCTTAGAAGCAGATACATGTGAACATTTCCACCCCTAGGTTTCCCTCTGCGTTTCACACAACCCTGACTTGAAACTATGTCGCTGTTTCTTCACTGTCACTGGGTCGGACTAGAGGCCTGTGACCAGTGTTTCTTTACAGTCATTGGGTGGCACGGTGGCACAGTGGTTAGCACTGCTGCCTCACGGTGCCAGGGGCCCAGGTTTGACTCTACCCTCAGGCGACTGTCTGTGTGGAGTTTGCACATTCTCCCCGTGTCTGCATGGGTTTCCTCCGGGTGCTCCGGTTTCCTCCCACAGTCGAAAGATGTGCAGGCTAGGTGGATTGGCTGTGCTAAATTGTCCTTGTGTAGATTAGTAGGTTATAGGGGTTAGGTCTGGGTGGGATGTTCTGAGGGTTGGTGTGGACTTTTCGAGCTGAAGGGCCTGTTTCCACACTGTAGGATTCTAGGAGGAAAATCCCGGAACTCCCTCCCTAACAGCACTGTGTGGTTTTCAGAGTGATTCAAGAAGGCAGCTCACCTTTTCTTAGGCAATTAGAAGTGGGCAATAATTACTGGCTCAGCCTGCAACACCCACAGTCTCCTCAACAAGCTGCTGTCTGCAATAAGTCTGCAGCCTCAGTTTATCCTCCAACATTGACACTGATGGTTGAAGACTGACTCTGCCTGGATGCTGCCAATTAGCAAGGACAGACGGTGAAAAGCTCCCTTCCACCAAAGATGGAAAGCAGTGAAAAACAAAACCATAGCCATGATGGAAGAAATGCAATTCAGCCGTTGGAGCATGAACTGTAGCTTTAATGGAAGATAATGTAAGTCATTAAGGTAGTGGCTTCGTGTCTTACTCTACGTACTGCAGCATGCAATCGAGTGCTATATTTGCTGCAGGAGTTGACTTCCTGATGGTTTGCTAATCGGATGCTCTTTTTGTTGGGCAGAAGTGATCTTATGGCATTATTTTGGAGTGAAGCAGTTTAGTTCTCCTTGGAATCCTATTTAATATTCGCCTCACAATCAATATCACATTGTTGTCTGTGAGAGCTTACTGTGCACGGATTACCTGCTGCACTTCGGACATTATTAGCGTTCAGAGGAGATGGTGGTGTGATAGCCACTGGTTCAGTAATGCAACAAGCCGAGGTTAACTTTCTGGGGACGTAGGTTTGAATCTCACCAGAGAAGTTGGCAGATTTTAAATTCATTTTTTTTAAAATAGGAATTGAAAAAACTAGTCTCAGTAATTACAGAATCCCTACAGTGTGTAAGCAGGCCATTCAGCCCATCAAGTCTGCACTAATCCTCTGAACAGCATTCCACCCAGACCCACCCTATTCCTGTAATCGTGCATTTCCCATGGCTAACCCACCTAACCCGCACATCCCTGAACACAAATGGGGCAATTTAGCATGGCCAATCCACCCTAACCTGCACATCTTTGGACTGTGAGAGGAAACCAGAGCACCCGGAGGAAACCCACGCAGACATGTGGAGAATGTGCAAACTCCACACAGACAGTCACTCAAGACAGCAATGCTAACCACTGGGCCATCCTGAAATAGCCATCACGAAAATATCACAGATTGTTGGAAAATCCCATCTGATGCGCTAGAGAAGGAAATCTGCCGTTCTTACCTCGCCTGGCCTACACGTGACTCCAGACTCACCACAATGTGATTGACTCTTCACTGCCCTCTGAAGTGGCCCTACAGAGGCACTCAGTTCAAAGGCAATTAGGAATAGGCAACAAATGGTGGCATTGCCAGCGATGCCCACATCACATGAAAACATCAAAGAAACATAAGTAACCGCATTTCAAGTGTAGTTACTGGCTGGAAGATGCTTTGGGATACCCTGAGCTACTGAACAAAGACAGAGGGAAAGCATCTTCCTGACACTCAAGATTTTAAAGCTAACAATAATTGCGTACCTTCAGGAAAATGCGAAAACAATTCAACACAATGTCTGTCTTTGACAGTGAAAGCTGTTAAGCTGTTTGTAAAAAGCCCTCGCCCTCCACCCCTTATACCGTTGTATTATGAACCAGAGAGGCCTGTGGTTAAATGTCACAGCAGGTTTTTACCAGCACCAGCTCTCCTAAGACTTAATAGATGCTGTCTCCCCAGCAACCAGAAGATCCCATTTTCCCTGGGTATCTGTTCAATCCCAAAGCTCGGCAGTAGTGCAGAGAACAAGATAAATGTGTTGTGTGAGGCTCATCTCATTTTAATGTTTAACTGTGATCCAAATTGGATGGTACCAGACCTGTTGTGAAGCTGATGGAGATTACATTTAAATAATTGAACTGTTCGCTGGGTGGAAAGTGGTGTCGTGTCATGGAGGTTTTCAATCATGTTACCCTTCCTGTCAGCAGACTCTCAGAGAGTGAGACAGGCCGAATCCGCTTCATGGGTGAAAACAAAACTGAAATGCTTCTCAGCAATTTGGAATCTGTCTTCCCCCTGTTGACAACTCAGATGCTCTGTGTCTTCTTACAGCAGTGAGAGGACCATGGCTGACAGGGAGACTGAGGTCCAAAGGCAGAGGAACATTCTGCTTGACCTTCCCCCTTCCCCTGACCATACAGCCGAGGATTTGGGGCTGGGTTATGTCCTCTGTAAAGAAGTAAAAGTCTTGCATTTGTTTGGCACCTCTAACCAATTCAGCGCATCTCAAAACACTTCACAAATGGTACGGTGCTTTCAAAATGTACTCACTGCTTCAGGTTGAATTGTTGTGAGTTGATATATGTGTCTAGCATCGAGTTGATGCTCATTGTGCACAACTGGTTAAACCTGGGTGATGACTCAAAGCAAACATACCAACCATGAATTGTTCATTTGACATAAAAACCGAAAGAAATGCGGATGCTGTAAATCAGAAACAAAAACAGAAATTGCTGGAAAACCTCAGCACATCTGGCAGCATCCAT
Source organism: Ginglymostoma cirratum (assembly GCA_024137785.1). Taxonomy (NCBI): domain Eukaryota; kingdom Metazoa; phylum Chordata; class Chondrichthyes; order Orectolobiformes; family Ginglymostomatidae; genus Ginglymostoma; species Ginglymostoma cirratum. Next base: position 3,249,931 of record JAHRHZ010000088.1, read on the forward strand.
GGAGAGAAATCAGAGTTGATGTTTCGAATCGAGTGACCCTTCCTCAGAACTGGTTCCATTCTGGTTGCTCGAAACATCAACTCTGATTTTCTCTCCACAGAGGCTGCCAGACCTGCTGAGCTTTTCCAGCAATTTCTATCTTTGGTGCTGAACTGACATATATTACGCGACGATACCCGGCCTTCCCAAGTCAATCTGGAAGCAATTTTTTGGTAAATCCCTTCATGGGATGTGGGTCCTGCTGGCTGGTCAGTGTTTATTGCCCATCCCTGGTTACTTTTCAGAAGGTGGTGGTGAGCTGCCTTCTCGTCCACATGCTATAGGTTGACCCACAATATCCTGACGGAGGAACTCCCAGGATTTCGACCCAGCAACAGTGAAGGAACAGGGATATATTTCCAACTCAGGATGGTGCGTGAGATAAAAGGTACTGCAGATGCTGGAGAATCCGAGATAACAAGCATGGGGCTGGATGAACACAGCAGGTCAAGCAGCATCATAGGAGCAGGAAAACTTGACGTTTCGGGCCTAAACCCTTCATCAGATTTTCTGATGAAGG
>JAHRHZ010000088.1:3250889-3278299 GCA_024137785.1 Ginglymostoma cirratum
TCTGATGAAGGGTTTAGGCCCGAAACGTCAAGTTTTCCTGCTCCTATGATGCTGCTTGACCTGCTGTGTTCATCCAGCCCCATGCTTGTTATCTCAGGATGGTGAGTGGCTTGGAGGGGAACTTGCAGATGGTGGTGTTCCTATGTATCTGCTGCCCTTGTCCTTCTAGATGGTAGTGGTCATGGGTTTTGAAGTTGATGTTTCAGGATCCTTGGTGAATTTCTGCAGTGCATCTTGTAGATGGTACACACTGCTGCTACTGAGCCTTGTTAGTGATCGAAGGAGTGAATGTGGCGCCAATTAAGTGGGCAGTATTGTCATGGATGGTCTTAAGATTCTTGAGCTTTGATGGTGGACAAGTTTTGGAGAGTCAGGAGGTGAGTTACTCACTGCAAACTTGTTACAAGCCTCTGATCTGCTCTTGTAGCCATTGTGCTTATATGGTTGATCCAGCTCAGTCTGTGATCAATGATAAACCTCAGGATGTTGATAGTAGGGGATTCAGTGACAGCATTGAAGGTCAAGGGTTGGTTTGTGAAGCAGTGTGATGCTGACAGCATGGGTTCGATCCCCACACTAGCTGAGGTTACCATAAAGGACTCTCGTTCTCCACTCACCTGAAGTGTGGTGGCCCCCAACTTAAGTCTCACACTAGTCCCCTCTCTCTAATGAGAAAGCAGCCCTATAGTGGTGATGACAATATACATTTTGTTATCAAATTGGATGATTCCTGGCTGTTAAACCTCCTGTGTCAACGTTCATTTTTTAAAAAACAAGTTTTTTTGATGTTTCTCTATGACTGCTAGGTAACGAATCCTGGAAACCCCAGGGAAATCCTGAAGGATTGGAGACTGCTCAATCTGTAGCAGTTTCGGACTTAATTTAAGATTTTTAGCTGCTTCTGTATTTTTCTTTCTAAGTCCCCTCTGTACTGCATTAAGGAACAAGGTTAGAAGGCTGATCCCTAGATGCAGAATGTTGTGTGACTTGGAACTCCCCATCTCAGCAGGAGGTGGCACATGGGTCTATAATACTTTTAGGACTCAGACAGTTATCTTTTTATTTGAAAATGGAATCAAAGGTTATAAGGGGCAGATGGAAATGCGGACTTGGAAACACAAACAGCTCAGCCGTGATCTTCTGGAACGATGGAGCAAGTTTGAAGAATTGAATTCTGCTCCTAATTTCCTCACTATGGAACTTGGAGGCAATTTGTCTGACCTATAGAGTCATAGGCACGGAAACAGGCCCTTTGGTTCAACTCACCCAGACCAATCAAGTTTCCCAAACTGACTAGTCCCATTTGCCTGTATTTTGCCCATATCCCTCTAAACATTTCCTATTCATATACCTGTCCAAATATCTTCGAAATATTGTAACTGTAGCTGTATCTACCACTTCCTCTGGCAGTTCATTCCACATACAAACCGCCCACTGTGTGGAAAAGTTGCTCCTCATGTTCCTTGTCCTCAGTTCCTCATTAAACAGCAGGAGCACTATTACTCACGAGAAAAAGGCAAGATTTCTAAGATCTAAACTACTACTGGTGACGAAGTGCAATTATATTGTTACAATCCTCACACGAAAAACTGTCCCTTCAAAAAGCCCCTAAGCTGACAAGCATTCTCTACTTCCTCCACCGCCCTTACTCTTTCTCGATGGGTGTTAAATAAAACAGGAATATGTCCAGATTAACATTGGTGCATTGGAAATTAGTGCTAATCACAACACACCCCACATTAGAAAAAGAATACTCGGACTGGAGACCTGTGACCAGCGGTGTTCCACAGGGATCAGTTCTGGGTCCTCTTTCGTTTGTCATTTATATAAATGATTTGGATGAGAACATAGAAAGCATGCGGGCAACACCAAAGTTGGTGGCATAGCAGACAATGAAGAACGTTTTCTAAGATTACAGAGGGATTTAATTTGGATAAATGCGAGGTATTGCATTTTGGTCCAACAAATAAGGGTAGGGCTTATAGAGTTAGTGGTAGGGCCTTGGGTCATGTTGTAGGACAGAGGGACCTAATTCTTTGAGGTTAGTGTCACATACAGACAGGGTGCTTAAAGAAACATTTGGCACGCCTACCTTCATTACCCAGTACTTTGGGTGTAGGAGTTGGGAAGTCATGTTCAGGGTGAATAGGACATTGGTGAGGCCTCTTCTGGAATACTATGTCTAGTTCTGATCGCCCAGTTATATGAAGGATATTATCAAGCTGGAGAGGGTTCAGAAGAGATTTATCAGGATGTTGCTGGGTATGAAAGGTTTGAGTTATAAAGAAAGACTGGTCAGGCTGGGATTTTTTTCACTGCATCGTAGGAGGTTGAGAGGTAACCTGATAGAAGCTTATGAAATACTGAGAGGTATACTTAGAGTTAATGGTAGTTGTCTTTTCCCTAGGATGAGGGATTTCAAGCCCAGGGGACACTTTCTAAAGTTGAGAGGAGAGAAATTTAAAGAAGACATAAGAGGCAATTTTTTTGCACAGACAGTGGTTCGCGTGTGTCCTGAGGAAGCAGGTGATGCAGGTATAATTATAATGTTTAAAACATATTTGGATAGATACATGAATAGGAAAGCTTTGAAGGGATATGGGCCAGGAGCAGGCAGGTGGGGCTGGTTTAGTTTGGGATTACGTTCAGCATGGACTGGATGGATCAAAGGGTCTGTTTCTGTGCTGTATGGCTCTATGACTCTATAATGGAATTAAATAAGGAGTGCAGTTGGCCCATTATTTCTGTGCTGGCTCTCTGCAAGAACACACTCGGCTAGTTTCACTCTCCCAGCCCTTTCCCTCGTCACCCTGCTCTCCTTTGCTCTTCCGATAATTATCCAATTCTCGTTTTAGAAAGTTGCTTTGAATTTGCTTCCACCATACTGTTCAAGCAGTGTGATCCGGATCCTAAACATTCACTGAGTTAAAAATGAGAGGGGACTACTAGAGTAGTCATCTCTGTCAGTCAACAACAAATTTCAACAGTAAGAGAAAAAAAAGAGATTTGTACTTACGTATTGTCTCCTGGGCACATTGGCAACTTGACTGGAGTCGGATGCAGACTCATGTTAATGAGTGAGGTTGAACTTGTGTACCAGCTGGGTTAGTTCATGGAGACCTTGCTTCCTCACCTTATCCCTCTCATGTGGATTGATGCCCGTGAGTTGTCTGCAGCCAGCTGTCTCTCACTAATGGAGAGAAATGCCTGGGTCCTTTGTGGTCAATAGCTAATTACTCAATTACCTCCTTCCCAACCACAGGGCATCCCAGTGTCCTCTGCAGCCAACAAAGTAGCTTTGAAGTGAGGTTACTGTTCTAATAGTTTGGAGCACAGTGGCTAATTTGCACACAGCAAGATCCCATAAAACCAATCTAATATTAATCAAATAATCAACTTCTGTGATTAATAGTAGTCAGTTCACAAGGAATATGACTTCCCTGCTTTTCTTTGAATGAGTGCTTTGGGATCTTAACACGTTAAAGAACAGACAGGGTTTGGTTTAACTTCTCATTCGAAAGACAGCATTTCCAACAGTGTAGCATATACTCTGTACTGCACTGGGAGTGTCAGCGTAAATTTTTGATATTCAAAAGGATTTATCTGCACCATTTCACTTCTATGAAACTTGCTTTGGGTAATTTTATTTTATCACAGTTCACTGCTGTTGTGAATCTGCTGTATGCTAGGAAATTGAAAAGTTAAACCTTTAAGGTCTTTCCCCTTTTTAGTCTCATGTGACTCATGCCACCATGAAAGGATGCCAGTTGGAGAGTTTCAGACTCTATTCTTGAAGCCTGTCACTGCTATTGAACTGAGAAAGGCCACACAGTTGTAAATCAAAATTCAACAAAGAAGTTTCTGCCATGGCAAAAAGATGCAGGCAGGACTGGCTTTGACGCTGAAGGTCAGATACTGAAACTGCTGATGATTCATCTACCCCAGCTCAGAGGCAGATAAAGGCCAGGCCTCTACGTGTTTCAGAGCCCTCACAACACATCAGTTTCTCATTCAATGCAGCCACAATGCTCACCCTGGAGGTGTTAATGGAATCAAGGGCAATACATGAAGAAAGAAACTGAACACTATGTGATTTGTGTATCGGTCATCTTCTTAGCTTGGAATCTCACAGACAGAAGTAGCCTTTTAGCCCATTGTATCCCCACTGACTCATCTCCAATTAGTCAGCTGGGTCTGCTGTATCTCCACAGGCCTGTAAATTTTTCCCTTTCAGATGTCCATCCAATCTCCTTTTGAATATTACAATTGAATTGGTTTCCATGCACCTACCAGCCAATACGCTGTAATAGCCTTTCATTCCTGACGAACCAGGCGTGTACAGTAAAGCATGACATCTAACATATACTCTTCAGAAAGCCTCGCATGCTAAGTAACTTGTTTTATTCTTTCAAAGAAAATTGTGAGTGTCACTGGCAAGGCTAGCATTTGGTGCCGATCCCTAATTGTCCCTGAAGTGAGTGTCTTGCTGAGGGCAGTTAAGAGTCAACCACACTGCTGTGGGTCTGGAGTCACATTTAGGCCAGACTGGTTAAGGACAGCAGATTTCCTTCCCTGACGGACATTAGTGAAGCAGGTAGCTCTTTAAAACAATCAGTGATCTTCGTCACAATCACTATCACCCAAGACTAGATTTCGAATCCAAATTTATCAATGAATTGAATTTAAATTCAAACAGCTGCATTGTTAGGATTTGAACCCATATTGCCAGGGCACGAACACAGGCCTCAGGATTACTAAACCTTTGGGATTACTAACCAGGAAACTGGGATTACTTGCCTTGGATTTAGGATTACTAGCCCAGCGGCAATACCACTACCTCACCATGTCCATTCTGTAACAACTTTTAGTTAGAATGGTGCATTTTAATAATTGATATTTAATAACAATAGAATTAAAACTAGGTTTTATTGTCACATTTACTCAAGTACAGGGATACAGGAGTACAGTGAAAAGCGCACAAAGTCGCTAGTCCTGGCGCCATCTTAGGTACAAGGTACCGAGGTACAAAATCTTACGCATAAAGTAGAAAAATAAAGAAATAGGTTAAGAGTTCAACATTACAGTTTTTCTCAGTATAATGTAGTAAATAACGAATTAAAGTTAAAAGCTAAGTATTACAATCCTTCTTTAGCCATGGGCCCACAGATGCTCCATGTTGAGATTTCCCCACGAGGACTCGATCTCTCCCCCCATGCTGGGCAGGATCTCTGCCTCCATGTCCGCACTACCATCTCACCCGCCACCTTGCCGCAGACTGCAAGAGTCCCGCTCTGGGCCCGCAGCCCTTCTCACAATGTCACCGACCGCCAGGGTTCTGCCACAGGCACACCAACTGCCAAAGTCCTTGCTCCGAGCCCCCAGCCGCTGCCATCACCCACCGCTGCCTCCATGATCGAGAAAAATGAGGAAATGGAGAAAAGAAAAGCAGTCGGAGCAGATAAGCTCCAGCTCAGGAGACCTACTCCACCACCATCTTCAATATTTCCGTTGCTTGCCCTCTACCGAGTGTAGAATGTCTAAATCTGAATTCAGTAAAATCTGGAATAAAGAGCTGACCTAATGTTGACTGCGTAAACACTGTTGATTGTCATTAAAAACCCTATCTTGTTCACTAATGTGCTTCAGGGAAAGAAATCTGCCATTTTTATCTGGTCTGGCCTACATGTGATTCCAGACCCACAGCAATGTAGCTGACCCTGGAGTGCACTCTGGGCAATAAATGCTGGCCTATACAGTGAATCCCTAAATCCATGAACAAACATAAAACACTTGCTAAGTTTTAGAGCTTCATTTTACTTTAGCACTCTTTTTCTTTTCCAGGTTAAAAAGCTGTCCTTTTATTGTCCACCAAAAATAATCAAAAACGTGCTCCTGACCAATCACCTTCCATGTTTAAGGAAGCTGGGATCATTGCTCAAAAAACAAAACATTTTCATGGCACAGTTGAGGGAAGCTCATTATCCAGAGAGATCGTACGGTGAAGCTAAATACTATTCTATATGTGCTGCCAGCGATACCTTCTCAGCACACATTTCTCCAGGGTCCACAATGTCTACTCAGAGTGATGATCACCACTTTCAGGTCTGTCTGGAAGGGTATCCTGTAACACATGCATTTCTAGGACAGTTCACTTGTTACAAGGACACGCCATTGCTATAATCCCAGCTAATGATAAAACGACAAGTCCAATCCCTGGCTGGGAGCTGCCTCAACACACCATATGTTTTGTTGTTATCACTGAGGTCAATTTTGGCATCCTTTTGCCAAGATGTTCAATGTACTTTTAATAAAAAGTTTTTTTGCACCATAAGGGTGGCATGGCAGCTCAGTGCTTAGCCCTGCTGTCTCACAGTGCCAGGGACCTGGATTTGATTCCAGCCATGACTGACTGTCTGCGTGGAGTTCGCACATTCTCTCTGTGTCTGTGTGAGTTTCCTCTAGGCGCTCTGGTTTCCTCCCATAGTCCAAAGATGTGCATGTTAGGTAGATTGGCCATGCTAAATTATCCCGTAGTGTGCAGTGATGAGCATGTGGGTCAGTTATGGTAAATGTAGGGTTACAGGGGGTCCTGGGTATGGGTGGATGCTCTTAGGAGGGTTGGTGCAGACCTGATAGGCCAAATAGCCTCTTTTCACAATTCAGGTATTCTATGAATAAGCTAAAATATATTTCAACATACAAAAACCAGTCAAAAAATCTCATTTTAAACATCAGAAAGGAAGTTTCATAACTTTAACCCCAAAAATACCCTTACAGACACTCAAATCTCAGTGAAGAGTCACCTCTATCTCCATGCTAAATATTCTTGCTCAGCTCACACACCCTCCCTTTGGCAAAATCCTGTGCATTCACTTGATGCCACTTTCTTTAATTGGTGTCTCTCCCCAAGACCCTTTAAAACAACTGTTAACTCAGCTCGCTTATTACTCAACATGTTTTCAACAGCCCTTGGAATGCCTTTCTCTCTCACACCTCCACAGGCTTCAGTTTCTGGAGTCTTTGGTCCCTTGACTCCTAAGCAGCTCAGGACTTCTCCCCAGCCCTGACCGTTTGGAGACTACGACTAATAGTATCTCTGTTTTAATGGACCTTCTCTTTCTATATGAACCCGGCTCTAAACCCCTTTATCTCCAGGTTGTAGAGGTCAAGTCAGCAAATAACTTGGCATTGGTTATGGTATACATTCTTACAGAGATCGGCAGTTGACGGTTGTTTCTGCAATTCCATGCCAACCATAGTCAAAACAATCGCCACCCTCTTTTCATGCTGTATAAATTGCACGTTCCTTTCCAAATCTGGTTTTCTTGTGTTTCAGTCCTAATCAGTGCAAGATGAAAAACCTCGACGTTGTGTCTCCTTTCTGCAATTATCCACAGTCCCTGCAAACAGGGTAAACAGATGAGGGCTGCAACTAGCAGCACAGACAGAACTCTTCCCTTCATAACAAGAGGCTTCTCCCTTCCATTACATCATAATAATAAGCATTTGATGCTATTTGATTACCGCTGAAATTTAATTCTTCATTACTGAACTGCTTGCCAAATATTCCAGTCATTACGCCATAATGAATCTCAACAGGCACAAAAAATCCGTTGCTGTTTCAAAATACACTTGACACTTGTGAAGATTATTTCCCGAACAATTCAATTGTAAAATGATGCTAAGTGGAGCTTAACAAAAGCCATTAGCTCTGAGCAGAAACTGTGGGCGTGATTTTATCCATTTCTTTATTCAAAGTTGGAGGGGGCTTGATTATTTGGTGGTGACTAACAAGCCACATGCCCTCGCCCCCTCATGCCAATGTAATGCACTGTATAAAGTACCAATCACCTCATTTAGTTGCCAGCCTATCACAGGGCTCACCACTACCATCCTGGGTCTCCGGAAGCTTCTGGCCAATCATAGGCTTTCGGGCCCTAAAGTCAAGGCCAATACTTCCTGGGATCCAATGGCAAGAAGGTAAAGTGATTTCTACCTCCTTGTCACAGGGTGGGAGTCATGGGGGACCAAGGGGTTCAGAGGCAAAAGCAAGGAGGTGGCTTTCACAGGCTACCCCTTGGCCCCCATCATGCTTCCCAGAGCAGGAATAACTGAAGCCTCCTCAAGCCTGACAGGCAGCTAGTCCTGATTTCCCAGACGGGAAACTAGCCACCATTCTCTAGCCAGGGAACTGCGGAAATGATGAGTTGAGGCCCTTAAGTGGCCATGAATTAATTACTCAAGGGCTATAAATGGTGGCTGATCAAGAAAGATCCCTTGACCAGAACTTAGTTGCTGAAGAGGTGAGAAGGGGGTGCATGGCCAAATTCCCCCAATTATTTCTTGAAATATCTCTTGCCACTTCCAGGAAAAGGGAAAATTCACAGGGGATGGGTCAGAGTGGAATGGAGCTAAGGCCATGGAGTTGGTATTCAGAAGTCATACCCTTTCCCCCTCTCTCCAATTTTCCCCCGATTGGGGCAACTGAAGGCCTCCTGCCTAGCCTGACAGGCAGGTCGCTGTGATTTCTCAGATGGGAAACTTGTCACCTTTCCTGTCCGTCAGGGAGGTGGGTTGTCAGGGAGGTGGGTCATCAGGGAGGTGGCGACTTGAAGCTCTTAAATGGTCACAGATTGATGGTGGATTGAGAGTTTCGTCCATGGGCTGTCTTAACAAAGTGAGGTGTTGACACGAGGCAAGTATCGCTCCAGGGGCAACTTGCCCAATTATTTTGCTTCCTTTATTGTCAAGCTTGGCTTCCCAACAGACTGGCCAAGGAGATGACCAAATCAAGGGCAGCTTTCAGACTTAGAATTCTAAATAATGTTATTGGCTATACATTAATATTAAATACTACTGCACATGGTCATTAGAGATGTAACAGGTTCTAATCTTACTGTTACTTTAATTAAGGACAAATCTATTTTCTTTGAGTGTTCCTATCCATGTGGTTTCAGCGTGTCTTGCAGAGAACATACTGGTGAGATTCTTCCAATGTTCCTTATAGCATGTTCTAACTCCACCCACGCTGTCCTATTTATGCTGAGTCCTCTGACATTATAGAACGTAGAACGTAGAACATAGAACATTACAGCGCAGTACAGGCCCTTCGGCCCTCGATGCTGCGCCGACCTGTGAAACCAATCTGAAGCCCATCTAACCTACACTATTCCATTATCATCCATATGTTTATCCAATGACCATTTAAATGCCCTTAAAGTTGGCAAGTCTACTACTCTTGCAGGCAGTGCATTCCACGCCTTTACTACGCTCGGAGTAAAGAACCTACCTCTGATATCTGTCCTATATCTATCACCCCTTAATTTAAAGCAATGACCCCTCGTGCTAGCCGTCACCATCTGAGGAAAAAGGCTTTCACTGTCCACCCTATCTAATCCTCTGATCATCTTGTATGTCTCTATTAAGTCACCTCTTAACCTTCTTCTCTCTAACGAAAACAGCCTCAAGTCCCTCAGCCTTTCCTCATAAGACCTTCCCTCCATACCAGGCAACATCCTGGTAAATCTCCTCTGCACCCTTTCTAAAGCTTCCACATCCTTCCTATAATGCGGCGACCAGAACTGTACGCAATACTCCAAGTGCGGCCGCACCAGAGTTTTGTACAGCTGCAATATGACCTCACGGCTCCGAAACTCAATCCCTCTACCAATAAAACCTAACACACTGTACGCCTTCTTAGCAACCCTATCAACCTGGGTGGCAACTTTCAGGGATCTATGCACATGGACACCGAGATCTCTCTGCTTATCCACACTACCAAGAAACTTACCATTAGCCCTGTACTCTGTATTCCTGTTACTCCTTCCAAAGTGAATCACCTCACACTTTTCCACATTAAAATCCATTTGTCACCTCTCAGCCCAGCTCTGCAGCTTATCTATGTCCCTCTGTAACCTGCAACATCCTTCCGCACTATCCACAATTCCACCGACTTTATCGCAGGATTGCTCCAGGTTCCCGAACCCCTTCCATAATAGCTCTCACCACATGCCTCGGCTCCTCCAGCAAGGGGAAAATCATGTTCACTTTGTGAGCGGATTTACCAAATTACAAAGCAGCACTTCGTTGGGCGGACATGGATTGACTGAGGTCATGAAAAGTATTAAACACAATGGCAACAACTTGCCTTCATATGGCACCTTAATGTCCCAAGGCACTTCACAGGACTGTTACCAAATGGAAGTTGATATAGAGCAGCATAAGAAGAGGCTAAAGCTGATGCCCATAAATTTGATCAATGAAGTAGGTTTCAAGAAACATTCTGATGGGACAGAAGTGGAGAGATGGTAAGTTTAAAGAATGAATTCCAAAAGTTGGGATCTCAGCACCTGAAGGCATTGCTGCTGAAGGTAGAGCAATGAAAATGAAGATACAATCAGAGACATCAGGGAATTCACCGTTTCCAATGTCATAAATTATACCCAGTGAAACGGAAAGCAGTGAAGGAGGCGAAAGCTGGAAAATACATGTTAATAATATGCAACCATGGTTCACCATGCTGACTCATCAGGCAGTAGTACAAGGCAGATTCAAATTTCCAGGTTTGTTATGTTTTCCAAAATTCAGAAAGTGAAGAAGTCTAGCTCACTGCGTCCCAAGCAAACTTACAGCTGGTTGGAGTCTGGGTGAGGCTGGGAAGTTAATGCTGACGTTTAAAGAATTGGAAGTAGACTCTTGAAAGTGGAAGCCTTTACATGTGACTCCTTTCAGCAAGGTTCGGTCAATGGTACAGAGAAGTAATTCTGAGTGAGTTTGCTCCCTGATCTCAGGGGACCTCCAGCTGGTTATAGCAGTCTTACTCCTAAGCCACCTCTAATTGGATAGAATCCTGAGATACCATCACAAAACTTGCCACATTTAATCACTCTGCTCCAACAGTTTGAGCTCTGGGTTCAATTTTTTTTAGGTGATACATCAAAGTATTCAAACAGTATTGATATATTTCAATACCTGATGGTTTTTCTCCTGGGAGCATGTCATTCATAGCCATGTCCAGCAGATTAATCTGTCATTTCTGAAGACCTACGATAATGCTGAGATGTTATGGGACGCTAATCACAAAATGAATCACAACCCTGCCTCAGCTCTGTGCCTGCTGAAGCTTTCATTTACGCCTTTGTTGCCTCTAGATTTGACTATTCAAACTCAATCCCGGTCAGCCTCTCATCTTTTAACACTTCATAAACATTAAACTCTTTCAAAACTGAGCCACCTGTACCTGAACTCAGCCCAAATCCCATTTACCAATGTCCTTGCTGATATACAATGGCCTAAGGTCCAGCAATATTTCAATGTTAAAATTCTTATCATTGCTTTCAAGTTCCCTTCTCTGTAACCCTGACAGACGTACAGCTCTGAAATCTCCACCAATTCTAGCTTCCTGTGCGTTCCCGGGTTTTATCATACTGCCAGGAAGGGGGCAGTGTGGTGGTTCAGTGGTTAGCCACTGCTGCCTCACAGTTTCAGGGACCTGGGTTTCATTCCAGCCTTGGGTGACTGCCTGTGTGGAGTTTGCATGTTCTCCTGAAGTCTGCGTAGATTTCTGCCAGGTGCTCCGGTTTCCTTCCACAGTCCGAAGGTTAGGTGGATTGGCCAGGGGAAAAGCAGGGTTCTGGGGATATGGTGAGGAGAATGAGTCTGGGTGGAATGCTCTTCAGAGGGTCGGTGCAGACACAATAGGCTGAACGGCCTCTATGTGTACTGTCGGGATTCTATAAATTGCTGCCTATGGCTACCCATGCCCAAGCCGCAGAAATGTATGCCTCATTGACCAAACCTTTAATCCCATGCTTTAATGTCTCCTTACGTGGCTTAGTGACAAATGTTTAAAATTGTGCCTGTGAAACACCTTGGAACATTTTGCTCTGTCAGAGATGTTATATAAATGCAAGATGTTGCTATTGAGATCAGTGATCAGAGCGAAACTACCAATTAAATCTGTGATTCTAACAGATACGTTACCTCAAAGCCATTGAGCTGGGTTTGAGTGAGGATTTGAAAGGAACACTGCCAATGATCAAGGTGTTTCAAAATAAAAACCTTTGATGCTTAGAAGCTTTAATGCAGAGGAAGAAACCATTTTTGAAAAAAGAGAACTCAATGGTGGGATTTTAAATTGCTGGGGGAATAGGCGAACAATTAGATTATCAACCAGCTGCCTCTTTGATCTTTCAAATCTGTAGTTTCAATCGACAATGATTAGAGAGCCATTGCCATCTGTGGGAAAATGAGTTGCTGTCTGACTTTGTAAGTTGTCTCCATAGGAAGGAATAGCCGTGAAGGAATAAGGTTGGGGAACTTCAGCTCAGAAGCTAAGGATCTAAGATGTGCTATAAACTATAGTGGCAGATAAGCACTGGATTTAATCTCCTATTCTCCCTGTGTATCCCTCACTGTAATAACCTGGAAAGCTGGACTGGAAAGGGACATCATTTCTTGCTGAAAACCAAAAGAAAGTAACTACATGTGGTGTATACAGGATAAACCCAGACCAGGCAAACAGCTCCAAGCCATCCCTGGGTCTACTTTACAAATTTTCGAATCAACCTCAAAGGTGTTATTCCACACCTTTGGATCAGGTGGGACTTGAAACTGGACCTCCTGGTTCAGAGATAAGAGATACTACCACGGTGTCACAGGAGGACGCTTGGGTCTGCCCTCTTGTGTGCTGTCACATACAAGCAAACAGCTTTCCCACCACCAAATCACTGTAGCTTTTTCTTTGTTTTAAACTGTCAGCTGCCACCATTAAATCACCCGTGTAGTCCAATAATAATTTACAGCAAAACACTTTTCAGGCAAAGTAAACCATCAAAGTGAGGTTGTGTCTGCTTTACATCACATTTTGTGGGTAAGCTAGATGGACATCATTATATCTTGGAAACCCAGGTCTGCTTTGTTTTGTGCCACAAACGCCCTTTCACTGACAGAGTTCTACTTATTTCTAGCCAACCTGTTCAGGCACATTATGATACACCTCTGGAGAAGGTGGGACCTGAACCCAGACCTTTCAGCCTGGGTCTGCTTTATTTCTGAGTGACTTTCTCACCACCAAATCACCGTGACTTTTGTTTCATTTAAATTACTAACCACCACCAGTAATCACCAGTGTAGCCAATTAAATATCTACAAGCAAAGCCCATTATGGGCAATCCAGGTCTGCTTCGTTTCTATATTTAAAATCAGCCTGTTCTAAGATGTTGTTACGCACCTTTGGAGCAGGTGGGACTTGAACACAGCCCTCCTGGCTCAGAGGTAAGTATATTACTATTGCATGACATGGGCCCTTCAAAAACAGAAAGACTCAGATGATGAGTTCCAGCTGAGCAGGCCACTGGCTCTTACCAAGCGAACTCATACTCAATAAGCTCCACATGGACTTTAATTCATGATATCCCATGGGCTTTAAAGGGGTAATCACACTTACCATCACTGAAATTGTCCCAAATCACTAAACAGATTAATTCTAAAGGCAGAAGGGAGTCCCAAATCTTGAACTCAATTTCTATCTTAGTTGACCACAAACGTTCCGACTTCCTCGTCCAGCAGTCTCGGCTGGGAAGTATCCACTTTGTTCTTCCATCAAGGCTTAGCGCAAAAAAAAACGCTGGACCGAGGGAATACTGCACTGTTGTCTTTCTGCTGAAATGTTAAACAGTCGTCATATCCACCATCAGAGGTGGAGATAAGAGGTCACATGATTTTGAAGACAGGCTGAGGAGTTTTCCCAGTGCCCTGGTTCATATTTATCCCCATCCCAGAAGCAGGTTAGGTCTGGACTTGTAACATTAACTCTGTTTCTCTCTCTCTGCAGATGCTACCAGACCTGCTGAGTTACTCCAGCAATTTCTGTTTTTGTTTAGGTCTGGCAGCATCTGTGGAGTGAGGACCAGAGTTAATGTTTTGAGTCAAATGTGACACTTCAAGAAGACTTGAAATGTTAACTCTGTTTCACTCTGCATGGACGCTGCCAGACATGCAAAGTAATTCTGAAACAAAATCATCAATTGCTTGGAAAATTCACCAGGTCTGGCTGTGTCTGTGCACAGGAAAACACAGTTAACATTTTGGGTTAACTTCAGAATTGGACCCAATTAAGTCTGCTTTCTCTCTCCAGAGATGCTGTCAGACCTGCTGAGTTTCTCCAGGAATTGATGATTTTGTTTCTGATTTCCAGCATCTGCAGTCCTTTGGTTTTCTGCTAAGTAATTCCAACACTTACCGTGTTTATTTCAGATTTCTAGTAGAGAAAACCTTTTATTAACCACAGTTATTAATCTTACCTAGTCTGGCCTACATGTGACTACAGACCCACAGCAATGTGGTTGACTCTGAACTGCCCTCTGGGCAATTAGGGATGGGCAATAAATGTTGCCTGGTCAGCGACACCCTCATCCCATGAATGAATAAAAGAATCAAAAGGACATATGGGACCAGGAATGGGCTGGTTGATCAATATTCCAGATAATCAAGAGATACCACAGTAAACCATGACCAAGTGAAGGTTCAAGATGTCAACATCCCTCAAGAAAGCTATGTACATACGTCAATACACCTCCTAAAATTAGGGTAAAAACACACAGCAAGTAATAGAAATATAACACAGAGGGTACAGTTTACACATCACTATTATTTTATTTACAGAATAAACACTTGGACATTGCAGTAGATCGCAGTATTTGATTTATGCCTCTTTACCTGGTGTGTTGGTTGATTAAGATGCCAGTTGAAGCAAAGTTTACTGTGTACCTGTATGTAATAATTCGCTTTTATACACCGAATGAGGTTAGTTGGTTGTTATTGTACCATTGGTTACTTGTGGGACCTTGGCTATCACTGCTACAATGATTTCATTGCAATAGTGAATACACATCCAGAGGGAGTATTTCACTGCCCATAAAGCACATTGTGAGCCCTAAGCAAATGGAAGCCTCTGCATAGAGACACAGTCATTGAGATGTACAGCATGGAAACAGACCCTTCAGTCCAACACATCCACATTATCTTAGATAAATCTAGTCCCATTTGTCAGCATTTGGCCCATATCCCTCTGACCCCTACCTATTCATGTACCCATCCAAATGCCTTTTAGATGTTGTAATTGTAACAGCCTCCACCACTTCCTCTGGCAGCTCATTCCATACACGCACCACCCTCTGTGTGAAAAAGTTATCCCTTACGTCCCTTTCAAATCTTTCCCCTCTCACCTTAAACCTACACTCTCTAGTTTTGGACTCCCCCACCCTGGGGAAAGGATCATGGCTATTCACCCTATGTGTGCCCTTCATAATTTTATAAACTTTATAAGGTTACCCCTCAGCCCCCCCGATGCTCCAGGAAACATGCAGCCTATTCAGCCTCTCCCTGTAGCTCAAACCCTCCAACTCTGGCAACATCCTTGTAAATCTTAACTGAACCCTTTCAAGTTTCACAACATCCTTCCTATAGCAGGGAGACCAGAATTGTACGCAGTGTTCCAACAGTGGCCTCACCAATGTCCTGTACAGCCGCAATGTGACCTCCCAACTCCTACACTCAATGCACTGACCTATAAAGGCAAGCATAGCAAACACCTTCTTCGCTATCCTATCTACCTGTGGCTCCACGTTCAAGGAATTATGAACCTGCACTGAACAAAGCAAGACTCTCTAGGACCTTACCATTAAGCGTATAAGTGCTGCCTTAATTTGCCTTACCAAAATACATATAAATCCTGTTCCTCAGGATTCCCTCCAACAACTTGCCCACCAGCAATGTCAGGCTCACCTGTCTATAGTTCCCTGGCTTTTCCTTACCACCTTTCCTAAATAGTGGTACCACATTAGCTAACTTCCAGTCTTCCGGCCCTTCACCTGTGGCTTTCGATGATACAAATATCTCAGCAAGGGGCCCAGCAATCTCTTCCCTAGCTTCCCATAGTGTTCTAGGGTACACCTGATCAGGTCCCAGGGATTTATTCACCTTTATGTGTTTTGAGACATCCAGCACCTCCTCCTCTGTAACATGGGCATTTTTCAAGATGTCGCTATTTATTTCCCCTATATTCTCGACCTTCCATATCCTTCCCCATAGGAAACACCGACATAAATGTCTTTCTTTCTGAAGTGGAGCAGATCATTCTCTATCCTGAGCAACCACCTGGAGAGGAGAAAGGTAAATGCAAGTTCTTGGTTTCTGATGCAGCCAGTGATATGGTCAAGCAAACAATTAGGAAACCAAAAGAAGAGATAATAGGAACTGCAGATGCTGGAGAATCCGAGATAACAAGGTGTGGGGCTGGATGAACACAGCAGGCCAAGCAGCATCATAGGAGCAGGAAAGCTTGAAAGCTTGGCCCCAACTGTGACAATATCTACACTCAGAACATTGAGACCCTTCAGAAGTGCTTCTCCCTGCGACTCCTGAAACACACACTCGCAGCAATGCACAGGCATCTCCAGGGACTACAATCAAGACTACCCCAGCTCAGAGCCTCCCTTTCCCAGACCTGCAAAGGACCTCTCCTGTTTTTTATTCTTCGTAATTTCTGATGAAGGGTCTAGGCCCAAAACATCAAGCTTTCCTGCTCCTATGATGCTGCTTGGCCTGCTGTGTTCATCCAGCTCCACACCTTATTATCTAGGAAACCAAAGAATCCTTTCCTGAAATAAGGACAGGATTTTGTCTTTAACTGGTGGCTAACTAGACGATCTCAATTAGCAGGTAAAAATGACCTCCCTGCTGAACGTACTCTGAACTGAAGGACCCTTGTTAATCTGCCAGTGAATGACACTTGCTTGCAACTACTTCCTATTCAAACCTTTCGAATCTGACCTACTTTTTGCATCTTAAAATGCACTATGCATTCAGAAAACAGTCTCTCGATGCAGCCCTGATTACCTCTCTGCCCTGCATCTGTTTGTCAAAAGAATTTTGCTAAAGCTGCTCAGAGATAGTAAGAACTGCCGACGCTGGAGTCAGAGACAACACAGTGTAGGGCTGGAGGAACACAGCAGGCCAGGCAGCATCAGAGGAGCTGGAAAGTTGACGTTTCAGTTCGGGACCCTTCTTCAGAAATGGGGGAGGGGGAAGGGACCTTTGAAATAAATAAAGAGAGGAGGGGTGGGGCTGGGGAAGGTAGGCGGGATGGTGATAGGTGAGTGCAGGTAGGCAGTGGTTGGGATTGGTCATTGAGGTGGGAGGAGTGAATGGGTGGGAGAGAAGATGGACAGGATGTGTCAGGTCAAGGAGGCAGGGACAAGAGGAAGGGTTGGTCTTGGGATGAGGCCGGGGTGGGGAGATTTTAAAACTGGTGAAATGCATGTTTAGGCCATTGGGCTGTAGGCATCTGAGGCT
Organism: Ginglymostoma cirratum; assembly: GCA_024137785.1. Classification (NCBI taxonomy): domain Eukaryota; kingdom Metazoa; phylum Chordata; class Chondrichthyes; order Orectolobiformes; family Ginglymostomatidae; genus Ginglymostoma; species Ginglymostoma cirratum. The sequence continues at coordinate 3,268,245 of JAHRHZ010000088.1, forward strand.
TGTTGCTAAGGTTGCTGTTAGTTTGGAAATTTGAGGCTAATTATATATGGCACTGGGGTTGGGATTTGAGTCAGCGTTTGTGAGGGATGGGGGCTCCTGCCCATCAAGGGGAGCGAGGGGTATCAGGGACTACCAGTTAAGAAGCCAAAAGGGGAGAGGGTACATGTGCCCAGGAGACTCATTAAGGCGGAACTAATGCTATCTGCCACCAATGAAAAACCTAACAGGAGGTAATTGGCTGTTTGTTAAATCCTGGCAATGGTAAATGAGATCCTTACCTTGTGACCCATCAGTCATTTAAAGAAATGTCACATTTGGGTTTTGTGGAGGCAGGTGAGTTCCTAAAGGTTGTTGGAATCATTGGTAACAATAGAGGCAAGCTTAACAGGTGAGCAGATATCTGTTTTGAAATAAATGCTTGGCTGATCCCCAAGACAGATCACCCCACTCAATGCAGAGCTATTCACTCTGTTTGAAGGAGATTGCTAGCTTTTAGTTTGATTGAGTTTGATGCACTTGCAATGAATTTATCTTTGTTTAACATTTTTTTAGTGCTTGTTTCCTTATTTGGAAGCAATTAAGTGCTATTGAGAGGATTAAAGATTTTCTTCAAATGGACTTCCAGTTAGTTTGATTGACAGTTTTGTTAGGAGGAAATGTTTTGAAAAGTTTTTTGAATGGCTGACTTTTTATTTTAAGAGCATTTCAAAGAATTACTGGTGCTGTTACATTACTCATTGGTTTATACCCTGTGGATACTGACCAAATGCACATGGAAGATACATGGTGGGGGGCAGAGAGAGGGCACAAAGGGGGATGTGGGAGATATGAGGGGATAGATGTATGGGTTAAGGTGAGTCATGAGATTTACAACCACACACCGCAATTGGGTCAAAGTCTCAGGAAACTGGGACGGGCTCTATAACCTAGTGACCTCCTATCTGCCCACCTCTGTTACTGCCCTGTACCTGCTTTGGGAGGGATGAGGGGGTGAGGTTAGACCTCCGCTCCATCCCACACCCAACTCCCAGTGACCAAAAACACCAGGTCAAGGTAGAAGTCTGGAACGTGACATTGGCAGGGGATTATTGCATGGTTATAGAGTCATAGAGCTGTGCAGCACAGAAACAGACCCTTTGGTCCAACTTGTCCATGCTGACCAGACGTCCTCAATTAATCTCATCCTAATTGCCAGAATTTGGTTTTTATCCCTCTAAACTCTTCCAATTCATATCCCCATTCAAATGCCTTTTAAATGTTGTAATTGTACCAGCCTCCACCACTTCCTCTGGCAGCTCATTCCATACACGCACTATCCTCTGTGTGAAAAATTTACCCCTTCAATCCCTTTTATATCTTTCCCCTCTCACCTTAAACCTATTCCCTCTAGTTTTGGTCTTCCCCTGGGGAAAAGACCTTGGCTAATCAACCTATCTATGCCCCTCGATTTTATAAACTTCACCCCTTAACCTCCAACATTCCAGGGAAAATAGCCCCAGCCTATTCAGCCTCTCCCTTTAGCTTAAACACACCAACCCTGGCAACATCCATGTAAATATTTTCTGAACCCTTTCAGGTTTCACATCTTTCCTAGAGCAGAGAGACCAGAATTGTTAGCAGTTTTCCAAAAGCGGCCTCACCAATGCCCTATACAGCCATAACATTACCTCCCAACTCCTATACTCAATGCGCTGATCAATAAAGGGAAGTGTACCAAACACTTCAATACCCTGTCCATCTGTGACTCCACTTTCAAGGAACTATGAACCGAGGCTGGAAATATGTCATGGTAAACTGAGACAAGATTGTCAGTTTAATGTATCTTTCAGAAGGCAATGTGTCTCCTTCAATACTGTGCTGCAGCAATAGCCAGGACTTCAACAAAGTAACTTAAGCCCCACAATCTACGAAAGGCAAGGCGCTACCTACTGAGCCACTGCTGACAGCAGGTAGGTGGGAAGTGTTGTGAGAACATCCAGTGGGAACAAGATTGATGCCCTTCACATTCTGCCAATACACACCACCTACTCTCAGGCCTGGAGAACGGATGGGGGTGGAAGGGACTGGTGGTGTTGCCAGAATCCACGGCACCATCCCCTCAGAGTACACAACACGCTGAAAACTGTGGCTGAATCATCGGCAGAAAGGATAGAATTGTAAAGGCCTCAGTAAGAAGACTAAATATAACTTGCCTCTCCTGGAGAGGCAGCATTACTTCAGAATGCGGAGTCTGCTCGCAATTACTGATTTTTCAGAGGACCATGACATGTTGACATCAGTAGAACACCAGAAGATGGCAGGTGCGGGAGGTGGTTATTTCAATCCTGTTTTTAATATTACTGAATGCAAGCAAATAACATACAGCAAACGTTGTTTTAACTGGCACTCTCAATAAACCAGCAAGAGTTATATACCCAGAATACCAGAAGCTTACTGTCTCCGCGGTGTCCAAGCTGTCATTGAGGGTGTGATTGAGAAGCGTATCTGCCAGTAAGCTTTTCTATTTAATGCAAAGTTGCTTCATTATTGAAGCAATTTATGCTGTAAATGAAGTCTAACAGTGATTATGTTCCCATTACTCAATGTGTGCTTTTACATTGATACGTGGACCTCTTGATCAACCAGAATATTTGGTTAAACGGCATACTCCTAGTCCCATTGGTGCCAGTTAATCAAATGTTTGCTGTACATCATAACTGTGAGAGCCTCAAAGGAACGCAAGCTCTACGCTTTAAATATCACCCAGTAAAAGAGTCTGGGACAAAGTCCACATCCAATTCATTATTTCATTTTCTCAACCTGAACAGCTCACTTTTCTCACCTCTATCAGTGCTAGGAGGCTGGGATACTGGGGGCAAGGGTCTGGATTAAACACTATCATTGATTACTCCATAATAGACATGACAGCTACTTGATCTTCAGGGAACTCAAACTACTGCTGTAAGGAGATCCAATCATCAGTGACTGATATAGCAAATGAGGAGGGGATGGCACTGTTTGGCAATCAGAGGGGTACAATAACATAACGGTTAAGTTACTGGACTAGTCATTCAGAAGCCTACCTTAATCCAGCAGCATAGGCTCAAATCTCATCACCGCGTGTTTATACCGAAACAAACCTATCCTCAGGCCGTTCGCTGGCCAGGGCTGGGAAATCAGTGACTGGCGTCATTGGTCAGCGCGGTCGGCTATGAACCGAAAGGTTCGTGGTTCAAGACCAGACATGGGACAGAGCTCTTGTTGTTTGTGGAACGGTGGCTCAGTCCTCATGGCGCTAGGGATCCAGGTTCGACTCCAGGGTCAGGCAACTGTGGGGAGTTTGCACATTCTCCCCGTGTCTGTATGGGTTTCCTCCGGGTGCTCTGGTTTCCTCCCACAGTCCAAAGATGTGCAGGTTAGGGTGGATTGGCCATACTAAATTATCCATAGAGTCTAAGTATGTGCAAGCGAGGTGGGTTAGCCATGGGAAATGTGGGATCGTAGGGATTGGGCAGGATGATCTTTGGAGGATAAGTATGGACTGAATGGCCTGCTTCCACACTGTAGGGATGCTCTGATTGAATAAGGTGATCAGTCCCCACACAGTACAGGCTTCAGAATTTCAATTCATCCTGAAGTCCATGGGGAAAATCCAGCTCCATGTCTCTAGAGTTGGCCTGGGACTCACAACCTCCTGACACAGAAGCAAGTGTGCTCCTGACGGATACCCAGCTGCCACCATCGGCCACAACGTAAATACCAAGGTCATTCTCAGACAAGAGTTGACAATCCTTGCTGTGTGCAAAAGGACACGAAGATGGGATTGGAGAAAAATGGGACTTAAGATGGTGAATGAAAGCTTTGGGTAATAAGATGATCAATTAGCACACAGATATTGTTTCAGTTTGAAACAAGAAATATCAAACCTCATAGATGAATGCTTTCACTGTTGAATTAAATAAAGAATCATAGAATTCACTGTCCACGGTATAGTGCCGGAAGATTGGAAAGTGGCAAACGTCATTTCCTTGTTCAAAAAAGGGAATAGGGATAACCCCAGAAATTACAGTCCAGTTAGTCTTACTTCAGTGGTGGGCAAATTATTAGAAAGAGCTCTGAGAGATAGGATTTATGATCACTTGGATAGACACAGTTTGATTCGTGATAGTCAACATGGATTTGTGAGGGGTAGATCATGCCTCACAAACCTTAGTGAATTCTTTGAAGAGGTGACCAAACATGTGGATGAAGGTAGAGCAGTGGATGTGGTATACATGGATTTAAGTAAGGCTTTTGATAAGGTTCCCCATGATAGGCTCATGCAGAAATTAAGGAGGCATGGGACAGGGGGAAATGTGACAGATTGGATTCAGAATTGGCTGACCCTTAGACAAAGGGTGGTAGTGGATGGAAAATATTCAACACGGTGTTCAGTTACGAGTGGTGTACCACAAAGATCTGTTCTGGGTCCCCTTCTATTTGTGATTTTTGTAAACGATTTGGATGTAGGAGTGGAAGGGTGGATTAGTAAGTTCGCAGACGATATGAAGGTGGGTCGAGTTGTAGATAGTGCGGAGGGCTGTTCTAGGTTAGAGGGACATTGATAGAATACAGGGCTGGGCTGAGAAGTGGCAGATGGAGTTTAACCCTGAAAAGTGTGAGGTGATTCATTTTGGAAGGACAAATTTGAAAGCAGAACACAGGGATAACGGAAAGATTCTTGGCAGTGTGGAGGAGCAGAGGGATCTTGCGGTTCATGTCCACAGTTCCCTGAAAGCTGCCACCCATGCGGATAGAGTTATTAAGAAGAGGTATGGTGTGTTAGCTTTCATTGATAGAGGGATCAAGTTCAAGACCCGTGAAGTTATGCTCCAGCTACACAAAAGCCTGGTTCGGCCACATCTGGAATATTGTGTCTAGTTCTGGTTGGCTCATTACAGGAAAGATGTGGAAGCGTTGGAAAAGGTGCAGAGGAAATTTACCAGGATGTTGCCTGGATTGGAGGGAAGGTCTTACGAGGAAAGGTTGAGAGAAGTAGGGCTTTTCTCTTTAGAATGATGAAGGATGAGAGGTGACTAGAGTGGACAGCCAGAGACTTTTTCCTAAGGTGGAGGTAGCTATTATGGGGGGGCATAGTTTTAAAGTGAGTGGAGGCAGATATAGGGGAGACTTCAGAGGTATATTCTTTACTCAGAGTGGTAGGGGCGTGGAATGCATTGCCGGAGAGGGTAGTGGAGTCGGCCTCATTAGGGGCATTTAAGCAGCTATTAGATAGGCATATGGATGATAGTATAAGATAGGGGTGGAGGTTAGATAGACCTCCAGGTTTAGGATAAAAGCTCGGCACAACGTCATGGGCTGAAGGGCCTGTACTGTTCTATGTTCTATGTTCTAGAATTGCACAGTACAAAAGGAGGCCATTTGGCCCATTGTATCTGTACCAGTTCCTGAAAGAACTACCCAACTAGACCCATTCTCAAGACCTTTCCCCATAGCCCATCAAATTCATTACATTCAAATATATCCATATGAAACCTTTTTTCGAAACCTCCTTTGCAATCCACCTCCACCACTCTCCCAGGTAGCGCATTCCAAATCCTAACAAATCTCCTCATCTCACTCTGAGCTCTCTTATTGAATTTGAATCTTGAATTTGCTAGTTTGTTAGTTACGAACATATCAACTGGCGAAAACAGAATGTCCTTCTTTACTTCGTCATAACTGAACACCTCAATAAGGTCACCTCTTAATCTTCTCTGTTCCATGGAGAATAAGCCCAATTTCTCTCAACTTTCCTTGTATTTAAAATCCCTCATTCCTGGTATCACTCTAGTAAATCTCCATGCACTTTCTCCAGAGCTTTAATATCCTTCCTTAAGTAAGGATGTTCAGAACTGAACACAATTCTCCAAATGTGGTCTGAACAATGATTTGTAGAGGTGTAACATCACCTCCTTGTTTTTATACTCAATGTCTATATTTATAAACCCAAGGATCCCATTAGCCTTCTCAACTGTTTCAGCTTGTCTGGTCACCTTCAGAGAATTATTCACTTGAACCCTGAGGTCCCTCTGCTCCTGTACTCCATTCAAAATTATACCATTGAGCCTCCATTGTCTCTCCATGTTTCTTCTGCCAAAATGCATTACCTCACATTTCTCTGCATTGAAATTGATCAGCCAAGCGTATACTCATTTGGCCAACTTGTCAGTATCCCTCTGAAGTCACTCAGCATCATCCTCACTATTCACTATTCTCCCTAGCTTAGAATCACCTGCAAATTTAGAGCTTTTGCCCCTCAGCACCAATCTCTGAATCATTTATATAAATAGGAAAAGCAAAGGTCTCAACACTAATCGCTGGGGAACACCACTTTCAACATGTCTCCAGTCTGAAAACTGCCCATCTATACCCACCTTCTGTTTCCTATCTTGTAGCCAACTTCTGATCCATGCTGCCAAGGACCCTGTCACATGACATCGTATCAAATGCTTTCTGAGAGACCAAATGTACAACATCCACGACACTACCCTCATCCACTGCCAAATCATCACATTGTCAAAAATATTGGGATCGTATCAGGGTCTTGAAAATGCTTGCACTATTAACTCCAGCTGCTAACAGAAAAGCTCATTGCTAGAGCAGGGTTTTGTTCACTTTTTGTCTGTGTACACCAATAAAGCAGATGTTTCACACATTCCAGACGGGAGCCTTCGAGCTACAAAGTGCAAAGTCATTTGGCTAACACGTCGAGAAGCAGCAACGTAGGAGTTGTTCTCACTTCGATCAGAGGCAGCTTCTGACTCCCTTGATCTCCAGGTGTGCAGGCTCCTTGGCTGCTTCTGTCATGTGCCTCCTAAGGCTGCCTGGCTTGCAAGGAATTACGCACTCTTTCTGCACTGCTACCATTGGGCACAAATCCGTATTTGCCCTAAAGAGCCAACGGGTATCGCAACAATTAATCATGCCAAAGAACTAACTAGCCGTGAATGGAAAACTTGGTTGGTGTATTTGGTTTTGGGAAGCCATCTTGAGGTTTGGGTACTTTGTGTCACCAGCTGAGCCTTAACTAAATGAGGCCGTTAATGTAAATAAGATTTGGTTTACTGCATGTTAGCAATTAGGTACAAGATATATCAAAAACATTATTACTAAGTCTATGAGGGGGGGTCTGTGAATATGAGGTAATACTCCATGAGATGCAAAGATGTTCTGCCTTACCCCCACCCAAGTCTGTAAGACATCATCAAATTGGATGAAGCTTAATGGAATCTCCAGCATTAACCCTTTCCAAACTGTTACCTTACACAATACCGGCCACATGACAAAGTCCTGCCCACGCATTTTATTGGCTACAATGCACCTTACCTCTTCATAGAATCTTACAATCCCTACAGTATGGAAACAGGCTCTTCGGCCCTACAAGTCCACACCGACCCTTGGAGCATCCCACCCAGACCTATCCCCCTATAACCTACCCAATCTACACCTCCCTGAACACTACGGGCAATTTCCCATGGCCAATCCACCAAGCCTGCACATCTTTGGACTGTGGGAGGAAACCGGAGGAAACCCACACAGACAGTTGATCGAGGGTGGAATTGAACCTGGGTCCCTGGCACTGTGAGGCTGCGGTGCTAACCACTGAGCCACGGTGCCACCCAAAACCAAAGTGGAGAATGTGGGCAACAACTTTGCAACAACTCAACAAGGACTATCAAGGATTCTTTGCTGGCAGGAATCTGTGGCATTATTTACTGCAGGGGGCTGTCAAGGCTGGGCCATTGAGTATATTCAAGGCTGAGACAGTGAGATTTTTAATCAGTAATGGGAACCAAGGGTTATGGGGGAAAAGGCAGGAAAGTCAAGTTGAGGATGATCAGATCCGCCAAGATCTCATTGAATGGTGGAGCAGACTCAATGGGCTGAATGGCCAAAGTAGTGATTATAATGAGGGCTGTGTGGATCTCATTGAGTACAAAATCCTTGATTGGGATTGTTAACCTGGGCCAATCAGGGAGCCCCGGGTGACAGAGATAAACAGAAGATACAGAGAGTCTCCTCACTCTAGGGACTGGCTCTGAGCTGACTGGTCAGAGTTCATCTACCGTGCACACGTAAATAAGGGATGATTTAGTGATAGAATACCAGCCTCGGTGCAGTTATTTCAGCCTTCCTCTGCTCCTGTATCTTATGGTCTTAACTCCCACCCACCAGAAATACTGGGGCAGCAGGTACAATGGGAACACCACTACCTCAGAAATCCACTTCAGGTCGCACTGTACTAGACATCTGTTAGAATTTCCTTTGTCTTCACTGAGTGGGAAAGGCAGTAGCGTAAATACCTTCACCACGTGAACAGAAACAGGCAGCACCAACACCTTCCCCGTGCCAAATAGGGACGGGCAACATATGAAAGCCTGGCCAATGAGACCCACAACCAGCAAATAGATTAAAATCTATATCCATGCACACACAAACCAGGCCACAAGTATAAAACTAGGCTGCACATACAAAAACCAGGCAACAAATAAACCAGGTCTCGCGCGCACACACACACACACACACACACACAACAGGCTACACAATTAAAAGCAAACCATATACACACTCAAAAAACAGTCACATTGTTTTAAACAATGTCTTGCTGTTCAATCTATAACAAGAAATGGGATCAGCTGAATATCCAGGCAGTTGCGGTTTAGAGGCATTTTTCCAAACTTGTGGCCAAGGTTCGTTTTTATTTTGATGTAGTTTACGTGACACTTTACAAAATTTTGTTTTTAAATGGTGCTGCTTTGGCCAAGTGGACAGTGCTTGGCACTGGCCAAAATGGAAGGTATTTCACTTCCTAAGTTGTACGGGGTGAGACAGGAGGGGCACTTGAAAAGGAAGAACAAGTGACTGACAACATTGACCTTTCACGGTGTCTAACTTCAAAGGCAGGTTGGGGGCTGACCAGGGAATCCTGGTCTTTTCTCTTCGCTGCAATCCAGAACTCATTCCTTTCAGTGTTAACAAATCTCTCCCTCCGTAATTTTCACTCTGCTGTCACACTAGGTGTGAACAGTTAAAATAGGGCCACAGTGGGATATAGTTTGGGAAGCACCGAATTGGAACCTGTTGCAGATTTCAGTGAGTTCACGGTTGATCTGCACCCCCAGCTGCCTCTGTTCCCTATCCTTCAGTGCTTGACCAGCAAGAATCTGTCATAGAAACTAGGAGCAGGAGTAGGCCTTTCAGCCCTATAAGCTTGCTCTGCTGTTCAATATGATGCTCTCTCAATGCCATATTCCCCATTTCTCCCCATACCCCTTGATGCCTTTAAAATCTAAACATTTTTCTATCTCTTTCTTGAAATATATTCAAAGAACTTAGCCTCCACAGCTTCTGTTTTGGAGAATTCCACAGTTTCACTCCCCTTTGAGTGAAGAAAGTTTCCCTCATCTCCATCCTAAATGGTCTATTCCATATCCTGAGACAGTGTCCCCTGGTTCTGTGCTGCCCAACCAAGGGAAACATCCTCCCTGTAGTCTATCCAGGCCTGTTAGAATTTTATACATTTCAATCAGATCCACTTTCATGCATTTAAACTCGAGTGAATAATGGACAAACTCTCCTCATAGTGTCACCATCACTAGTATTAGCTAGTGAACACTTACTGTACTCCCTCTGTGGCATTCCTGTTTCTTTGGGCCCTCAAAACATAATTTTACATTTTGGGTCACTTTGCTTCCCTTATTTGTAGAACCAGTCAAAATTTGGACTACACAAGCTCTAATTAGTTTTTTAAATTCTTTCGCAGAAAGTGGGCATCGCTGGCTGGGCCCAGCATTTATCGACCGTCCCTAGTTGCCCTTGAGAAGGTGGTGGTGAGCTGCCTTCTTGAACCGCTGCAGTCCTCATGCTATAGATAGACCCACAATTCCCTTAGGGAGGGAATTCCAGGATTTTGACCCAGCAACACTGAAGGAATGGCACAAAAACAAAGTTGCTGGAAAAGCTCAGCAGGTCTGGCAGCATCTGTGAAGGAAAAAAACAGAGTTAACGTTTCAGGTCCAGTGACCCTTCCTCAG
>JAHRHZ010000088.1:3278699-3295568 GCA_024137785.1 Ginglymostoma cirratum
TCAAGCTTTCCTGCTCCTATGATGCTGCTTGGCCTGCTGTGTTCATCCAACCCCACACCTTGTTATCTCGGATTCTCCAGCATCTGCACTGCCTTTTATCTCTGTTGACAATTAAGGATGGGTAATTAATGCCCATATCCCAAGAGTGAATTTTTATAAAAGCATGCCAGTCTTACACCTCTGTTGCTTGATTTTAGGATCTAGAGTCTAATGCAATCCAACTATGGAAATCAACACTGGAAATTTCCTTAAAGCCTTGCCTATTACACTAGGCGTGGGGTTTTTATTGCCATTTTGACGTTGCAGGAGGAACATTATTCTGGAAAGGTCCCGTGCCAGAGATCTTTTGACGAAATCATTCATACATTTTGTTACAATGGCTTTTCACCCTCAGTAACTTGGGTTTAGTCTCAGTTCAGTCAGACAGGATGAACATATCCTCAGTCTCGAAGACAGCCTGAATGTTAGCAATAGCAAAAGCCAGCTGGAGCCAATCTGCAAACTGCTAATAAGCTATCCAATTTTCTTTTCAATTTGACTTCCATCGGAATGGCTTCATTAGATGGCTAATAGGCAAGTATTACATTTGGTTCTTGCTGCCACCCATTATTCACACTTTAATTAGACCCCCGGGGGAATCTGACAATCTATCACTAAGAAAAATGAATGTTGGCTTATTGCCAATCGCGTTTGCTGCAAATGTCCCGGTTTTGTGTCCTTGTTTTCCAAAGTGGCCGCCAGTGGCTTTACCAAAGATCAGATCATTTAGATTTAAGAAACACAGGGTAGCCTTGACCCTGAGCCCAACCCTAACCCACGGGTCAACTTTAAACCTTAGCCGATATTAATCTTCAACGTAGCCTTTGCCGTCAGCCCAACCCTAACTATCAGCTCATCCCCAACCCTGACCCCAAGCTTCAACCTAATTCTGACGTTCAAACTAACTTTAACCTTAGCCCATACCTAACCCTAAAGCAACCCTGATCCTACGACCATCCCTAAACCTGAGTTTAACATTGGCCCTTAGTCCACACCTAACATGAGTCTGACTCTGATAATCAATCCCTTGATTTCGGGTGGTATGATGGCACAGTGATTGGCATTGTTGCCTCATAGCACCAGGAACTCGGGTTTGATTCCAGCCTTGGGCAACTCTGCAAATTCCTCACAGACATTCTCCCTGTGCCTGTGTTGAGTTTCCTCTGGGTGCTCCAGTTTCCTCCCACAGTCCAAAGATGTGCAGGGTAGGTGGATTGGCCATGGGAAATGCAGAGCTGCACGGATAGGATGTTGGCGGGGGGGGGTTAAGTCTGGGTGGAATGCTCTTCAGACAGGGAAGTGTGGACTCACTGGGCCGAATGGCCTGCTTCCACACTGCAGGGATTACAGTGATGCCCTGAAGTTCTTATGGAATCACTACGTCTAAAAATATCTGTGATATATTGGCTAAAATGTTATTACTGAAATAAGTTACTACACTGAGTATTATTCAACCTACACAATAAGACTTGTCTAAGATGGATTTCTAGAGAACAATTTCCATCCTTTTATGAGTACGACAAAGCAGTGAATACAAAAATTAGCAGCTGCTTCCCATTCATCCGCCCGGCACAAACTGATTCCTGCACACAGCAAATGGTCCCTTAGCAACCACATTGTCACCAACGAGCTGAGACTTGAACAAGCCAATTAAAAGCTTGTCTGTATTTACAGCTTTGGTATCGTCAGAACAATGATTATGATTGCAATTTTGATATAACATCCCCTGACCTCAACACGTCTGGAATCCACAATATTTCGCTCCTGCTCTATAAAATGCATTATTTATGTTCGTAGAATTTTACAGCACAGAAGGGTTCCAGTCGGTTCATCAAGACTGATCCTACTCTTTGCCAGGTCTACTCAATTAGTCATAGAATACCTCCAGTACAGAAAGAGGCCATTCAGCTCAGCAAGTCTGCACCAGCCCTCCAAAGGGCACCTTACCCAAACCTATCCCCAGTAACGCTGCATTCAGCATGGCCAATCCACCCTAACCTGCACATCTTTGGACTGTGGGAGGAAACCGGAGCACCCGGAGGAAACTCGTGGGGAGAACATGCAAACTCAAAACTCATGCACACGGACACACAGCCAAGGATGGAATCCGACTCAAGTCTCTGGCACTGTGAGGCAGCAGTGCTAACCACTGAGCCACCGTACTGCTCATAATTACTGAAGTGCCATTCCTCCTCTGCTCGTTCTCCAGAACACAGCATCTCTGCGCTTCCCCCATCTCCCCAGCACTAACAAAGCCACACTCCTTCAAGTGTTTGCCCAACTCCCTGGCGGGTCAGCATGGACTTGATGGGCCAAATGACCTGCTTCCACACTTATTGGGATTCTACGCCTAGAAGCAGCTCACTCGTTCATTTTTAGGCTGGGGCCAAGGGGTTCCTCTCTACCCACCTAAGACGATTAAGGGGGCTCCAGTTTAATATCACATCTGAAAATTGGGATTCTTGTCATCCGACAGTGACTGCACACACTCCATACCGGATTGTCAACACGGAAAGCTCAGACACATCCATAGATACATACACAGGGGTTTACCTAGCTCAGAATAATGTGCTGGCAAAGTACAACATTTGTCTGACTGAGTGAGTTGAAGCAATAATTACTGACAGGAGTTTAGGGGGAAAGATTATCCTTTTGTTTAGACCAGGCCATAAGACGTAACAGCTGAAATAGGCCTTTCAACCCTGAGTCTATTACATTATTCACTGCGGTCATGGCTGAACTGAAAATCCTCAACTCCACCTACCTGCTTTGATTCTCTTACTGATTAAAAATCTATATATCTCAGCCTTGAATGCAACTAATGTCCCAGTGTCTACAGTCCTCCATGGTAAAGAATTCCACCAATTCACTACCCTCTGAGAGATGAAATGGCCCCTCATATCGTTCTCAAATGGGGTGGCCCTTTTCTTCTCAGATTATGCCTTTTGCTCTGGATCCTAGATTCTTCCACTCAGGGGAAACAACCCTTTTCGCATCAACGACAACAAAAACAGTAGTTGCTAGAAAAGCTCAGCAAGTCTGGCAACATCTGTGGAGAGAAAATCAGAGTTAACGCTTCGGGTCCGGTGACCCTTCGTCAGAACGGTCCCTTCCTCACATCAACACCGTCAAGATCCTATTTCAAATACAAATTGCGCTGGAAGTGGTGAAAATTAAACTGGATGCTACCAATGTAACCAAAGCTGTTGCACGATTTCAGATTATTTCTGGAAAATTGCTGTCAGGCTGTGTATAATACAAAAAACAGCTCACATTGTGTGAACATCATGGCAACAGTTCCACTGCTACTCTGAGCCATGGTTCACTGAGTAACACTCTCATCTCTGAGTCAGGAGATAATGATTTCAAACCTATGTCAGTGACTAGAGCATACAGTCCAGGCTGACACACTGGTACAATACCGAGGGAATGTTGCCCTGTCAGCTGTGTTTTCTTTCAGATGAGGCCTAAAACTTAGGCCCCATCTGCCTTCCTCAGATCCAGCTGCAGCAATTCAAACGGAATCCTGCTGAATATTTATTCCTCAACCAACATCATTAAAAGTGAATGATTTATTTATTCTTTGTGAGAGCTTGCTGTGCAGAAATTGGCTGCCATGTTTCCTCTATCATCACCACGATACAAAGGAACAGAACTACCTGCAAATTCTCCTCCTTGAGGAGAACTCACCATCTTGATTTGAAGATGTATCGATGTTTCTTCAGCACTGGTGGATCAAATCTTGGAACTCCCTCGCTAACGGCACTCATTATTGAGTCTTAACAAGAGGCACTCGTCTTAACAACAAGACTGTTTTTAACTCGATACCAGAGGTACCAAATTACATTAAAATAAAATGAACTGAGGAGGATGCTGAAGATCTGAAACAGAAATTTCCGGAGGAATTCAGCAATCATTCAGGAAGGCAGCTCACATTCTCAAGGGCAACTAAGGATGGGCAATAAAGTCTCTTGATAGTATTAATAATTGTGCCTAACCCAGCCACTGTAATTTGTTACAAAAACAGGAATTGCTGGGAAAACCCAGCAGGTCTGGCAGCATCTGTAGGGAGAAAGCAGAGTTAATTTTGAGTCTAGTGACCCTTCTTCAGCAGTGCCAAACCTGCTGAATTCCTCCAGCCAGAAGTCACATGACACCAGGTTATAGTCCAACAGGTTTATTTGAAACCACAAGCTTTCGAAGTGGTGCTTCCTCGTCACCTGAGGGAGGAGGAGCGCTCCGAAAGCTTGTGATTTCAAATAAAACCTGTTGGACTATAACTTGGTATCATGTGATTTCTGACCTTGTCCACCCCAGTCCAACACCGGCACCTCAACATCATGGATTCCTTCAGAAATTTCTGTTTCAGATCTTCAGCATCCTCCATTCACTTTATTTTAATGTAATTTGTACCTCTGGTATCAGTAAAAAAATCTTCTTGTTAAGACTCAGTAATGTATATTCTCTACCACTGTAAACTGAACAGGCCCAGTTCAGAAAGGAGGGTTGATGACACACTGACAGTGGTAGGTTCCACAAATATACAACATTTTACTGGCTGTAAGATGCTTCAGAATGACTTGAAGTTGTGAAAGGAGTGATAGAAATATTAAATGCTTACTTTTTAATTTATATAAGATAAAACCCAAACCTGGATTTAGAATGGAAATCGCTTTTACAGAGCTGTCACACTGTAATTACACCTCCGTACCAACAATGATACAATAATGGCTCCGTTTTGCGTCACTCAATTCCTTCGCCTGTTTTGCTTGTTTTACTGAAAATTGCTCTTGCACCTATTTCGTTATCCCATTTCCCACACTGCCACATGTCATACCATTTTACTGCATACGAACATAAAGCTCAAATATGCTACAAAAATATAACAACGGCTTAAAATGCTGAACAAATGATATCTATACACTTTGTTTCAATCCCACCCACTGAGGCCAACTTTGCCTGAAGACTGACTTACTCTCAGATCTGCTGCAGCTACATTTAAACTGCCAATGTTGGGCACTTATTGATGAAAAAGCCAAAAAATTTCACTGACAGCCAAAGTGAAATGGAATAAATTGCATCAGAGATAAAAGGTACTGCAGATGCTGGAGAATCCGAGATAACAAGGTGTGGAGCTGGATGAACACAGCAGGACAAGCAGCATCAGAGGAGCAGGAAAGCTTGACCCTTCATCAGAAGGGTCTAGGTCCGAAACGTCAAGCTTTCCTGCTGCTATGATGCTGTTTGGCCTGCTGTGCTCATCCAGCCCCACACCTTGTTATCTCGGATTCTCCAGCATCTGCAGTTCCTTTTATCTTTGGACAATGTTGATTCACTTTTGCTTTGGCTCAGGATTTGCTAGAACGGAGATGTGCACCGTCCATAAATAGTTCCTGCAGAAATGAAGGTTTAATTAATCCTTCAGGGACGAATATCAGTACCTCTGCAACACGCCCACCAGTGTTGCAAGGTCAGAAATGTTCAACAACCTAACTCAGTGACTCATTTACATAACACTGCATGCATGACTTTTTCTTCAAAGAAAGGTGACTGTTTTTCTATCGCATCCTTCCAGCAGTGCATCCAAATATTCCACAGACGATGGATTGTTTTGACCAGTTTGCGAATGTTGTTCCAGGAACAAAGAGGAGAGTAAATGTTTTCTCAACAGCATGATTCCACCACAATAGTAGTGAGATGGGTAAACTAATCAGATAGAATTCCAGAATAATATAGCACAGGGGGTGGTCAATCACCTCACTGTGTTTGAACTTCTGTGAAAGAGCGATCCAATTAGCCCCATTCCCCATAGCTCTGTTTTTTTTAAAGTATTCATCCAATTCCCTTTTAAAAGCCATTATCCAGATCACAATAATTCACTGAACAGAAGGTTTTTAATCATTCTCAGTTTCTTTTGCCCCTCTGATCGCCCACGCTTCTCCTTATTTGCTCTAAGACAAAGTGACATCCCATAATAAGAGGAGGCCATTCACCCATAGGACCATAAAAAGCACGAGATATAGAAGCAGAAGTAGGCCATTCAGCCCATCAAACTGCTCTGCCATTCAATGAGATTATGGCTAATCTGATAATCCTCACCTGCATCTTTTTGCCTTTTCCCCCACAAGCCTTGATTCCCTTACTGATTAAAAAAATCATGATGTGGAGGTACCGGTGTTGCACTGGGGTGGACAAGGTCAGAAATCACATGACACCCAGGTTATAGTCCAACAGGTTCATTTAAAATCGCAAACTTTCATAGCACTGCCCCTTTGTCACTGGTTGAAGGAGCAGCACTCCAAAAGTTTGTGAGTTCAAATAAACCTGCTGGACTATAACCTGGTGTTGTGTGACTTCTGATTAGAAATCTCTCCGGTTGAATGTACTGAATGTCCAAGTCCCAGTAGCGCTCTGTGATAAAGAATTCCACAGGTTCACTACCCACTGAGAGACAAAATTCCTGCTCATCTCCGTCTTAAATGTACAATTCTTTATTCTGAGATAATGCCCTCTGGTCCTAGACTCTCCCGCTAGGGAAATCACCCCTTTGAGTCTGTTCCAGTTAGATCAGGGCTGACTCTAAACTTAATTCCACATTCACTTGGCGTCCATCCAACAGTCAGCAAGCTCTGTTTTGAAATTTTCAATTGACATTCCCCATTTCAAACCAGAGTTCCAGATCTCTACCACACATGCATAAAGATGCACCTCCTGATACTCTGAATGGCCACGCTGTAATTTTAAAGTTATAGCAGTTACCAGAGGAGATGTCTTTTCCCTCTCAATTGAATTAATCATCTTTAACATCAGGTCACTCTTTAAGCTTCCATACTGCAGGGAAGGAAACAAGCCAAGTCTTTGCAGCAGCCCCCTCTACATTCACTCATTAAGTACATCAGGTTAGGGTGGATTGGCCGTGCTAAATTATCCATAGTGACCGGGGATGTGCAGGTTATGGTGGATTGGCCGTGCTAAATTATCTATAGTGACTAGGGATGTGCAGGTTAGGGTGGATTGGCCGTGCTAAATTATCTATAGTGACTAGGGATGTGCAGGTTATGGTGGATTGGCCGTGCTAAATTATCTATAGTGACTAGGGATGTGCAGGTTAGGGTGGATTGGCCGTGCTAAATTACCCATAGTGACCAGCGATGTGCAGGTTAGGGGAAATTGGCCGTGCTAAATTGCCCATAGTGACCAGGGATGTGGAGGTTAGTGTGGATTGGCCGTGCTAAATTGCCCATTGTGACCAGGGATGTGGAGGTTAGTGTGGATTGGCCGTGCTAAATTACCCATAGTGACCAGGGATGTGGAGGTTAGTGTGGATTGGCCGTGCTAAATTGCCCATAGTGACCAGGGATGTGCAGGTTAGGGTAGATTGGCCGTGCTAAATTACCCATAGTGACCAGGGATGTGCAGGTTAGGGTGGATTGGCCGTGCTAAGTTACCCATAGTGACCAGGGGTGAGCAGGGTGGATTGGCCATGGGAAATGCAAGGTTACAAGGACAGGGTGGGGTGTAGTCTGGTGGGATGGTCTTCAGAAGGTCAGAGTGGATTTGAAGGGCCGAATGGTCTGCTTCGGCACTGTAGAGATTCTGTTATTCTATGATTCTACCTGAGACTGCTCCTAGACCAGGGCTTTCTAAAGTGAGGGTCAGGATGCCAAGCAGCTGAAATTCTGGGTCGTGAGCAGACATGATGGGCTGAATGTCATCCTCCTGCACTGTTAAACTCTTGTGATCCTGAAGATCCAAGGTATAAAGATGACTGTGAAGGTCGGACCATGTTATAACAGCTGTGCTCTCCCTCTAACAGCCCCTCCTTCTCACTGAGGGGGACACCAATTCTCACGCCACAGTGGACGAGGGTTTAGAGCATTGAAGCAATGGAACGCAACTTGACCTGGACCATCAGATTTGGAGTCAGGAGCAACTGAGTTGGAATGAAATGAAAGCAGGTGAGGCTGAAAATATTCAGCAAGTCAGAAAGCAACTGCATAAAGAAGAACAGGGTTAATGTAGCAGATCATTGAGCTGTCATCACAACTAGGCTTACCTTCATTTCCAACAAAGTCAGAAACTGCAAGAGAAACTGGGCAGGTCTGGCAGCATCTGTGGGGTAAGAAGGAGCAGAGTTAACATTTCAAGTCCCATGACCCTTCTTCACTCTTCACTGGACCCAAAATGTTAACTCTGTTTTCTCTCCATCGATGCTGCCAGACCTGCTGAGTTTCTCCAGCAATTTCTGACTTTTTTTCAGATCTCCAGAGATTCCTTGTTTTAGCTTCATCCCCAGTCGTGTTCATCAAGATGAATACCTCAATCATAACCCACATCAACAGCCAGGGAGACGTACTTAAGAGTGTTTTGGAAGTAAAATTAATCACAGGATTTAAACCTCCATCCTTTATTTCAGTAATTCTTTTCATCCCTTTGACTCTTGAAGAGATCACAGCACCTTTTGCTGCCTGAGGAAATTTTCTCTGAATACAGCATAATTCAGAAATTCCTCATCAAAATTGCAGAGGTAGAGAAAGAAGCCCTTGTGCATTTTTATCTAGTCAATCCAGGAATCCTGAACCCCAGGCTAAAGTTCTGCTAACATGGGTTCAAATTCCACCATGTCAGATGGTCCTTACCTGGTCTGGCCTGCACGCGACTCCACAATCACAGTAGCACGGCTAATTCCTAGCTGTCCTCTGGGCCAAAGAGTGGAGCAATAAATGCTGGCCTAACCAGCGACATTCATATCTCATGAGCAAATAAAGAAAATATATGAGTGATAGATTTTTGTCAGTTAAAGCTTAGGTTACAGAACCAAGAAAGGTAAATCGAGTTAAAATACAGATGGTCCAATGAATGGTGAACAGCCTCGAAGGAATCCTGTGCCTACAGTTCCATGTTAGTAAATCACTTTCTGTCAACCTAGCAGCATCTGTGAAGAAAAAATCAGAGTTAATGTTTCAGGTCCAGTGACCCTTCCTCAGATCAGTTCTGAGGCAGGGTCACCGAACCCGAAACGTTAACTCTGACATTTTCTTCACAGATGCTGCCAGACCTGCTGAGCTTTTCCAGCAACTTCTGCTTTTGTTCCTGATTTATAGCATCCGCAGTTCTTTCAGTTTTTATCCTGTCAATCTGTGCCCTTTTCAAAAATGCCATTTTTCATGAGCTTCTTAAGTGCATCTTTGTTCCTGTTGCTGCTACCATAAATAAGTCCCAAAGTTGTACAGCAGGCATAACGCAAGCTAAACGCAATGCAGGACCACTCCATATTACCTTGATTCTCAATTATTCTCTAGAGCTTTTGATATTGTATTGTGACATTTCCACTTCCCACGTTCAGTCCTATTATAGCTTCCAAGTGGGAATTGCTGAGAGACTGCCATTAGTGAAGAATTTAATGGCAGTTTTTAAGCAATTAATTAATATTCAATGTACATAGGAGGTCAGACCAGATAATCCACTTCTATCAAGCAGTGTGAGGTTTTTTTCTGATCACTGCCTGAGCTCCTGTTTATTTGCAGAGTGAGTATTAGATAGGAGTTAGAAATCTTGTTATGACACGTGGTGCTTTGAAGGAGTGTGTAACCCTAAATGAATTATGAGACCATTGGGTAATCAACCTGTTTGTGTTTTGCACCCATCTTCCTAGACCAACAAAAACTGGACTGGGACTTGAAAACTGGACCTTCCGGCCCAGAGGCAACGACACTACCCACTGCACAACATGCTCCCAACACACTGTTTAAAAGCTTCCAAACGTATATCGCTGTAGGTTAGTAATTGACTGCTGTACAGCAACATTAGCAGCAAATGATTCTGTACAGTCTTTTTAAGTTTTCTTTAATATTTTAAATTGGGATACTCACAGGGATGGAGCTAGGCACCATGATTAAAATGCTTTCTTTGTGATAAGCTCATTTTAAACTGTATTAATAATCAGTCATGTTACGGCTGTACAAAACATTGGTAAGGCCACATTTGGAGTACTGTGTACAATTCTTGTCACCCTGCTGTTGGAAAGATGTTATCAAACTGGAAAGGGTGGAAAAAAGATTTATAACGATGTTACCAAGACTGGAATGTTTGAGTTGCAAGAAGAGGCTGGATAAGCTGGGACATTTTTACCTGGAGTGTAGGAGACTGAGGGGTAACCTGATAGAAATTTATAAAATCATAGCAGGATAGATGAATAGCAAAGGTTTTTTTCCCCCTAGGGTAGGGGAGTTGAAAACTAGACGGTATAGGTTTAGGTCAGAGGGCAAACATTTAAAAGGGACTTGAGGGGTGACATTTACAGGAGTAAAGATCACTAACAATCTATCCTGGTCCACCCATGTTGATGCTACAGTCAAGAATGAACACCAATGCCTCTACTTCCTCAGGGCGCTAAGGAAATTCAGTATGTTCACAATGACTCTGACCAATTTTTATAGATGCACTATAGAAAGCATCCTATCTGGATGCATCACGGCTTGGTATGGCAACTGGTCTGCCCAAGACCGCAAGAAATTACAGAGAGTTGTGAACACAGGCCAGTCCATCATGAAAACCAGCCGTCCATTCATTGACTCCATCTACACTTCCGGCTGCCTCAGGAAAGCAGCCAACATAATCAAAGAGCCCTCCCACCCCGGTTATACGCTATTCCACCCTCTTCCATTGGGCACAAGATGTAAAAACTTGACAACATGTAATTACAGATTCAAGAACAGCTTCTTCACCGCTGTTATCAGACTTATGAATGGGCCTCTCATATATTAGAGTTGATCCTTCTCTGCTCCTTGTCTGTAGCTGTAACACTATATTCTGCATTCTGTTCTATGACCTTGATGTATGTATATAAGGTGTGATTTGTCTGGTTAGCATGCAGAACAATACTTCTCACTGTATCTCGATACACGTAACAATAATAAATCAAATCAAACCAAATGACATCACACAGAGATGGTGCCAGAGAAAGTGGTTGAGGCAGGTACAATTACAACATTTAAAAGATGCTTGCTCAGGTAAATGAATAGGAAAGGTTAGAACGATGTGGGCCAAATGCAAGCAAATAGGACTAGTCCAGTTTAGGAAACCTGTTCGGCATGGATGAGCTGGGCTGAACAGCCTGTTTCTGTGTCTTATGACTCTATACATACACCTACAATCTTAGCAGCCACTCCCTTTTTTTATGTTCCTCCGTCCCTTCCACCTCCTGATTCATAGTTAATACTAGGATGTTATTTGAGTCTTCCACAGTGAAAGCTGATGCCAAATATCTGTTCAATGCATCCAACACTTTATTATTTTCCACTATTAATTTCACAGACACGGGAGAGGACTACAGTTACTCTCTTCCTTTAGACACACCTATTAATTTACTATTTGTTTTTATATTTATAGTAATCTTTCTCTCAAATGCCCATTTTCCCTCAATATTATTGTTTTAGGCATCCTTGCTGTTTTTTCTATGTTCTGTCCAATCTTTTGACTGTCACTAATCTTTGCATAATTGATTGTTTTCTTTCAATTTGATAGTATTTTTAACTTCCTTTGTTAGCCATAGATAAGACCATCAGACACAGGAACAGAATAGCCATTCAGCCCATTGAGTCTGCTCTGCCATTCATTGAGATCATGGCTAATCTGATAATCCTTTCCCCGTTAACATTCATTCCCTTACCAACATTGCATATTTCCCCTTGAGTCCTTCTTTCTCACTGCAATGTATTTCATTTGAATGCTGTGAAACATCTCTTTTAAGTGTCTTCCACTGCATCTCCACTGACATAGCTCTTAAGTTAATTTCTCAGTTGACATTAGCCAGCTCTGTTCTCATACCCTTATAATAGCCTTTATTTAAGTTTCAAACAGAAGAATTAGACCCACTCCTCTCTTTGTTAATGCAAAATTCAATTTTGTTATGATCGCTGCTCAGTAGGGGTGTCCTTACTTTGAGATCATTCATTAAGATGGTGAATTTACACACTATAATGTCTGGGATAGCCTGCTTCCTAACTGGCTCTTCAGCATTGCTTCAAGAAACTGTCCCTACGACACTCTGTGAATTAATCTTCCAGGTTACCTTTGTCCATTTGATTCATCCAATCTATATCTAGATTCAAATCATCCGGATTATCATTGTTCTTTCATCACAAGCCCAATGTTCCCTATAACTACAGGGAGAGGTTGTATAGGCTGGGGCTACTTTCCCTGGAGTGTCAGAGGCTGAGGGGTGACCTTAATAGAGATTTATAAAATCATGAGGGGCATGGATAGGGTGAATAGCCATGATCTTTTCCCCAGGGTAGGGAGCCCAAAACGAGAGGGCATCGGTTTAAGGTGAGAAGGGAAAGATTTCAAAGGGACCTAAGGAGCAACTTTTCACACAGAGGGTGTTGCATGTATGGAACGAGCTGCCAGAGGAAGTGTTGGAGGCTGGTACAATTACAACATTTAAAAGCCATCTGAATGGGTATATGAATAGGAAGGGTTTAGAGGGATATGGGCCAAATGCTGACAAATGGGACTAGATA
This sequence comes from Ginglymostoma cirratum, assembly GCA_024137785.1. NCBI lineage: Eukaryota > Metazoa > Chordata > Chondrichthyes > Orectolobiformes > Ginglymostomatidae > Ginglymostoma > Ginglymostoma cirratum. Next base: position 3,291,263 of record JAHRHZ010000088.1, read on the forward strand.
AATATAGAATATCTGGACAGCATGGATGTATTAGATCAAAGGATCTGTTTCTGTGCTATATGATTCCATGGGTCTATAAGCTGCATAGCCACTGCTCAGAGGTCCCCTGCGAGCCAATCGGAGTGCCAACACATTGACCTCTACTTCCAGAAGCCACCATTGCATGCGCGGACTCAGAGATAAAATGCGATGTATATTCAGATACAGATTTTTAGGATTTTTTTTACTTCTTTTTGCAACTTCGAGGCTTATCTGTGGGTGCAGTATTAAGTTTAGAAGGGTTGTCCCGTCCTGCCATGGTGTATTTATTATTACCCACTTTGCCAGCCCTTTGTCTTGTCTTGGTCTCTATCTTTACTTGATTACATCTCCTGTCAAATGAACCCTTCCCCCACACCTCGATTTAAAGCACTCTCTATCACTTAGTTACACAACCTGACAGATCACTGGTCTCAGAACTGTTTGAGGGAAGCATGTTCCAAAGCAACAGCCTCCACTTGCCCCAGAACCGGTGTCAGAGCCCCACGAATTGAAACCCATTTCTCCCCCATCAACCTGTGAGCCATGTTTTCACCTCCTTAATCTTACTTACCCTATGTCAATTGCATGTGTACCACTCCACTGAATATCACATTTAGGTTGCGATTTATAATTTAGCCTCTGGTTGCTCATTATTAACTCTGAAGAGCTTCCTTGATAGTCCTATTTATATTGATGATACCTACATAGACTGTAACAACTGGGTTCTCTCTTTCCCACTGCAAGATCCCCCCCCAGCCCAGAGTACATGTCCCAAACCCTCCTGTGTATTTGGAAATTCACCTAATGCATGCAGCTAAGCGAGGACTGTGAATTAAGATGGCAGAGATAGCAACTCAAATTATAATGCACAATCCATTTCATCATTAATTCCTGCAAGTGCCCATTTTGATCTGTCCTCACAATGTGTCCAGAATATGCAAACACATTTTTTTTGTTTGTTTCATCAACATACAACCTATTTTCCGCAGCATTATTCACGTGGATCATTTACCCCAGTGTGAATCTGCAGTTACTTTGATCCAAGGCTTTTCACCCAGCGTAGAACTGGAGGTATAAGGGGCCCACGATAGATAAAATGTATGGCCAGGCACACAGACTCTCAGAGTCCACAGGTTTGCGTCTTTCAGTTCCTGTACCTGATATCAGACAGTGTGGAGGCTTGTACCCTTGTGCTGCCTTTGTACAAATGCAGCACTGCGATCATACAATCAGCCGGGAACAGAGGGGCAACCCACAAATAGGGAGTCTCCACTGAAAGCTCAGCCTGCTCTGGGGGCAGCTCAGCCGCATTGGGGATTGGGGTTCTGCTTTCTTATTTGACCCCTACGTTCTTTTGGTGTTGTTTGGGCAGGGCTGGGAGGATAATGACCAGGCTTGACCAGCATTTGTTGCCCGTGAGAAGGTGCTGGTGGAGCACTGCAGTATGTTATTTGGTTCAACCACTCAGATACGGCCAATCCTTTCACCATCCCGTCAATCTGCAACATTCTTGTGTCTCTCTTGTGTTCTGGCCATTAATTGTTTTTCAACTCCAGACAGTGTTCTTGCCCAGACACTGCAACCGGTTCCCTCAGGGTCTGGCAGCTCCTCTTCAGGCCTTCCCACAGCCGCTTCTGAACCATCCTCAAGAAGATGCACAGGGTCTGTCGATTCCCATTCCATTGGAAGACCATCCCCTTATTTCCTCAATCACAGTGTGAGGTTCATACCTGCAATCCCCCACCCTCCCCAGCCCCTGGGATTTGATTTGTTTTATTACTATCACATGTGCCTAGGTACAGTGAAAAGTTTTGTTTTGCGTGCAGTACAGGCAGATCATTCCATACACAAGTCATAGGGTGATAGAACAAAGCGAGGAATACAAAGTTACAGCTGCAAAAAAGCTGCTCAAAAAGCAAGCTCAGCATTGCACTTGAACTTTGACAGGTCCAGCCAGCAGGGAAGATACTGTTCTTGAATCTGTTGCTACGTTTGTTTTAAGCATCTTGCCTGACGGAAGAGGTCGGAAGAGATTATAACTGGGGTGGGAGAGGTCTTTGATGATGTTACCTGCCTTCCCGAGGCAGTGAGAAGTGTAGATGGAGTTAATGGCTGGAAGGTTGGCTTGTGCAATGGACTGGGCTGTGTTCACAACTCTCTGTAGTTTCTTACAGTCCTGGGCAGAGCAGTTGCTGTAACAATCTGTGATGCATTCAGTTAGAATGCTAGAATTTGTAAGAATAGTATAGGACTGAGGAGCAGGAATAGGCCATTCTGTCCTTCAGTCTTGCTGTGCCATTAGATGGTGACTGATCAGGTAATGGACTTTCTACCTGACCCCATAACCCTTCACTCATCGGTTATTCAGGGATCAGGCTAACGCAGCATTTAACTTATGACCCTACCTCCTTTTCCCGGAAGAGAATTACACAGAGTGGGTTAGACATCCAACTCTCAGGCTTTTCCCAGGTCTGAACCCAGGTGGGCCATTTCATAGCTGAAGGCACCAGAGCTACGCCCAGCCTTGCCTTTACCCGACGCCCCATCCCGCCCAATTCCAGCAGGGCTTCCAGGCTGGCAACCAGGAAGAGCAAACCCCATTCAATCTCCCCGTTCAGTGCTGAAGCATTAAACACGAATTAATTCCCGAAGCAAGAGATCAGAACAAGACGAGGAAAGGGGGCCTGCATTTATGCAGCACCGTTCACTCCCCAGGACCTCCCAAAGTATTTCACAGCCCTGTGAAGCGCTTGTTGAGAAACACAGTCGAATGTTATTTTGTAGGGAAGCCCAGCAGGCAACCTGAGCACAGCAAGATCCCACAAATGGCTAGGAGACCACGGCCTAATGACCTGTTTTACCAATGCAGGGGCCATGGGCCTGAAATGTTAACTCTGTATCTCCCTCCTGAACTGACAGGAACAGTCTCTCTAGTGTTTTCCAGTTTCAGGTAGCAGCAGCATTTTGCCTTAGCATCGTTGTATCAATAATAACCAGAACAGATCAGGATTCCCAACAAAGCTCCCACTTCTCTTCCTCAGAATAGCACCACGAGGTCTACCTGAGAGTTCAGGCAGGAGGCCCCTGGACTTCAAGCCCGAATGGAAAGCCAGCATCTCTGACAGTGCTGCACTGCTTTCGTACTGCACTGGGAGTATCAGCCAAGATTTTGTGCTCACACATTGCACTGATTCTGAGGCCAATGTGGTCCTCTCACTGAGCCAAGAGAAGGAAAGCTGACTCAAGAAGGAAAAAAAATCCCAGGCAACTTTCCCAGAGTCACTGACAAGAGACAGTTAAAGGTTACTGTGAAATCCACTTGCCTTATTGCTCGCCTCTAGATTTTTTTCACAGTTTTGGCTGCCTAAGACAAAAATTTCTCAGTGTCATGAAAGAAGACACAGTAGACTGCAGTGGAGGATATACATAAATACAGCTGCTTCACAAGCAGAGAGGGTATGGAGTGAAACAATTAGAATCATCCCTCACTTTACCCAACGCCGAACCTTGGCACTGGGGAGTGGGAACAGGAAGCAGTCACTTACACAAATCCACACCTCCCCCAAACCTCACATTTATCAAAATAATTATCAATACCAAGCAACAACCGCACCTGAAGAAAATTACTTGCTAAATTTTGGGGACTGTTGTGGGGTGTAGTGGTGGAAGTGTCATTGGACTGATTTAAGCCTAATGTTCTGAATACCAGGTTCAAATCTCACCATTGCAGGTGGTGAAATTTGCATTCAAATACAAAAAGAAAATCTGGGAACTGTTCTGGGCTCTGGTGGTGCAGTGGCAGTATCACTACTTCTGAGCCTGGGGACCCCAGTTCAAGTCCCACCTGCTCCAGAGGTGTGTCAGAACACCTTTGCAGAGTTTGAACATAGAACAGTACAGCACGGTACAGGCCCTTCGGCCCGCGATGCTGTACCAACCTATTATCCTATTAAGATCAAACTACCCTGCATACTCTACATTATACTATCCTCCATGTTTGATTAGGAAAACGATCTGGGAACTGTTCCAGGCCCTTGTGCTGCAGTGGTAGTGTCCCCACCTCTGAACCTGGGGTCCCAAGTTCAAGTCCCACCTGCTCCAGAGGTGTGTCATAACATCCCTGAACAGTTTGATTAGAAATATATCCGGGAACTGTGCCAGGCTCTTGTGGTGCAGTCGTACTGACCCTACCTTTGAGCTAGGGGACCCAGGGTCAAGTTCCACCTACTCCAAAGGTGGGGCTCTGAACAGTTCGATTATCTGGGAACTGTTCCAGGCCCTTGTG
>JAHRHZ010000088.1:3305560-3315958 GCA_024137785.1 Ginglymostoma cirratum
GAGAGAGAGAGAAGGGGCGAGAGAGAGAGAGAGAAGGGGCGAGAGAGAGAGAGAGAAGGGGCGAGAGAGAGAGAGAGAAGGGGCGAGAGAGAGAGAGAGAGAGAGAGAAGGGGCGAGAGAGAGAGAGAGAGAAGGGGCAAGAGAGAAACAGGCAACAGACAGTGTGGGATAGAGGAGAAAAGAGAAAGGGGGAATGAGATTGAGAGCAAACAAGTGGTTGGGGGGGAGGGGTGGAGGGAGTTAGAGGAATTACAGTAGCAGTGATGTAGTCCCTCCTAACCTCTGACCCTATGGAAATTAAAGCAACGTGTTATTTTAAATTGAAATAAATCCTTCAGACATAGAAATGTGCAATATGAAGGACGCAGATCAAGAAAAGTGTATAAAGATGAAAAATAATGATGTCCCTAATAAATTTACCAGCCACCTGGTCCTAGGCTGCACATTTGCCCCACCTAGTGGCCAGATCAAGATCAGCAGCGGGACAGGAAATTCAAGTCTCATGATATAATCAAAGCGTCTCGGAGATTGTTTCGTTAGATGAGCTGGTCAGCTGTTTTGGTGACCTACCTCAAAGGAACATGTGAAGCAGCAGGTAGTGCTGAGATGCACTACATCTTACAACGGGATTAAAAGCAGCAGTGTGGAGGGATTGCCTTATGAGCAAAGGCTAAACAGGGTGGGACTCTACTGACTGGGGTTTAGAGGAACGAGAGTTAATCTCATTGAAACATAGAGGACTCTTAAGGGAGTTGAGTGAGTAAATGCTGTGAGGATGTTCCCCCTTATGGGGGGAGCCTACCACCAGTGGGCATAGTCTCGGAATAAAGGGCTGCCAGTTTAAGACTGAGATGTGGAGAAATTTCTTCTCTCAGAGAACTCCTTAGCACAGGAAGCTGCAAACAAACCAATGGGGCTGAAAGATAGACAAGTCTCCTCAACCTGATGCTCTGAATCCATCAGGTTATACAGAATTCCTACAGTGTGGAAGCAGGCCATTCAGCCCCTCGAGTCCACACCAACCCTCTGAAGAGCATCCTACCCAGAAAGCCACTAACATATGCCCCTGTTCAAAAAGGGAAGGAGACAGAAAGCAGGAAACTACAGGCTAGTTAGCTTCACGTCTGTCATTGGGAAAGTACTAGAGTCTATTACTAAAGAAGAAACAACAGGACATTGAGAAAAGCTTAACAGGAGCAGAATCAACATGGTTTTGTGAAAGGAAAATCATGTTTAACAAATTTGCTGGATATAAGAAGCAGTATTGATAAAGGGGAACTGGTGGATACAGCATATTTGGATTCCAGAAAGTGTATGATAAGGTGCCACATACAAGGTTATATTGCACAAGACAGGAGGAGCTCATGGTACTGAGGGAAATGGATTGAAAATTGGTTAACACACAGAAGACGGTCAGGAGTAACGGGTCTATTTCAAGAAGCAAGAGGTACCTAATGGAGTACCATGAGGTTCAATCTACAACATAAATTATCAATATCTATATTATTAACTTGGTGAACGGGATAGAGTGTACTGTTTGCTGATGATACAAAAATAGATGGGAATGCATGTTGCGATTAGGATAAAAGGATTCAGCAATGGGATACAGATCAGTTATTGGGGAGGGGCAAAAACTTGGAGTTTAATGAAGGGGACTGCGAGGTCATGCAGTTTGGTGGGAAGAATCGAAAGACAGATGGTTATTATTAGGCCTCACTTGGAATACTGTGTACAGTTTTGGTCACTGTATTTGAGAAAATACATTCCAACATTGGAGGCAGTTCATAAGAAATTCACTTGACTGATTCCGGGGATGATGGGTTGATTTATCAAGAACAATAAAACAGGTCAAGGTGTTTACTCATGAGAGTTCAGTTGTTACTTTAAATCTGAAGTGGATAGGTTTTTGTGCATCTCAACAGATATCATTCTTCCCTGGCATGAAGCTGATCGACAGACCACCCCAATCTCACACTTTTGCCAGGGATGTGATGGAGTTGGTAGCTGGGGCTGGGGCAAAGGAGTTTTGAGTGATCTTCTCGATATTTACCTGGACAGGATTTCTGATGGCCCATTAACTAGATGCTGGGTCAGCATTTAACCCTCTGCCTCCCACTCTCCTGCATTCACATACGAGAATTCAGGGACAGTGGGTGAGTCAAGGGGCAGTGGTTGAGGTACAGTTGAGTACCATCAGCTCATTGTGTGAAAACTGATGAATAATTAACTCTGGACTTTGCAAATCCATGAAGTGCTTCCCAAGATGCCATCAGCAGCCAAATTGTACATAAGAGCCCTCTTCATCCTTTCTGAACAGAATTGCACCTGGGTTTGATGCAGGTTACCATAACCTCTCTACTTTTCAATTCTATCCCACTGAATATAACACCTCGTTTGTTTTTTATAAAATGGCTTTGCTAAACCGTGGCACAACTTTAGTTAGGTGTATTTAAACACAGATGTCTCCGTCCTCTACACATCTGTATCCATCACTAAGCCTGCCTTGTAACTTTGCCAGGCATCACCCTTGTTTCAGCTCATCTGCTGCTGGAAGCCTCGGTCTGGGCTATTCCAACACAGTACCACATTCTACCGCTCCATAACTCATCATAAATTGCCCTCTGCCACTGACCCAGTCATCCCTGAATGACCCTGGCCCACCACCCTCTTCCCCCTCAAGCAATATTCTGATATTACAATTTCTACCCCAGTTTACAAATGACTTCACAGCACCCTCCCCACCCCCACCCCCACTCACCATCTCCGCAGCCCCCACCCCCAACCATCTCCGCAGCTCTGCCCCGCTCACCATCTCCTCAGCACCACCCCACCCAACATCTCTACAGCCTCCTCTGACCTCCAACCCTCCAAGTCCCTGTGCGCTCACTGCCCTTCTGGCCTCTCAAGCCTCCCCGATTTTAACTACTCCACCCTCAGCAGCAGTGACTCAAGTGCCCTATGCCCCCCGCTCCAGAATTCCCTCCTTAAACCTCTGCCTCCCACTCTCCTGCATTCAGACATTCCCTGAAGCCCACTGGCTCGGACATGCATTTTAATAGCGTCCCTGTGAAACGCCTCGGGCGTTTTGTTGCATCAAAGGCTGTTGTCGAGGGTCATAAAGGGCGCTATGTAAATCCAAATTCTACCCCTCTCCGTTCAGGGCCTGAGCTTTGCTTCGTAAACGTAACCATCAAACTGCTCAGAGGTGGGTAAGTGGTGACACTGAAATGGCCTGGACAGTTGGCATTGCTTGGGTGATGGGGGTGAGAGTTGGGGGAGGGAATGGATGCTCACGGGTTAAGTTAGAGGCCCCCAACAACCACCTAACGACCCCAGAGGTGACCCTCAGTCACTCACCTGCCCGGCCAATCGGAATTTCTAAACCAACAGGTTACCAGGAAGCTTGGGCCCCACCGCATCACCACGGCAACGCTGCAGTAGCATCAGGACCACTGCTGCGAAGAGCGCGCCATCCTACCCCAGTCAACCAGAAAGACTCAGTTAGGGAAAACGGTTCCCCTTCGCAGGAGACGATGGGCCCCAAAGGGACGTTAAGCAGCTTTCACTGGGGATGTCAATCACAGTGACACTCCAAGCCCAACAGCCCCCACACCCTGGCCTGGGGAAGGGTTTCTCCATCCCGCCACTGCACAGGTGGCTCTGTAGCACAGAATCCACACCAATGGCGCCATCTGGAAATCTCAGAATATAGTTCAGCGGGGGAAGGGTTTCAGCCTCTGGCTGGAAAAATAAACAGCTGGGAGAAGAAAGAGAGGTCGATCAGGGGAAATCTTTGCCAAGAAGAGTGCTGATTCACAACAAAATTAAAACCTGAATTTTGGCAGAACAGGCAGTTATGGTTTCGAAGCTCTCTGACTCGCACTTGACCGGACAGTTGCAAGAATGCCAAATTCAAAGGGAACATCAATTTACACTGCAGGACGAAAAGGGTGCGACTGGTCCTGACATAGGGTCTCGTGATTTCTTTGATAAACATTCCTTTGCTGCTGGGCAAGAGTTTAAAAGTGACACACTGATCTCATGGGTGTGGTGCACAGTGCTCCCCTGGCAGTGGCAGGGAGGCACAAACGCAGTCTTTGAAACTTGCCATTTGTGCTCAGTGAAAGATGGGAAGCTTCAACAGCGCGTTGTCTTTCCTCTAGCGCCAAATGATTGTTTAAAATTAATACCATTCACAGAACAAAGAGTTTGCTTCAGTAGGAGAGAGCCAGGAGAGATACCTTCAGTTTAACAGAGAGAGCAACCCCTGCCCCACCCACTGTCGATTTGTGCCAATGCTGCTAGCTCTGTTGGTGTGAGCCAGCGAGGATCTGGACTGCATAGGAAGTGTGGGTCTTTCAGAGTGGATTGCTGGGTTTATCCACTTACCATCTGCAACTTCCCCTCAGGTACACAGCATTGCTCCCTCAGGACGGGGAAGAGAGGAATGCTGGGATATGTGTAGGGGCACCCCCACCCACTCTCCAAGCATGGCTCCTACATGGAGATAGTAAGAACCGCAGATGCTGGAGTCAGAGATAACACAGTGTGGAGCTGGAGGAACACAGCTCCTACAATGGTCCTGTCACAGCTGCTTGGTCACGAAGGACCAGTGTCTGATGTGCAGATGATGGCCCGAGGAGATGGTGGTGTAACCACAATGTCCCTAGGCTAGCAATCCAGAGGCCCAGGCTCATGGCCTGTAGACAAGGCTTCAAATCCCATCAAGGCAGTTGGTGGAATTTAAATTTGTTCAATTAAACTGGAACCTAAAGCTAGTTTCAGCAACTATTATTGTCTTAAAACAAAAATTCCCGTCCTTTAAGGAAGGTAATTGCTGAGCTTATCCTGCCTGGCCTATATGCAACTCCAGAGACAACAGCTATACAGTCAACTCTTCACATCCCAGTTGGTCACTCAGCTCAAGGGCAGTTGGGGAAGGGTAATTAATGCTGGTCTCACCAACGTTCACATTTCACAGAAGAATAAACAAAAACAGGGAAGGGAGGAAAGGAAATGGAGGGGGTGTGGTGGGGGGGGCGGGCAGGGGGCGGTGAAGATACAATAATGTACTCTGTGGTTCAGGAAAAGAGGGCACCTTCATAGAGATCAGGAACCACGGAATGAGCAAATTCACTCCACCTCAAACTTTCATCTTCCAGCGATTCCAGCAACTCCAGCTGATCGATCACATGAGGGAATGGGAGAAAGCCTTCCCCAAACATTTCTGGCACAGAGTAATACAGTAAACCAAGACAAAAACACCAAAGAAGTGCAGATGCTGGAAATTCTGAAGAAAGGCCACTTGATCGGAAACATTGATTCTGCTTTCCCTCTGCACAGACCTGCTGAGTTTCTCCAGCAATTTCTGTTTCCGTTACAGAATAACACAGGCTGGCTCCTAACTTACCCACAAACACTCCCTCAGAACTCCAATGGTGGTAACGTGTCAAAGGCACAGTCAAACAATTCGCTGATCCCTTCCCCTTCGTCTAAACCAAAATGGTAATCCTGAAACACTGGCGGAGAGAGATTGACAAACATGTCGTCGAATGGGATTGTGGGAAGGGTGTCATCCGGCTGCTGTAGAAGATTGACAGCTGAGGTCAAAGGGGAGAGGTTAATGTCCACAACTCCTCCCAATGGGGAGGAAGTATTACTTGCAAGGTGCGTCCCTGTGAATGCAGAAGAAACAAGTGTCAGTCGAAATTGTAGGAAATGATGGGATCTTCCCTTTCTCCCCACCTTCCGTACCACAAACACCTATACACAGAAATAATCAGTTTGAGAGAAGCAATAAAACCAAATTTCAATGTCTCAAATAGCTGTGCTGGAGAGTCATAGAATCCCTAGTTGTGGAAAGAGGCCATTCGGCTCATCAGGTCCATACTGACCCTTCAAACAGAAGTTCACCGAGACCCAATCCCACACCCTATCCCCATAAGCCCACCTTTACCATAGCTAATCCACCCTGGAACTATGGGTAATTTCCCATGGCCAATCCACCTAACCTGCACGTCTTTGGACTGTGGGAGGAAACCAGAGCACCCGGAGGAAACCCTCACAGACACGGGCGGAATGTACAAGCTCCATGCAGATATTCGCCCAAGGTTGGAATCAAACCCGGGCCCCTGGTGCTGCGAGGCAGCAGTGCTAACCACTGAGCCGCCCCAAATTTGGCCAGGCTGGCAGGATCTGTGAAGAGCAAAACAGAGTTAATGCTTTAAGATCAGTATGACTCTTTCTTGGTAAAGATTCGTATCAAACTTGAATTGTTAACTCTGTTTCTCTGTCAGCAGGTGCTGCCAGATTTGCCGAGTTTCTCCAGCACTTTGTTTTTAGTTTAAGAACTCCAGCAAATGGACAGTATTTTGCTCTTATGTGTAAATAACAATGTCAACCTTTAAATGATACAACAGCACCTTTGCAAGTCAGCACTTGGGGGCAAAACCCAGTCTAAGGGCAGCATCGCACCGGCCCAAAGCCTAATGCACCTGATAACATGTGGTTTGGAGATATCACTCAAGGTGCTTTTAGAAACAAAAGGCTTCTATTTCTGTAGCTACTTCATGACCTCGATATCTCAGAGCATTTAACAGTCAACCACGTACTCCTGAAACACAGTCACTAATGTAATGTAGGAAACACAACAGCTAAATTTCACACAGCAAGATCCCACAGACAGCAGTGTGCCATTCACGCACTATCAAAAGAAAGTGAGAGGCTTTCAGTTTGCACTTCGCAGGACAAGGGTGCAACCACAAAGCTGAGCAACTTGATGTACAAGTTTGTGCCAATGTGACGCCAGGTGGGTAAGGTGTACACTGCAAACACAGGCCGACTGTGTAAGAAACAAACTTGTCCCAAAGTCCATTCACAGTGGGCTGCATGCTAGCTGTGCCCAACCAGCCTGCGTTTGGAAACTTCAGAACACTATATCCACCATTAGATGTGATTCTGTTACTGAACAACATTGATTAAATGATCCAGACTGTGCTAACAATTACACATTGTAAGCTAATCTGCTGGGCACGCGGTCTGATGTATTTGCACATGCGGTAGGAGGGTACAGAACTCCACTTTATGCAGATAAAAGGAATTCCTCCATATATTGCACCTTTTCATGGGGAATAAAACGGGCTCATCGAAAATGGCAATCATTGTGCTGCATCCCCACGGCAACACCTTGACCAATCACAATCCACCCGTCTGGCCTGAGAACTAAGATTGACAGGTAACTTCTTGCATCATCTCCATGCCAACGATGGCCCAACCAATCAGCAACCTCTTCTCACACTGTGTAAATCAGTGCCCCTTGTTCTTGCCTTGCTACACTGACAAATGAGAGATGAAAAGCTTCAGCCTCGGGCTCCTTTTAGCAATGTTTTACATTCTGTACTAAGCAATTAGCCATGTGATAATGTCTAAAATACTGTGTGCAGTTCTGGTCACCCTGTTATAGGAAGGAGAGGGTTCAGAAGAGATCTACCAGGATGTTGCTGGGAATGGAGGATTTGAGTTATGTGGATAGGCTGGAGCTTTTCCCACGGGAGCATTGGAGGCTGAGGGGTGACCTTATAGAGGTCTATAAAATCACGAGAAGCATAGATGAGGTGAATGGCAGGTCTCTTTTCCCTAGGGTGGGGATTTTCAAGACTAGGAGCCATATTTTTAAGGCGAAAGGAGAAAGATTTAGAAAAGACATGGGAGCAATTTATTTTACATAGAGCGTGGTTCGTGTGTGGAATGAACTTCCAGAGGAAGTGGTGGATGCGGGTATAGTTATAACATTTAAAAGACATTTGGATAAGTATACGAATAAGAAATGTTTGGAGGGATATGGGCCAAGCACATACAGGTGGGACTAGTTTAGTTTGGGATTATGTTTGGCATGCATTGGTTGGACCAAAGGGTCTGTTTCCGTCCTGTATGACTCCATGACTAGCTAATGTGTTCATTTTCAGTGAAGTTGATCCCAGGGGAGGCGGGGGGATGGAGGGGAGAAGAGAGAGGGAGGGGAGAAGAGGAGGGGGGGAGAGAGAGAGAGGGAGAGGGAGAGAGAGGAGGTGGTGGTGGTGGTGGAACAGATTTTGGCCAGGCCACCAGGAAGCAATTGCCTGCTCTTGAAAGACTCTGTTGTGTGCATTTAAAGGGCAGGGGAGACCAGCAATTTAACAGCTCACTGGAAGGACAGCCCTGCCTCAGGGAGCACTTCCCCCTGGAATGTCAGCCTCAGATCAATACGCTCAAGTTTCTGGAGCGGGATTTGAAACCACGACCTTCAGGCTCAGAGGTGGCTATACTGCACACTGGAACACAGGCCACAGGGAACAAAATAAGTCAAACACACACAGACCTTGGTCATGACTTGATGACGACGAGAGGATGGTGCCCTGGGAAGTGCTTCCTAACAGTTCCTGGTGGGTCACCGGACCCAGGCTGCCCATGCGGATGGGGCTGACTTTAACAGGACTGATCTTCACGGGGCTGCTGAGGCTCTTCACAGGGCTGCAAGTTCCCGAACCGCTCTCGGGGCACAGGAAGACATCCACAGGCCCTCTGCTGCTCTGCAACGAGATCTGAAGTGCCTACACACACACAAACACACGATTATAAATGCTGTCAGTGAACCAATTTAGTGAAGTCAAATCACTACTGCCTGCAGTGGCTCAGAGTGTAAATGTGCTGAATAAAGAGCAGAAATGACACCGAGCCTGCTTCCCATTGAGAGTGCTGGGCTTGCTCCTGTCCTTGCATGGGATGTCAGCATTTCTGGCAAGGCCAGCATCTGTGGCCTATCACTAAGACCCTTGGACTGGGTGACTTAGCAGGGTCATTTCAAAGGGCAGCTGGGTCTGGAGTCACAGGTAGGCCAGGCTGATATTGGATGGCAGATAGTGTTTTCAGGACATTAGTGAATGAGATGGCTTTTCACAGCAGTCAGTGGTGTACGTTGTTTCAGAGATAGTAGGAACTGCAGACGCTGAAGAATCTGAGATAACAAGGTGTGGAGCTGGATGAACACAGCAGGCCGAGCAGCATCAGAGGAGCAGGAAGGCTGACGTTCCGGGCCGAGACCCTGCATCAGAAAAATTTTTCTGAAGAAGGGTCTATGCCCAAAACGTCAGCCTTTCTGCTCCTCTGATGCTGCTTGGCCTGCTGTGTTCATTCAGCTCTACCCCTTGGTATCTCAGTGGTGTACGTTACCTTATTAATTGAATTTCAATTGCAGCGCTTGTCTGGGTGGGTTGTGAACCCATGCCCCCAAAGCATGAGGAGGCTGGGCCCCATCGCCAGTCTGGGACATTACCATGACACCACTGTCTTCCCCACAGAAGGGATGATTTAATGAAATGTTTGGGATCAGTAAAGCGATTGATAGGGTAGAGAGAGACAGATGGATTGAAGACTAAGTTGTAGATCAATCACATGACCACTGCCCGCCTCACCACCACCAACACCCTCCCCATGCACTCTGAAAGATCGATCTTCAATTGCTAGAGGGTAGGAAACACTCAAAGGAGAGTCTGGGCCAAATTTGAATTCAGCTTTGGAAGTGATCTCTGTGAGCTTAACGTACCTCACTGGGATCAGTCACTTGAAGCTTGGTGTCAGCTGGAGCTTTAATGACCATCACCATCTCATCAGCCAAATCTTCAATACTGCGCAAGTCCTGACATGTGACGTAGGCAAATGTGCGACAGGAAACGGTCAAGGAATAATTTTAGACTGACAGAAATAATACATTCCATTCACGGCCTTTAAAGATTGCACAATGGTCTTTGTACCAGAACCAAAAAGCTATCTTTGCACCAGGTTTAATCTGGCATTGAGCAGAGATCTCTGTGTGGGCCACTAGCACTTACAGTTCACTGCATTAAAACCCAGGAGTCATTTAACAAGACCTGCATTGTCAGCTTGAAGGAGTAGATTGCATTTGTTTTATTCAATCATGAGATGGGAGCTTCACTGATTGGACCAGCATCTACGGCCCAACCCTAATTGCCCTTGACATGATGGTACTGAGTGGCTTCTCGAACCACTGCAGTCCATTTAAGAAGCCAACTCCCCACCAGGAAAGTGCAGGTGGCAGGGGGTACGATGCAGAGGCAAAGAGAGAAATACTCCATTCAGACAATCTAGACTCTGATCCACAGATTTATGGATTAGCAGAAGGCACAGGCTTTGGATATATCCACTGTCTTGTCCTGGATCTGGTTACTTCTGTGCACCAATCCCAACACACCACAACCCAAATCAATCCCAACCCAAAACCAAACTGATCCCAATCCAACACAACCCAACCCCAATCTAACATAACCCAGCCCAACACAATAGAAAGCCAATGTCAACACTACCCAAACCAATCCCAACACAAACTCAACTCAACACGACCCA